>JAMPIV010021120.1:117500-601117 GCA_024509875.1 Oreohelix idahoensis | reverse complement strand
GAAGTTCATAGCCAAGATAGTACCTTGGTTATTTCTCGTGACTCGTTCATAAAATTACAAGAAGAAGATCCTTCGCTAAAAAAATTCTTCATTCTTGCGAAGAAAGGTGATCCAAAATATAAGGATACACAAAGGGAAAATCTTGGATAGAAATGAAAAAAACGGCGTACCGTTGTTTGTTAAACTTGTACGTATGGTACAAGATTCGACTTCGTCAGCACATTCGCAAATTCTTGTTCCCAAGAGTATGAGAGTGCAAATATTGCAACATGCTCATGACTCGCAATGTGCTGGACACATGGGATTTTTTCCCGTACAAAAAAGTCGAGAGTCCTTGCGGCTTTCTTTTGGCCCTTTGTTAACAAGGACATTCGTATATACTGCCGATCATATCAGGTATGTCAGGAGGTCAAATCTAGAGGACCACGACATGCTGCGCCTATCCAGGCTGCTGACATCCCTATTCGGCCATTTCAGAAAATGGCCATAGATATTATTGGCCCTTTTAAGATAAAGTCGGCCAGAGGACATCAGTTTATCCTTACATGTGTCGATATGTGCACACGTTGGCCAGAGGCTATCCCTCTAAAGAGCATATCTACTACAGATATCGCAGATGCTCTTTGGCTGATATTTTCTCGCTTGGGGTTCCCCAGAGAAATACTGTCAGACCATGGCACTCAACTCATATCTGATACTATGTCTCAAGTAATGTCTACCTTACACATTAAAAGATCTCTCAGTAGCATCTATCATCCTATGTCTAATGGGTTAGTTGAGCGTCTGAATAGAACGCTCAAGACTTTGCTTGGTAAGATAACTGAAGATCATCCTCAAGATTGGGACAGGGTTTTACCCGCGGCTCTCTTTGCCTATAGAGAGGTCCCAAACGAGCACACAGGATTTTCTCCCTTTGAACTTGTCTTTGGCGCGCGTCCGCGCGGCCCTATGTCTTTATTACACGATCTCATCACTGCCGATGATATTAGTGATGACACTCAATCTTCATATGAGTATGTCATTGCTCTGAGGCAAAAGATCATTGAGGCATGCAAACTAGCTACTGCTTCGTCAGAAATTGCTAAAGAAAAAGCAAGGCAGTTTGCTAACAAGAACAGATGTCTACGACAACTTTGTCCAGGGGACAAAGCATTCGTCCTACTCCCCAGTAGGGAAAATAGACTTCTGTTCGGTTTGTCGTCAGACATTAGTCCATGATTGTTCAAAGAGTATTCATATCTCGTGTATGGACGTTAGACGAAGTTCCAATGTCAATATGTCTTTTAGTTCAATTCTGTGATGCATATAGTGTATATAAAGTTTAAATTGAAGGCAAGGTTAGTTCCCTTATAGTTGATACTTCGTTCAATCCAACGATTTTTTTTTCCCCGGTGTACAGGGAATTGTTACGGTATATGATATTAACGCCGTCTGCTAAAGGTTACCAGACGTGCAATTGTAAAGGTTAAGACATTTAATATATTGCGATAGATGTTTCAATTACTGAACGCTTCATACACGATCGATTATGACGTGTATAGCGTTGTTTAGGACACAGTCGGTAACTAAGAAACGCTACCCTTTGTTACTTGACCGCCAAGCTGAATAGCTGCGTTTTTCTAACCTTCCAATTTACTGCGTCACGTCAGCCTCGTACTGGTCATGTGATCGAAACTTGATCGTAAACATTTCATTCGAAAGTCATGAAGAAATTTTTTTGTTTTTTTTTGTTGTTTTTCTTTCGTCCCCAGACACCGGACACCACTGTTTTCCGGTGTCTGGGGACGAAAGAAAAACAACAAAAAAAAACAAAAAAATTTCTTCATGACTTTCGAATGAAATGTTTACGATCAAGTTTCGATCACATGACCAGTACGAGGCTGACGTGACGCAGTACTCATTATATGCCTAACAACGTGACGTCACTGAAAATCGTGTAGGTGATCGGTCGAAGAACTGCGTTTTTCTAACCTTCCAATTTAATGGCAGGATATAGCCATTTTATGTGATTGCATGGAAAGGTCCATATGCAATAGTCTCACGAATTTCCGATGTTGACTATTTGGTCGATATAGATGGAAAGCATAAGACTTTCCATATCAACATGCTGACGGAATTTCATGAGCGTCCAGACTATTTGCTGCCTATTTTCCAGGCAACGGACGATTCTTCTGTACCTCATGGTCATTACTCATCCCTGTCTGTCATACAGGATGAGGAATCTGTTTTTTCTGATGTGGATCTTCCTCTTCCAGTGGTTCCACTACATTCTATGGAATCTTGGAAAGATGTCTCCATTTCTCCTAATCTTTCTGTTGATGAACATCGTCAAGTCTCGTCGATGTTACAGACATTTAAGGATGTTCTAACCGACATCCCTGGTCACACGCAAGTCATAGAACATGACATAATTCTTACCGACAGTAATCCTATTAGGGTTAGGCCTTATCCTATCCCTATACACTTTCAGTCACAAGTGGAAAAGGAATTGGATGAAATGATCCAATTGAACATAATTGAACCATCGACTTCTCCATATTCTTCTTCCATGGTTATTGTTCGGAAGAAAGATAAGAACATACGAATTTGCGTTGATTATCGCAAATTAAATCAAGTCACAAAGTTCGATGCTGAACCTATGCCTTTACTAGAAGATCTACTTATTAGACTTTCTAATTCTAGATTCTTCACTAAACTTGACTTGTCAAAAGGTTATTGGCAAGTGCCTTTAGCAGATCATGCCAAACCTCTGACTGCTTTCCCTACACCTAGGGGTTTATTTCAATGGAATGTAATGCCCTTCGGTCTTATGAACGCCCCTGCTACTTTCGTATGCATGATGCGTCGAATTTTTTCTCATCGTTCAGATGTCATCGCATACTTAGATGATATCTGTCTCCTCAGTGATTCTTGGGAAGATCACTATCTGGGTTTATATGACCTACTGTCTACTCTACGTAAGTATAATCTGACAGCAAAACCTTCTAAAGCTTATATTGGTTTTGGTGAAATTTCTTTCTTGGGTCATCGCGTTGGTCATGGTCTCTTGAAGACAGAAGACCACAATACTTCAAAAATATTGAACATCTCTGTACCTAAGACGAAGAAACAAGTCCGGAGTCTCTTGGGGTTAATTCAATTCTATGGGAGATTTATTCCGAATCTATCTTCGATAATGGCACCTCTGTCAACGTTGTTGAAGAAAGGGTCGCCTAATCTGATTCGTTGGTCTCAGGAATGTCAATCTTCCTTAGACCAGATTAAAAGTATATTTTCTTCTCCTCCCATCCTAAGATTACCTACTCTTGATAGAACTTTTGTTCTCCGAAGTGATGCTTCATCCACTGGGATTGGAGCAGCACTGATGCAAGAATATGCAAATACTCTGCATCCTGTTATGTACATTTCTAGAAAACTAAATGCGGCAGAGAGGAACTACTCGGTTTTAGACCGTGAGTTGTTAGCTATGGTTTGGTCTATTCTCAAACTACAAAGATTCCTCCTGGGCGCACATTTCATTCTAGAAACTGATCAGAAAGCTCTTACAGCTATTCAGACTAAGAACTTGAAGAGTTCGAGATCCACTCGATATGCTATTGCTCTTCAACCTTTTCACTTCACGGTACGAGCTATCCGTGGGTCGGATAATGTGATGGCTGACATTCTGTCTAGATGCCCACATGATTCCAACTAATACTTCTGTTCTATTTCTAGATATACGACAGAGCCATAACACACCTATATTACTACAATACATTAGCACATCTGTCCTCACTTTAGGTGAACACATACTATTGTGCTTTGTTATCATCTTCTTCTGTTCCCATCTTTAATATAAGAAGAAGACTGAGTAGTTAATATAAGGGCCGAAAGTTCACTCGGCCACAATTATTAATAATAATGTATTGTATAGTATGAAACTTAATGGCTATTAAATAGAATTATATTGGTTGTTTTTTCTCAGCATGTTATTGTTGATCGGAGAAGCTACCTTTCTGTTGTCAAACATGGAGAGTTCCACATTGTACACTTCCTTGGAACGACAGGAGATGTGTCCTGGATCGTCATTTATGTTTAATTTCATTATGTAATGGTATTATTAAACATTTAGATAATGTAATATTTAACATTCAATATCAGATGTGTACATCCATTCTAAGCGGTATTAGAGTATGACACTGCTATTTGATTATAATGATATGAACTTGCATATTTATATTGTATTTTCATGCAAGCGTATTGTGTGTTGGTGGCACCTCCCCGATATATTTTTGAATCAGATTTTTTATCTGTTGAGAAATATTCTCACCAGACACTTTATGTGTCAATTTAGCCTCATATTAGGCAGTGCAATTAGTTATCCCCGCATAATTCGTGCGTTGTTAAACCGCTTTTGGTTTTACTCTTGGATATTTAAAAAGAAAAATGTTGCACATTTTTTTTTATCGGGAGGTGGCGGTAATGTTGCTACTAAACTTGTCGCAACTTATTCTTATTTAATGCATGGGGAGTAACTCATGGAATTGTAGTCACTTCTTATTTCTACTAGTTGTCTAATCGTGTGACAATAGTCTGATAATATAGTTGCCGATAGTTGTGTGAACGATTTTGAGTCACGTCCATATATGGAGCGCTCAGGTCGTCAGTTCTTAGAAAACAGTTGGCAATCGCAATGTTTCAAGATTCATTTCCTTTTAAGGTTCGAGTCTTTAGTCGAACATCGTAGAACATTCTTCGTTTCGTAAATTTGGCTGAGTTGTATTCGATTCGCGTGTTCTGCGCATGTCTTTGTTTGTGGCAAGGTTTGAATGATTGTTGAATCGACTACTTCGATGATACAATGACTGTTGTACTATACCTGTGATGTTTTTTTCTGCATAACGATGTCCATGCACCTTGTCATTGTGGCGTACACAATATATATTGCCAAAAACCATCACTGCTGTTTAAAGCTTTATTGACTTTCTACGTTGTATGGTCGGATGTGACGTCTATGTATGATACTGTAGCTATCTGACTCTACCCTTACGTCATACACTTAAACCAGACTAAAGACACTATGTTACTATGCCTCATCGTCCCTGGTGTCTGAGGGTGGCACACTACTCTGCAAAGGCCGGTATTATAATACCTTTGGAAAACAGATGAAATACAACACCCTCAACGTTGTGTGGCAAATGTGACATCATCCACGGGACATTTATACACAGGCACACATTTTGCGACGCAACACCATGTTTGTCAACTTCAATTTTTCTAACTCAAATGCTAACAGTTTTTCCTCATGTTCCCTTTTTTCCTTTCTCTCCTAGGCTTCAGCTTCTCTTTGTCGTCTTTTTTCTTGAGCCTCAGCTTCTAATCTTTTAATTTGAGCTTCAGCTTCTAATCTTTTATTTTCAGCTTCAGCTTCTAATCTTTTTTGTTCAGCTTCTCTGTCTAATCTCTTTTGTTCAGCCTCAGCTTCTCTGTCTAATCTCTTTTGTTCAGCTTCTTTATTTTGTTTTTCCATTTCCATTTGGAATCTCTTTTCGTCCACCTGCATCTGCAATTTCTTTTGCTCAAATTCTAATTCCATTCTTTTATCCTCAGCTTTTTGTTTTTTCTCTTCAGCCTTTTGTGCTTTTTCATATTGACTGGTAGCATACTCCTCTAACTTATCACCAGTCTTGCCTAGGGATTTCCCTAACTCAATGAAGTAATCTAAAGTCGACATAATGTGTACTAATATGTGACTAGATACCTGAAATAGCAATAATGAAATCTATCTCCAAATAAATGGAAACAAGCTCTTAATAGCTTGAATAACCAGCTCCCTTTATCCCAATCTCTGTGGGAAACAAGCCTTTAAATAAGGTCTTGTATAATCAACTGTGTACCTCTAATAATAGCAATTAGTCATCAATTGATTCTTTCTCATAAGTTCACTACCCAGCTAGTAGTGTATGATCAAATATATTTTATGTAGCGTATGTCAACCAAGAACACACACAAAGGACAATCCAGAAGGACAATACGAAAACATTCGCAGAAATCAAATAAGTTAAATAGAAAACAGAAGAAAATAATCACAGAACCTGTGATGATAACTGCGCCGTAATAAACAAAACAAATAACGCCACAGTGTATAAATATAAAGTTGTATAGAACTGAATGATAGGAAAGATGAGACCTACAATTATACAAACAAATCAAAACAAAACTAAAGAACAGAAAAAATATTACAAAAACAACGATAAGCACAGTCGTCACAGCTAACAAGAAATAGCAACAGATGTTGCATGCAAATTTTCAATTAAGAAAATTGCCCCCCTACAGACCACTAATATAAGCCCTATGTTACTTGGGAAATCTTATATTAGTCACCTCACCAACCGCCCACAACATAGACACACAAATAATATGTAAACATAAATACATAAATACATATATATCATATAAATGCAATGTGTTGTAGAGAAGGTTCAGCTGTTATCTAATGCAAAGTTTCTAATTTAAAGAAAATAAACTGCCACTTTAATAAATACTAAATTTTTGAACTAAACTATTACAATGTTCAATATATAAAGCTGATCAAGAAGTTCCAACGTTGATGGTTCTCATAACTAACACACATAGGACTTCTGACCTGTACTGCATTTTCCAAAAAAAGTTCACCGTATGTTTGCAACCCGCTGTGATGTCCAACGAAAAAATGCCAATACGCGCTGACCTAGTTTCAGTATTTGCTTGATAAGTCACGTGAGGAACTGTTGACAAAGTATAGACTCTCACTGCTGGTGTGTCGTATCAGGCGTCATGGAAACGATCTGGTATGAGTAGCTGACTTTCATGTGGTGTCTACTGTGCTGGTTAGCCCCAGAAAGCTGGCCTACCACATTGATGACGTCTGATTTTCGGTCACCACGTTGATAAGTGCTATTGCTCGTCCAGTCACAATGTTAATAAAGCTGGTATTGGTGTAGATGGTCAACTCAAAACCGGCACAGTGTAGGGCATACAGGTCACCTTGTCCCAAAACGTAATGAGGCCCCGACAAGGATGTAATGTTGACTATGAGTGTTAATGTGAGTGTCAGTACGCGAATGCATGGATTGTTCTGAAGAGTTGACTAGAAGATCAAACACTCACTCACACGTAGTTAGAAGTTAATGATGCAGACTACTGTGGTCGTTTCATACTGTTTAATTGGACGCACACACTTGGACAGTACGGGTATAGTTACAGGAAAACAGGTCGACATATATCATCATATTGTTGATCAATGGTCTACAATCTTAAGTTGGCATTCATGTTGAAGAACATTACAATGGAACGTCCGTAGACAAGCACTTAGATTTCCACTGTTTATAAATATAATCATCAGGCCTTACTGACCGATCATGTCAGTTAATAAATAATGTTAAAGCATGACTCCTAGACAGAACCTCTTTTCTAGCGAAGATTCCTTTAGGTAAAGTTCAGCAAATATTTCTGAAGACAATGTTAACCCACCAGTATTGGGTTTTCTTTATAACTGTGATCTCTTAATCATCACCTGATAATAAGGGGGATCCCTGTTCTCTGATCGATGATCGACAAAAAATAGGATCCAAAATGGCTTCTGGTTCCAGTGAGCATTACTCACTATACAGATGCATAGTAAAGCTTCAATAAAGGTTTTGTTCATGAACACAAATGTTTCTACAAGAATCAGCATATTCTTTCATCATAACTGCTGCATACAATCATATTCAGTGCTGCTAGGTAACATGTCATCCCGACATATTGATATAGATAATCATCATGTAGACGTCTGCCCATCTAAGCCTAGCAAGGAAAATCACGATATAAGACCGAATCGTCTGAAATAGACAAAGAGTAAACATAGACTCGAACCATAAACATTCCTGCATAAACCTAAGCAAGAACAATCTGTTTCTGGCCCAACAAGGAACAGACCAACAAAATCTAGATTCATACGCCAAATTCGATATCCAGGGGAGATAACCCATATAACAAAAGTATCAATCAATCATGGGTGATATATCTTTGACCAGGAAAGCATTTTGATTCTAAAAACAAATACTTTCCCTCAGACAAATAACTATTATAATAACTACATACATTGCCACCAGTAATCTGTTGGTAACACTCTCCTTGCTTTGCAGTAGTAGTCCACTAATGGTCACAACGCAAGCGTATCTAAAAGTAGGTCGTCCAAGGTATCTATCTTCGCGCAAGATTACTCTTGGCAAAGATGTAGATAGAAGATGAATGGCGATTCTACCTTAGGGGAGCCTTCACAAGAAATTCCAAGAAGTCAAGAACAAATGCTGCTTAAAGGCTGAGCAAATTTGTTAACTTAAGAATTCAGATGAGTCCTGCAGCCGTAGTTTCCGTCACTTCTTTTTGGTGATGAGTACACTTCTCCACATAATTCGTCCACTGTAGGCGGTTGGTGGTGATACTCTTCTCTCACACTAGTGGCGTAGGAACTTCAGTACTTAAGTCTGATGTCTTGTAACCACGAACTGTGACAAATTAGAAATAAACAAATGTCTCAGTACATTTGTTCTCCGCAAACTAACAGGCCCATTTTCATGCGTTCCACCCACGAATGTTAACCTTTCAGAAGAATTAAATTCCCGAACACACAATGTAACTCAGGGAATAGGATGAAAATTCACCAGTATCCTTCTGGGTGTCAAATAGGAAATTGCGTCTGGAGTGCATGAATAATGATTTGCCTGAATTACAATTAAAAAGGTATATACAAGGTAAATCTCACAAAATGATTCTATACACTTTAGGCACATGTGATGTAATCATCACTCATTACTCGTCGCTTCTCCCGTCGGGGTCTAGGTCATCTCTGGTGTCGGGTTTCCCCGCACGACTAGTCAGAAACAATCACCAGCTCTTGCAGTTGTGGTTCATGAACATACTATTTTCATATGTTGAGGTTGCCAGCCTCATATATAACCACTTAGCAAGAAACCTGTAGAATTTACATTAGTAAATAATTTGTTTACACCCACAGGCCTGTAGTTAGATGCTGTTCGAATCACTTAAGTCTGAGCAATTCCTCTTATGACGGGTGAAACACTTGGTCTGGAAATCTATAATTCCTCTTATGACGGGTGAAACACTTGGTCTGGAAATCTATAATTCCTCTTATGACTTCTTGTGATATAATTCCCAAGTTTCCAGTCTTGTATTAAAATGGCGGGTTTACTTGTGAATTCCAAAGTTGCCCAATACTCGATCTGGTACTTATAGTTGTGGAATTGTAAGTCCTATCCTTTTTCTTCTGGCTTGTAGGAGGTGTTTAGTTGACGCTGCGATGCAGTCTGTCTGTGTTGTGTGCTGTGACTCCGAGTTTGCTAGATTATATCTCACAATCCTTAGTTTCAAATCTCAGCTGTGTTTCCGCCGAAAGTTCCAATCAAATCATAGTAGATTCTGGCGAACCAATCCAATCTATCTAGCACTGTTTGGGTGGGGAAATTTATCATTACTCATCCCACGCGTATTTGAACATATTAAATTTAATATAGCCCAATGGGCTGATCACCCGTTGGCTTGTCACACCGATTACGGAAACAACGGCAGATGGATCTATTTGTTGTTGCCCTAAAGACGCCGCTAGGCGTGATGGGAAACTACAACAGAGAAAATCAATCTGCTGTTGCCCTTAAGACGCCACAAGGCGTGGTGGCCTCTGACTGCTTGGTCGGTCTTTGGCTAAGGACGGAAGAAGAAGAAGAAGAAGAAATTTAATAGACACGTGTGGCCTCTAACACAGTGATGTCATATCGTTACCCAAGACTTCCGGCACACTTCTGTTTATCAGAATAATCTGCGTGCCTACGCCAGACAGATGTCTTGACAGCCCGTGTGGTCTTCTTTCATCTGATCACAACACCGGCTTGTGTCAACACGATCAGCCACTTCCCAATGGGGTCGAATGTTTGACGGACACGTTACCACAGGTGTTCAAACGGATTAAGCGATAAAATATTATCGCTGGCCGGGTTACCAAACCTGGCGAATCGTAACAACAGTCTGGGAGTGGAGTGTGAAACAATAAGATACGCATTACTCCATTAGCAAATACTGCCATAGGGGAGTGTGATGAGGTACTGTGATTTTGTTTTTCAATAGGCCCCAGTCTTCTTCTCCACATAATTATTTGAGTTTAGTCTTTTTCTCTCCGTAAGTATTTACGTTTTGTCCAGGATGGATTACGGGGGAGTTTAATTTTAAGATTTGCACCACTCTTCCTTTTCCTAAATTAATTGCGATCACGTAGGCTTTTCTTTGTTAAAATAATCGCGGTTATTTTATTGTATATCAGCGCGTGAGTATTATTTGGGCTGGGTGAAAATTTTTCTGATGTTAAATAACTCCTACCCAGTAAATCGATGGGTGGGTGGTGAACCTCTACCCATGTACGTAAAACCGGGCGCTTCATCGAATCAAAGTTAATTTTGCTCACGCCAACAGGTAACGTTATTTAATATGACGCCAGAAAAATGCACGCGGTCATGATAAACATGACTCATGGGTATGCTTACAATTTAATAGGCTGGGGGTCAAGTTTTATTTAATTCTGACAAGATTATTGGTTCCAGAGGGACGCGATGCGATGACGTATGGCTTGGGTTCTGGCGTGGGTTTTCTTGAATAAATAAGAAAGTAAATCAAGTCGCGGTCTCTCTGGTGAAAAATTTACTGCCGTGAATCTAAGCATTATCGTCTGCTCCAAGCGGAAGAAACGCTGTAATTGGTAGTTCCATATTTAATTAGCGTTGTACTTATAGTTAGTTTCCTAATAGAATCTTAGCCCGATTAAGAAAAGTTTTCTTCGGGGGAGTTAATTTTATATAAACGAAAGGGCCATCAATTACTATCTTAGAGAAAGTATTTAATGTAAGAGGTGCATATAATGTTTTCTATGATAAGCTAGTTCTATCTTTAGTTGGTATCACGGTTTGAGATACTAACTGTATGAGGGTTTAGCTCTTAGATACACGGGCGTGATTTGTGTATTTTATTTAATTGAGTATTTTATTTAACTGGGTATTTCTTTGGTATGTAGGCAGAAGACTAAGGGTGTAATTAATATTACCGACATGGGGATGAATAATTGATTTTAATATTAGCAGTGCGAATACGCTAGAGCAATTGTGAACGTTAAGTGATTGTGTGATTAATTATTACTGAGATGGGAATTATTATTTCCGCATCTTTGATTTATGGTACCTGGCAGCGTATAGACGCGAGTGTATTCGTGTAAATTTAATTCATTGGGCATTAATTAATTGTGCTATTTTTGTAATGTAGTTAGAGTGAGGAGTGTAATTAAATTTTACGGAGATGGGATTTGATTTTCCTAGAGAGGTCTATTTAATTTTGGATTAAGCGATGATTCACCAAGGTCAGTCTGTAATAAGTAGGGCCAGGAATTTTGCAGTAAGAAATGGTTCGTTTCGGTGAATGATGAGTGTTTTGACGCCTGACTGACGTAACAGATTTAGGTCAGCAGTGTCTGGAGGGGGGGGGGGGTCTAACAGACCGATATTAAGTGAGAGTGGAAACGGAGATTGTAAATGTGTGACCCGGAGTTAGGAATTGTTGTTACGGGGGAAATGTAGATTTGTGTAGGGGAACGGTAGTTATTTAGGGGAGTTATGTGTTAGAGATGAGTATAATTTTGATGTGTGCTATAAAATTTGTGTTCTTTTCTAACGAGACCTTTGATATCATCTTGAACGGGAAAAAACTACAGAAAGTTGAAAGTTTCAATTATTTAGGCAGTAAAATGACTCAGGATGGTGACACAACAAGAGAAATCCATACTAGAATTGCTTTGGCAGCTAGCGCCTTCAATAGATTATCTAACATTTGGAAATTACGATCATTGAATATACATACCAAGCTTCGTCTGTTTAATTCAAATGTTATCTCAGTGTTAACATACGGCTGTGAGAGTTGGAAAATAACAAAATCAGTGGAGAACAAGCTGAATACATTCGAGAACAAATGTCTTAGAAAACTCATGCACATCAGTTGGAAAGAATTCAAGACTAATCGACAAATAAGAGAAGACTCTAGGCAGAAATATGTCTCCGACTATATAAGGAAAAGACGATGGTCATATATCGGTCATGTCCTACGAATGCAAAACAACAGAATACCACTACAGGCGCTCACTTGGGTTCCTGAGGGTAAGCGGAAGACCAAAAGAAACACTCAGAAGAACAATAATAAGAGAAGGAAGAACGTTGGGCCTAAATAATGTGCAAGAGCTAAGAGGAGTGGCGTCACAACGAACAACCTGGAGAGCACTGGTTTCTGCCTTATGCGCCGTGTTTGGCGCTTAAAGAATTTATTATTATTATTATTATATCTGTTGTATTATTTGTTTCACAGCATTTTCACGGCACAGTGGGAGAGGGTAGTCTGCCCCTACCATTTAGCAACGGCAATTTTTTGGCATCTCAGGAGCCGAGAGCTCGAGATATCGCCAGAGGCGAAAGAAAATAAATACGTTCTCATGCAGTGAAGACATTCTTCAGCTGGAACGGGAATTTCCTTGAAAATCCAGAGCTCTGCGCTCTTTATTATAACACACACAATTTGGGGCGTTGCCAGTGTTGTTGTAAATTTTTTCTTCACGACCATAATAATGTCGTTGTTCTAAACCCGAAGAGGGGTAACGGGGCAGTTAAAGAAGCTGTCCAGCAGCAGTGACGCTTCTACATTCGGAGTCACGTACCTCGTGCTTGATACACAAGTCATCAGTGCAGTAGTCAGGAACAGGAGAAAGGGTCAAAATTCCTTGTTCTAATTGCTAACGAGAGAAGGGGCGTAACGGAGACGCCACTTCAGCAGACGTCGAGAGAGAGAGAGAGACACTGAAGCCAGGAGAGAGAGAGGAGAGAGAGAAACAAAATAGCCGGGACCAGTAGGGTCTTATATTATCCTTAGATGATAGCCTCTGAGCCATAGATGTAATAAAAGTCTACTAGCGTAGCAGTCCACTGGTGTTATTTAGAGGCGTGTATATCGCCTAAAGAGCTTGGAAGCTGTGTAGACAGTCGTTTAGACATTGTCAGCAGGACAGTGACAGTAGTAATATTATTGTAGTAGGGAGTGGTGGCTAAAGCTGATGTCCCACGAATTAGATTGTGGTTAAATCGGTAATCATTCTATTTTTTTTCCCAGCAGGGTGAACGAAAGAGTGAAATGGGTTGTTTTCTAGTGTCTATCAAATTCATTGTTTTCTTTGTTTTCAGGTCTGTGCAACATTGCAGATTATTTATTTTTACTGTGTGATTTGATTATGTTGATTTGTTTAATAAAACTATATAAATGTTTCACTGGATCAGGTTCTATCTAAACTATACTGTACGTATATATATTTGTCTGTATAGTGTGTCTGTGGTCTTTAATTAAACCTTATCTCCTTAGGGTAGTAAGAGGTGGTGAGTCTATAGCTATCAAAGACGTCCGGAGTGGCGAGGGAGAGTCAATCTAGGTTCTCACCCTCGTAGCCAATAGTCTCATCTTTCCACATTCACTGTCATTTTTATCTAAAATCTATCTTCTCAGTCTTTCACAAAAATAGTGTCTTGACTACACAATCAGACAACACTCTATACTTAAATCCACTTCGTGACAGGGAGTGGCGTGTTAGAGAATTCACCATGCTATGTCCAGCATAGAGCAAAATAGTGAAAATAACGAATGAAAAGGCATGATTTATGATAAAAATAGCGATGAGAAAAATGAAGAAAAAGAAAGGATACTGTCGGAGGGTTGAAAGTGTGAGAGATTACACAAAAGGACACGTACAGACGTGTCGTTACACTGAGCCACAATTGGATGAGGTCCAGTGCGGATTCCGAGCTAACCGAAATACTCAAGACCTAATCTTCACACTCAGACAGCTGAGTGAAAAGTCCCTTGAGTATATGAGTGAGATCCATCTTTGTTTCATACATCTGGAGAAGGCGTTTGACAGGGTCCCCTGGAGCAAACTATGGGACTGTTTGGCAAGGAAGAACATTCCAGCACCTCTTATTCATGCTATACAGAGCTTCTACAAGTCTTGCAGAAATTATGTGAGAACAGCAAACCATGAGTCAGAAGAGTTCAGGACCACCACTGGTATAAGACAATGTGATATCCTGTCACCTTATCTTTTCATACTCCTCATGGACGATGTCATCAAGGCATGTAAGGAGAGAACAAGAAAGTATTCAGTGGGGTACTGGAAGATGAGACAGGTCTGTATTTCAGAGCTGGCATTTGCTGATGATGTTGCCCTGATTGCTAAATCAGAGGCACATCTCCAATCCAACCTGGAAGTCTGGAAGGAAGAGCTGGAGAAGAAAGGGATGGTCATAAGCAGCTCAAAAACAAAATCCATGGTGATATCACGAGAAGAAAGAAGACATCAGATTAAGCTGGGAGAATAGGTCCTGGAGCAGGTCGACAACTTTAAATACCTCGGAGCTATTATAGACCGATAGGGAGGCATGTTGAAGAGTTAGCCACTCGAAAAGCAGCAGCTGGGAGACTTTTTCAGGACATAAATCGAGGATTCCTCAGCAAGAGAGAGGTTGGTAAGAAAACGAAGATGGCTGTATACCGCTCCACCTATGTCCCAGTCTTGACATATGGATGCGAGTCATGGGCAATGACTACAACCCACAAAAGCCAGATCCAAACCTCAGAAATGAGGTATCTTCTTCTTCTTCGTTCGCCCTGGAAAGGACGGTGGTTGCGTTGTGTCTGTTTACAACGTAGCTGTGATATCTGCACCTTTCGGTCGACACATCCGACTTCTGCACGGCATTTTTTAGGACCGGGTTTGCCTTCCCATTCCGATCCTTGTTCGCTCAGCCAGACTGCATTGCTACAGTCTGTTTCCAGGACCACCACGTGGAGGTGGAGTGCGGTCTTGACCAGCTCTGGTTCGCTGGTCCTGACGCAGGCAGTCAAGCTATGAGTCGCTGACTGCGGTCTCTATTGCTGCGTCTTGAGGTCCCAAATGAGGTATCTGAGGAAGGTGGTTGAAGTAGCAAGAAGAGACATGGTCCGCAACCAGACGATACGTCAAGGCCTAAAATGTCACCCCCTGTAGACCCAAGTAGAACAGTCCATACTAAAATGGTTTGGCCATGTCTGCAGAATGGGAGAAGATCGGCTACCACGACAAGCATGGGAAACAAAGAGCCAGGGTTCCAGACCCCCAGGACGACACAGAGTCCACTGGCAGGACAACATTAGACAATCTTTGAAGGACCGAGGACTAGAATGGAACCAGGCCAGAAGGAAGACGGCCGATAGGATAGTCTGGCGCTCTCTCTTCCAAACCTCTACACCTCACGGTAGAAGGGGAACGACTAAGTAAGTATCATAATGGAAAGGACAAGAAATAGAATACGACCAGAAATTTATGAAACTTAATTCGATTTCGTTGCTGATAAAGGTACCAGAAATGCAATTTTCACACTATCAATGCTCATGGAGAGATGTATTGAGGTACAAAGAGACCTTTATCTTTGCTTTATAGGCTACTCAAAAGCTTTTGACAAAGTGAAACACCAAGACCTTTTTTGATATTTTACATGAACTAAATATAGACGGGAAAGATCTTAGGATGATAAGGAACGTATATTGGGAGCAGGAATCCGCGATCAGATTTGAAGGAGAACTAAGTGAATTCAGAGCAATTAAAAGAGGAGTTAGGGATGTGCGTTACCACCTGATCTTTTTAACATATACAACGAGACGATACTTCGAAACATTGAACACCTCGAGGGAATTATAGTCGGAGGACGAAATATCAACAACTCTGAGATATGCAGATGACACAGTTTTAATAGCAGAGTTAGAGGAAAATCTACAAATCATTCTAGACAAAGTAGTGGAAGAGAGCGAGTTGAAAGGATTATCTTTGAATGTCAGCAAAACTGTATGCTAGTTATGGTAGTTTCTAAGAAAATACAGATACCAGTATGCTCTTTGAACAGCAAAAAAAAAAAAAAAATCAAACAAGTCAATCTCTTTAAATATTTAGGCTACACATTGACATCATATGGCAGATGTGACACAGGGATACAGAAAAGGATCGCCATGTCCAAAGAAGCCTTTACTAGGATGAGCAACGTAATGAAAAACAGAAACATCACCATAATCACAAAAATTCGCTTACTAAGGGGCTACGTATGGTCTGTTATTTTATATGGATGCGAATGTGGGAAAAGGAGTAACCAAATGGTGAAAAAACTGGCGGCAGCGGAAATGTGGTTTTTAAGAAGGATACTGAGAATATCGTGGACAGAGAAGAAAACAAATGCCGAGGTATTGACAGCCGCGGGTGTTAATAGATCGCTCATCAAAACCATCAGGAAAAGACAAATGAAATTTATGGAACAAATTAACAGAAGAGGAGGAGTGGAGGAATTAGTCATGTGGGAAAATTCCAGGTAGTAGAGGAAGAGGAAGGCAGAGAAAGATATATGTGTAAAGCTTAAACAACTGGGCAACAAACAACAGCATGGGCAACAACAACCTCATTAGACTATCAAAAGACAGAGAAGATTGGAGGGTCATGATCGCCAATGTCTGTTCCAGACCAGGCACCTGAAGAAGAAGAAGAAGAAATATAGTATCTTCTTCCCACTTCCGCTCAGTCCAAGTAGTGTAAATCAAAACTAAAATTATGTGAATGTATGTGTGTGTGACCTCTCCTTTCCTAGAAAGAAACAAATAATAAAAATAAACAACAACAGCAAAAAAAAAAAAAGGAAAGTATGTCATAATCTCCCTTTTGTTAAAAAGGTGAAAAAGGGCGAGAAAGATCGGGGGTGTCTGAGTGTTGATGGCTAAAACTTGGCCACCATAACTGTAACTAGCTAACTCTTGACGTAGAAGGCTCACACTGGATACCATAAATGTAAAGGCCCGTAATGTAGAAGCCCGTACTGACCACTATACATGTAAACAGTCAGGGATGGTCTGTGTTCGTCCAAGCGTAACAGGTGTCCGTGACACAAATAGGACAGGCTCAGTTTGGCCACTGTAAATGTAGAGTTGAATGTTGAAGAATGTCCAGTATCAATGTTGGAAACGATTCTAAGCCACACAGGCGGATATAATTATATATAGGCCCTGGTTGGCCGCAACAATGCTGGCATTCGTTTGGATGACTTGAAAGTGTTGAGGTGTTGTATTAATATAGAGTGTGAGTAGACCTCAATGAATGCAAATGCGTGTATGAAAGTTCGTGGAAGACAATGCATCTAAATGACATCACACTTGTTGTAGTAATTACATGCAGTAATTCACATAGTTCTTGGAACACCTCTGACGTTTGATTGACTTTAATACATCACAACAACAGGTACGCCGACATCAACATAAAATAGTCATTGACAATTCAGGACATAGCATGTGTGATGGGGCCGAAAAGGAGACGCCCGCCCCCTACCTGTTTCTAGGCAGATTTATCGCCCATATTTTCGATGTGCGCGAAGCATGCTTGGATGTAAATTATTCAAGATTGATGAAAATGCCATAATAATGCATTTAAATTAAGTTGTGGTGTAGAATTGTGTTATATTAAATAGCTGTAGGTTTTATTTGTGTTTTCATGCATTCTAGAGCAAAATATCGCGAGTGTTGTTTAAGTAGCCAAGATTAATACGCCTAGCGCAGTAAAGTGAGTGATTAGCCTAGTGCCTATAAAAAGAGATAGCGAGCTACCAGCGGACCTTTCCTAGTATCAGCCGCCAGAGAGAACAGACGACAGAGCCAAGCTGTAAATGCCTTGAGCACATTAGCATCGGGCACTGTTGGGTGTTTTGTTTTGTTGGGTTTTGTGATGTTCGCTAGTTTATTTGTTTAATGTTTGCTTTGTCACTGAATGGGCTGTAAAAATAAATATAGCCCCTGCCTCTAGAATCAAGAGTTTTATTGTTGTTCGGGTCGGTGCGAGTGTGACAAGAGAGTGATATCACAATCACAACATAATCATCATCATCATCTCGCCCACCCTATCACACATATATATATATATATATATATATATATATATATATATATATATATATAATCTCTGACAGACGGAACTATTGGTACTCATAAATTAATTTAACTAATTATTTTTAACTAGCGAAGTCTTGAATTAAGTTAGGTTGCCACGTTTCGAAATCTTGATGGCACTTGAGGTTCACGTCTTGAAATACCAAGTTTACGTTCCAGGCAACTCGATTGAAAACAACTTCTACGTTTCTGGTACCTTGATTGAAGACAGCGTTTTATGTTTCTGGTATCTTGATTGAAGACAACGACTTCGTTTCTGGTGTCTTGATTGAAGACAATGTTTTACTATTCTGGTATCTTGATTGAAGACAGCGTTTTACGTTTCTGGTATCTTGATTGAAGACAACAGCCACGTTTCGGGTATCTTGATTGAAGACAACAACTTCTTTTCTGGTATTTTGATTGAAGACAGGGTTCTAGGTTTCGTGTATCTTGATTGAAGACAACAGCCACGTTTCGGGTATCTTGATTGAAGACAACGTTTTACGTTTCTGGTATCTTGATTGAAGACAACAGCCACGTTTCGGGTATCTTGATTGAAGACAACAACTTCTTTTCTGGTATTTTGATTGAAGACAGGGTTCTAGGTTTCGTGTATCTTGATTGAAGACAACAGCCACGTTTCTGGTATCTTGATTGAAGACAACGGCCACGTTTCGGGTATCTTGATTGAAGACAACAACTTCTTTTCTTGTATTTTGATTGAAGACAGGGTTCTAGGTTTCGTGTATCTTGATTGAAGACAACAGCCACGTTTCGGGTATCTTGATTGAAGACAACAGCCACGTTTCGGGTATCTTGATTGAAGACAACAGCCACGTTTCGGGTATCTTGATTGAAGACAACAGCCACGTTTCGGGTATCTTGATTGAAGACAACAGCCACGTTTCGGGTATCTTGATTGAAGACAACAGCCACGTTTCGGATATCTTGATTGAAGACAACAGCCACGTTTCGGGTATTTTGATTGAAGACAACAGCCACGTTTCAGGTATCTTGATTGAAGACAACAGCCACTACACCACTTTCAAGTTACAGGACTCAGCAGGAACAATCTGGATCCAATGTCACTTTATAAATCCGCGACAACTCAGTGTGATCTGAATCCTGGTTTAACGGCGCCAAATCAAAGGTCACCATGTCACAAGGACCAATGAAAGTCCGTAGCAATCCCAGAATGAATAAAATCATGGTAAACGGCAACAAACATCACCCTTCTCTATGTTACAGCTCATCAGACGTTTGTCTTTTGTTTTGATTTCTGCATACCTTCTCAGTATCCTGAATAGCAGTGCTAAACTCGCACCTCTACTTGGTACGGCTGGAGTCCTCCGGAATCCAGCTGTCACGGACCTGCCGTCGATAGATAGACATCATCCTCTCAACTTGCAGCGTCCAGCAAGTTTGTACTGTCCTTTAGTGACTATCTCCCTTGTTGACGCTTCTTTTTTCGTGATCGTATAGTAGTACTGTGTAGTGATTTAATAATCTGATGTTCTGATAGACAGGGTGGGTGTGTAAAAACGAAGTTCTTCTAACTTCAAGTTGGACCACTGAATTGACAACGCTACTCCTATCGAAGTATCAAATGGAAACTCCGTTTCTTAAAAGTCAAATTCTTTATTCAGTTCAGTCGAATATTAATTTGATTCACACCAAAACTAATCCCTCACGACATTTGACATCATTCATTCCACGGGTTTCTCCCTTTTTCGGAACCTCTGGGACAGTGTTCGAATTAACAATGTTTGACCTACAAGTCCGATTTCTTCTATTTATAATACTAACGCTTTTCAGTCTCAACCGGACTTACCCCTTCTAATACGTTCTTTGTTATTCCAAAGGTTTTAGTTTTATTTTATAACCAGTGGCTATCATAGAACTGATTAATAATATGATTCCTTCAATCGGTTCCTTCCGTTTTTCTAGGTCTTTTCTTCTTGGGTCGGATGAAGTATCCTTCTTGTTCAAAGGACCATTTTTAACCCTTGTCTCCATGTGTGCGTCATCCCGTTGTTTTTTGACGTCGTTGGTCTCTCGATGACTTTTCTTTTTCCATAGCTCGCATCGAGAGTATTCCTTTCTCCTCCTTATAGTTAGTCCTTTATTCCTTTTTATTACGTCATTTTGTTTGTATGTCACGGCTCCCGTGACACAAATCAAATAAAAAAACTAAAGAACAGCAAAAAATATAATGACAATAACGACAAAGAAAAGTACACCTCGTCACAACTAAACAAAAATAGCAACAAATTGTCGCTAGCAATTTCCACTAAAGGAAATCTGCACAATCCCTAAAGAACGCTTACAGTAGGCCCTCTATTACGTGGGATATCCTACTAGAAGACACCGTCCAACCAAAAAACCCGCAGAAATATCAATAACACATAACATGTAAACATGTAAACACATAAAGCATAAACAAGGATGTTTAAATGTGGAAGGCTTAGTTCATAACACAATACAAGGCACAGTTCACAACAATAAACAGGCCACTTATCTTTACACTCCTATCGTCAACAACAGCAACGATGAAGAACTATCGTCAGCATTCTAAGGATTACATGATCCAACGCTGAAAACACATCAGAACTTGCTTCCAAAATGATGATAACGGTGATAATAACGGCACTTGACCTTCTTAAATACCGCAGCTGAATTTGCTTCTATCAAACAGTGACAGTACTAGTAACGGCACTTGACCTTCTATACTACTGCATCAACGAAGGTATAGTAATTTGACCTTCTGACCTAGTTACGTCCTGTCAAGCTGGGGTAGTCGATGTGTCAACAGACTACACAGCGCTGAGTACTCTCAATCGTAGACGACTTGATAACTTCCAAAATAGCCCCATCAAGCTGGCACACCATAATGTTGATGGCTAAAACTTGGCCACCATAACTGTAACTAGCTAACTCTTGACGTAGAAGGCTCACACTGGATACCATAAATGTAAAGGCCCGTAATGTAGAAGCCCGTACTGACCACTATACATGTAAACAGTCAGGAATGGTCTGTGTTCGTCTAAGCGTAACAGGTGTCCGTGACACAAATAGGACAGGCTCAGTTTGGCCACTGTAAATGTAGAGTTGAATGTTGAAGAATGTCCAGTATCAATGTTGGAAACGATTCTAAGCCACACAGGCGGATATAATTATATATAGGCCCTGGTTGGCCGCAACAATGCTGGCATTCGTTTGGATGACTTGAAAGTGTTGAGGTGTTGTATTAATATAGAGTGTGAGTAGACCTCAATGAATGCAAATGCGTGTATGAAAGTTCGTGGAAGACAATGCATCTAAGTGACATCACACTTGTTGTAGTAATTACATGCAGTAATTCACATAGTTCTTGGAACACCTCTGACGTTTGATTGACTTTAATACATCACAACAACAGGTACGCCGACATCAACATAAAATAGTCATTGACAATTCAGGACATAGCATGTATGAATACAGTTCATCAGCCAGTGGTGCATGTATATAATAAAGCTGATCTCGTACAATTCCACCTTCGTCAGCTACAGCAAAATACAGCAAATATTTGAGTTTACACAACTCCTTTCTGACATCAGTAAGTCAGATATATATATGGGTCTACAGCAGGCCGTGCAATATGGCGGGCTTATAGATATGATGGCCTCCGTGATATTTCTATAACAAACAGGGTGAGTCAAACCTTGTAAAATGGCATCACCGCAGATAGCGGGATACAGCACCTGTAAAGTTCTTTGGGCATACACCAGCTCAGTGCATATAATATTAGAATACTTCGTGAGCTTCATTACTGGTATTCATAGATGGACTCTTTCCCGCCCAGGGAAAAATCACTAGCTGGCTACAAAAAGTCATATATCATTCTGGCAATAAAGAAACTGTTTTAAGGGTAAATTACCTTAATGTCCCTTCAGAATAAACATCACAAAACTCACTCGCCTCCTAGGCGCATCAGAATATAACATTGGGGAACAATCTTTAACCATCTTGGTCGAACACACAGAGGACTTTCCCCAAAACTGTCTTGACCCTTTCAAAACTACAGCTCGACTCCTCTAACACAGAATGTCTTTAATCGCGCCATAATCTTCGCGCATGCGTCGTGACCCTAGACCCTTGAGCTAAACTCAGATGGGTGAAAATGTCAGGAAAAGCTGACATCGGTTCTAAAATTAGACGCTGGGTTAACAGACAAGTGGGACAACCACCACTGTTAACTACAATCCCAGTAAAACATGAGTACCTCCCCTTTGATCAAGAAACTATTAAATTAAAGTCTCCAAAATTAACCAGGTACATTTTACATACTATAGATTTAGCAAACTGACCGCAACACTGAGATTACATCAAATCGACAAATTATCTGTCATTATCCACATTAGCACCCCACCAGACTACCCCTTATCATCACACCATCACTGATCCTTATTTATTAATTTTAGTTTTTGTTATATTCTGTTTTAGTATATTGTACAATTCTCTAGGTCTATATATTCTCAACACCTGTTCCACAGTTATGGATGAATTGCATGCCCGTAAATAATCTAATAATGGTTTTCTCAGTTGTTCATACATCCTACATTTTAGTAGGAAATGCTCTATATTTTTTTTTTCGAAGACATAGTTTTTATAAATTTTCACCAAAATAAAGCAGACGGCATGGGTCTTTCTCGTCATTTTAATTTGTCTCCAGCTCTCTTCTCCGTGTGTTTTTTTGGTCTATCTTGTCATTCTATCAACAATTTATACAAACTTTCTGTCAAGTCTTTAATACAAGCGCTATAATAATAACTGAGGAATGGACAGTAGAGTGGGATGGAAGCCTGAAGGGCAGACATGCATATAAACTGTTCAAGACTTCAACAAGAGCGTGTCTGGTATCTACTTACTTACTTACTTAGTCGTTCCCCTTCTACCGTGAGGTGTAGAGGTTTGGAAGAGAGAGCGCCAGACTATCCTATCGGCTGTCTTCCTCCTGGCCTGGTTCCATTCTAGTCCTCGGTCCTTCAAAGATTGTTTAATGTTGTCCTCCCAGCGGACTCTGGGTCGTCCTCGGGGTCTGGATCCTTGGCTCTTTGTTTCCCATGCTTGTCGTGGTATCCGATCTTCTCCCATTCTGCAGACATGGCCAAACCATCTTAATTGGGACTGTTCTACTTGGGTCTGCAGGGGGTAGGATTTAAGGCCTTGACGTATCGTCTGGTTGCGTACCATGTCTCTTCTTGTTACTTCAACCACCTTCCTCAGATACCTCATTTCTGAGGTTTGGATCTGGCTTTTATGGGTTGTAGTCATTGCCCATGACTCGCATCCATATGTCAAGACTGGGACAAAGGTGGAGCGGTATACAGCCATCTTCTTTTTCTTGCCAACCTCTCTCTTGCTGAGGAATCCTCGATTTATGGCCTGAAAAAGTCTCCCAGCTGCTGCTTTTCGAGTGGCCAACTCTTCTTTGATGCCTCCCTTTCGGTCTATAATAGCTCCGAGGTATTTAAAGTGGTCGACCTGCTCCAGGACCTGTTCTCCCAGCTTAATCTGATGTTTTCTTTCTTCTCGTGATATCACCATGGATTTTGTTTTAGAGCTGCTTATGACCATCCCTCTCTTCTCCAGCTCTTCCTTCCAGACTTGCAGGTTGGATTGGAGATGTGCCTCTGATTTAGCAATCAGGGCAACATCATCAGCAAATGCCAGCTCCGAAATATAGACCTGTCTCATCTTCCAGTACCCCACTGAATACTTTCTTGTTCTCTCCTTACATGCCTTGATGACATCGTCCATAAGGAGTATGAAGAGGTAAGGTGATAGGATATCACCTTGTCTTACACCAGTGGTGGTCCTGAACTCTTCTGACTTATGGTTTGCTGTCCTCACATAATTTCTGCAAGACTTGTAGAAGCTCTGTATAGCATGAATCAGAGGTGCTGGAATATTCTTCCTTGCCAAACAGTCCCAAAGTTTGCTCCAGGGGACCCTGTCAAACGCCTTTTCCAGATCTATGAAACAAAGATGGATCTCACTCTTATACTCAAGGGCCTTTTCACTCAGCTGTCTGAGTGTGAAGTCTGGTATCTAGAGAACTCAAAATTCCTAGAAATAAGAAACTTCTTAGACTGCAACTAGGAATGGGCTATATTAGAATAGAAGAAGCTTACTGCGCAGTGTCTAGAAAAAAATAATATAGAACATTTCCTACTAAAATGTAGTAAGTATGAACAACTTTTTCTATATTAGATTATTTCTTCTTCTTCTTCCGTCCTTAGCCACCGACCGTCAAAGCAGTCAGTGGCCATTACGCCTAGTGGCGTCTTAGGGCAACAGCAGATAGGTTTTCTTTGCCATTGTTTCCCATCACGCCTAGTGGCGTCTTTAGGGCAACGGCAAATCAACCCATTTGCTGTTGTTTCCGTAATCGAAATTAGATTATTTACATGCGTAAAATTCACCCATGTTTTTGAATTAAAAAATTTTTTGGGGGAAAAGGGGAGGGCACACACACATACATTTACACAATTTTACAGTTTCGATGTAATATATCTGGACTGAGTGGGGTGGGGGGAGAGATACTTTATTTAGATATCGGAATTCATTTTTTATTGTCTTGAATTTACTGCTCTATATATCCTAATTATAACCCATCAAGGGTTGAACCAGATACTTTGGCTTAAATCCATAACATTTTGGCGAGTGCTTCTCCTCTTGTAAGCACAGAGCTCGCCTTTCTACTCCAGCCTTTTTTTTATTCAATAACCTGATATACCAATACAGCAAACAAATCAGGAATATGGGGGCGCATGAAATTAATCCAGTATTGGTCATTTAAAATTACCCCATTATCTTATTTTTTACTTATGTGTGTTTAAGGAACCCCTTACGACACCTTGTGGAATACTGTTTGGGAATCACTGCTCAATATGTAGGGCCTATAGGTGTTAATTGTCTTTTCAACGTGACGTTTTCCACAAACTTTCCACGTACTAATCAGCGTCTTATTTTGCCCTCCTTTTGTTTTAACTTATCGGACACGACCGCTGCTTCCGTGTGTTTTCATCTGCTATGTCATTCCTAGAGCCACGTTCTCAGTACCTCGACCGTGTCAGTAATTACTATTTCATATGTTTGACTTATTATTACCTTATATCGTTTTGTTTGTTTGTCGTTGTTTTATAATTAGCCGCGGAAAGCTTTTGTCGATTTGTGACCGTGTTCAGAATACTTAAAGCCTTACATATGTTTGGAGATATCGTACGTACAATTTGAATATTAGGCTATTTATTTGGCTTTAAGAAGAAAAAAAAAATCTCTCTTTCTCAATCTCTCTCCCTCACAAACACGCACACACTAAACACGCGCACAACACACATTGCCTTGTAACTGTCAACAAAACATCACCCGTCACCCGGAAGTATAGCGCTGGTTTGGCAGAGATGGGGGATTTTTAATCTCCATTCATGCTATGTGCAGTTAGTGGTGTTAAAAAAAAAAAATATGCCGAACCTTAAAAGATCTCGACCTGTGGAGCAAAGATCTCGACTTGTAGAGCAAGATGTCGCGCTTAAAGGACTCCAGGTGACTTTGAATAGCAAATGAAGAGAGTTTTGGTGCTTGGAGAATATGTCGATATATAAAGTAACGGAGAATCGGATTAACTACCGCAAGCTAAAAATAGACAGAAAGGGGGATGCTGTGCACGTATTACCATCAGAACTTGTGATAAAAGTGTTATTAAATAAAAATATTAAACTATCATTACATGTAGGCTGAGAGATTAAATATGTAACCTTCATCACTAAACTGAGAGTGAGGAATCCAGAAGGGAGAACTATAGGCCCTACATATACGGAAGTTACGGTACTTATTTTATCCTAATTATAACCCCATCAAAAGTTGAACGGAATACTTTTTCCTTAAAAAAAAAACGTTATTTTCACCAAAATAAAGCTGAAGGCATGGGCTTTTCGGTAATATCGGAATGAACGTCGCTGAACGTTCAGCACAGAAGAAACTAACAATTTTAACATATTTTTTTTCAACAATTCAAGCTCCGAGACACTTAGTAGACCTGATAAAGCAGAGGAGATTTCTGGCTACTACATACTTATTATATTCCAGAGGATGTTCAGTCTTAATAGCTTGGATACTTTCACATGTTGGCATAGAGGGAAATGCAAAGGCAGATAAAGAAGCCAAGAAAGGTAGATCTGATAAAAATCTAATAAATGTAGGGATGAGTAAATCAGAGATTAAAAGCTTAATTAAAGAAATAATAACAGATGAATGGAAAGCAGAGTGGGATAAAAATCTGAAAGGAAGA
Source organism: Oreohelix idahoensis (assembly GCA_024509875.1). Lineage (NCBI taxonomy): Eukaryota > Metazoa > Mollusca > Gastropoda > Stylommatophora > Oreohelicidae > Oreohelix > Oreohelix idahoensis. The sequence goes on along the minus strand of JAMPIV010021120.1, from coordinate 574,704 downwards.
CATGCATATAAGATGTTCAAGGCTCCAACAAGAAAATGTCATATATCTGGTGAATTGAAAATTCCCAGTAATAAGAAACTTAGACTATGGCTGAGAAAAGGCTATTTCAGAATAGAAGAACTTTACTGTGCAGCATTGTGTTCAAGACAATAATATAGAACGTTTTTTGTTAAAATGTAAGAGGTATGAACAAATGAGAATCCCAATATTAGATTATTTGCAGGCATCAAATTTACCTATAATATTGAAGAGGTGTTAAGAATAGACAGACTTAGGGAACTGCATATTATAGTCAAATAGAATTTAACAAGAACAAAAGTTAAAATTTAGTAATTGAGAATATGAAGTTCTGATGATGTTCTTATAATACATATGAGCAATGGCAGGTGAAAGTCAATTAAATATCCAACACCAGGCTTTTATACCCCTTCACGTGAATATAATTTTTGTTTGGTGTTTTTGTTTGGTTTTGTTTTATTTTATCTCATTTTTGTTTGTTTGGTTTGGTTTTTTTTTTAACATACAAGCAAAATTGGTAATTTTGATTTGCCATATTTACAGTGGTTTGACAGATGTGATGCCACTTTCCCATATCGGCAGTTATTCGTTTGATTTGGAATTGAAAACAATATATATCCTAATTAAAACCCAGGTTGAACGGGATATTTTTCATCATTCATTTTAAAAAAAAAATCACCGTTGTCTTCTTCTCATTTCTTGTTTCACTGGCACATGTCTGTTTCATTTCGTCAGTTCCACATTAGTGATTTTATCGTACCAATGTCATCCTTCTATTCTATGCAAGCACCGATTTTTGAAAGTCTGCAACGTTTTGGTTGTTTTTTTGTGTGTGTTGTTCTCCATGTTTCATAGCCATACAATAGGACCGAAAGGAGTGCTATGCTTCTGTATATTTGATACTGGGTGTTTTCTGTGCCATTTTTCTTTGATGCTACTTTTTAACTGTAACTGTTATCTTTTCACACGGTAACCTGTGGTTCAGTCTGAATTTTGCTTCCTTTTTCTTCAACAAGTCTATCTGCATTCTTATTTCCATTTATATCTTGCAGTGGGCAGGGATGGTGGTAAAATATGAAGTGATACTAACATTTTTTTTAAAACTTTCCAAACACCTTTTAAGGCATATGAGTGCTGTCCCAGCTTTGCTTATTCTATCTTTACTATCATATTTTGTTTCTTCACTTCTATTCTGGCTTATTTTGTTTCTCCACTTTCTATCAGTAGTTAACCCAGATAGGTAGTTTTCTACTTCTTCAATGTATCAGCACTTTCTTTGGAGGCATTGTAACCATAAATTGTATCACTGGCTACAGTAGCAGGAAACAGCATTTTATGAACATTGCTGAATGAATTGTATTCCTGAAAATAAGTACAAATTGTCCCATGTAGTTATCAGGGGTGTTTTTATTTTGAAACATGTCAGCAACGAGGCATATCATCAATGTTTTCAGTTCTAAGCACAGCCTGTGGAAACCTCTGTCCTTCAAGGTGCGAATTTGGTAGCCCTTTGAATTTTTTTGTTTTTTTTAAAGACTGAGTCATCCTTTCAATGATGAGTTATAATTAGGATATATAATGTCGTAAATTCAAGATAATAAAATCAGATTTCCGATATTTAAATACAGCAAATCAAAACTGTAAAATTGTGCAAATGCATGCGTGCGTATCCTCCCTTTAAAAAAAAAATTAAACAAAACACAAATGCAAAAATAAACACAAAAACAAACCGAAAAAAAGTAAAGTCTGTCATAACTGCACTTTTATTAACAAGGTGAAAAGGGGTGAGAAAGCTCATGGGGTTCATGGATCTCACCCAATCCACCAATTACCTGCCAGCATCTATATGAGCACTCCATCAGACTACCCCTTATCTTCACAACATCATTGATCCTAATATATTAATTTTAGTTCTTTTTATATCATCATCATCTCAACCCATAACCCGTCATGGGTCGTAGGGGTGCCATGGTGGAAGCATCAGCAGACAGGGTCCTCCACTGCTCTCTGTCCTCAGCAATGCGTACAAGTGTGGAAAAACCGTGTCCTGCCCATTCTTTGATGTTATCAGCCCAGGATTTTCTTTGCCTTCCTCTTCTCCGTTTACCTTCGACTGTTCCCTGGAGGATCGTTTTCGAAAGGGAGTCATGACGAGTTACATGCCAAAACCAGGCAAGCTTTCGACGTTTCACTATTGACAAAAGTGGTTCTTGGTGGCCTGCATAGGTGTTTATCTTCTCTCTAACATAGACATTTGTTTTGTGCTCTTTATAGCAAATGCGCAAAATTCTTCTATAACATTTATGCTCGAAAGCCTGAATCCTTCGCTCCGTATCTGCAGTGAGTGTCCAGCCCTCACACCCATACAAGAGAATAGATAATATAAGTGATTTGTATAATTTGATCTTCACAGGAAAACTGATGTTACTTTTCCAGATCACATTCAACCTTGTCATGGCAGCTGAGGCCATCTCAAGTCTTGTCTTGATTTCCTTACTTGATCTTCCATCACTACATATAGTGGACCCGAGATATTTAAAGGTGTTAACTTCTTCTAACGTTTGCCCATTTAACGTAATGTTGGTCGGAACATGTTTCTTATGGCTATTCACCAATATCTTGCTTTTTTCTATATTAATTTCCATCCCATACGTTCTTGTTACTTTCTCCAGTCTAGAGGTAAGGTCTTTAAGTTCTGATTCTGTTCCAGCTATCAGATCAATATCATCAGCAAAACGTAGATTACACAGAGGTCGGCCTCCAATCGATATGGTTGATTTATAATCGTAGAGAGCCTCCTGCATAATATGTTCTAGATATATATTAAAGAGCACTGGTGACAGGATACATCCCTGGCGAACTCCTACAGTTGTTTTGAAAAATTCTCCAATGTTGTTGCTTGCAAAAACAGCACTGCTTGCGTCCTTGTATAGTGCTTCAATGATATCTATGATGTTGGTATCAAAATTGAATTTTCTCATTATTTGCCATAAGCCTTCATGCCAGACTCGATCGAAGGCTTTTGTAAAATCGATGAAGTTATGGTATAAATCATGTTGATGTTGGAGATGTTTTTCAATCAGTAATCTAATATTGAAGATTTGTTCTGAGGTACTTCTTTTTGGTCTAAAGCCAGCCTGTTCCTCTGACAAGATTTCTTCTGATTTCTGTTTTATTCTGTTCAAAAGTATCCTTAACATCACCTTACTTGGATGACTAATAAGGCTAATGGTTCTGTAGTTCTTGCACATTTTTAGATTTCCTTTCTTTGGAAGCGGTATTACTAATGATTGCGTCCATTCTTTTGGCCATTTTTTTGTACTTCATATCTTCTGGCAAATTGTTGTCATGATTTTTACTATATCTGGTCCTCCATATTTCAAGAGCTCTGCTGGTATATTATCCACACCCGGTGACTTCCCTCCTTTCATCGAACATATAGCCTCTTCCACTTCTTCCCGTAGTATTGCTGCATTTCCGAGTTCTCTGTTTTCGCACTTAATGTTGTTTAATATGCCTAAGTCAGTGTCAAGTTTACAGTTATATAATTCTTTACAATATTCTGTCCACCTTCTCATCACAGCTGTTTTTTCATTGAGCAGAGCCCCATTGCTATCTTCTATGACAGTTACCCTGGGCTGTTGGGGTTTTGATAGTCTTCTTAATGTGTCAAAAGCTGCCTTGCTGTTACCTTTTATTAGCCCCGTATTAATGGACTCACATTGATCAGCTACCCATTTTTCTTTGGCCTGTTTCATTTTCTTTCTAATATTTTTATTCACCATACTGTATTGCCATGCTGCTTCAGGAACCTCTTTCTTCACCTTCTTCATTTCCCGCCGTGTATCACATAACTTCAGAATGTCATCTGTAACCCATGGTTTGTTTATTTTCTTTCTTTTACCAAGTATTTCTGTTGCTGATTCAATGAGCACGTCTTTCATGTTCTCTGTGATTGAGTTGATATCATCCTTCAAAAAGTTGAGAGCTGCGAATTTTCCTCCAACAGTTGCCTCAAAGATTCCAGCGATTTCTGGATCTTTCAATTTGTCTAAATTGAATCTTAACTGAGAACATCTGTTTTGATTATAGTTCTTTTTGAGTTTAAGCTTGAGCATCATCAATACCATGTCGTGATCACTACCAATGTCGGCGCCAGGAAAAGTCCTAGTCTTGGCTTTATTAATGCTAGACTTGAATCTTTTGGATACAAGAATAAAATCAATTTGGCCATGTATCTCAGTTTTTGGGGCATGCCACGTTGTTCTTCTTGATAACTTATGAGGAAATAGTGTATTTGCAAGGGTTAGTTTATAGTTGCTGGCAAATTCTAGTAGCCTTAGTCCTCGATCGTTGGTTTCTCCTGTCCCAAATTTCCCCACTGTGCCAGCCCAGTGACCGTATGCATCTGGCCCTATTTTAGCATTCCAATCACCTAGCATGATGAGAAGATCTTTCTTTGGAATTTTCTTAATTGCTTCATCCAGATTGTCATAAAATGTATCAATTGCCTCATCCTCATAGTCAGTAGTGGGGGCATATACCTGTATGATGGAGATGTTCTTTGGATGTGCTGCAATACGAATGGTGATAAGCCTGCTATTTATTGGGGTGCAGCTGATGACAGAGTTCAATCTATCTTTTTATATACTGTTTGACTAAATTGGGCATTTATCTAGGTCTATCTATTCTCAACACCTGTTCCACAGATATGGATGAATTGCTTGCCTGTAAATCATCTAATAATGGTTTTCACTGTTGTTCATACTTCCTTCATTTTAGTTGGAAATGCTCTATATTATTTTTGTCTAGACACTGTACAGTAAGGTTCTTCTATTTTGAAATAACCCATTCCTAGTTGCAGTCTCTGATAGGACAAAGAAATAATAGGGTCACTGCTTCCTCATATCATACGCATCGACTAAAATGAAGTTGTGCATGAGGCTGGCAACCTCATGATGTGAAGCTAATTTCTACAAGAACCACCACTGTAAGTGCATATGAATGCTTAGTGCAGGTTTCCTACAATGATGGCTATATGCTCCATAGGGAGCTAAAAACAACATGTTGTTGAGTATATGTATAAATTGATACAATTTGTGTGTGTAACACTAGTCAACAAATTTTCAAAAGTTATTTGTACCAGAAATTAAATATTCCATTTCTTATTGATTTTGACATGCTGATTTCAAATATCATAATGAAATTCACCAATTGGCTCTGGGTTTTTTTTAAATGATGAATTTACATTACAGTAATACAAATAATGTATGCTTGTTTAATTCTCTGGGGTGAACAGCTAGTCTTTCTACTTTAGCATTATAAAAATTATGGTTACATACTCAATTAATTGATATTTCAAAATAAAATGATAGAAAAAATAAAAACATTATTTAAAGTTCACATATCATGTTTTAAAAAGGCACATTTGTACCAATTCAGTCATTATTCAGTCGCGGTTCGAGCTCTCTTTGCTTGCTTCTTGTAGTCAATCAATGAGGTGTCTCTTGTCACAGTCCAACAGTAATCAGCAAGCATTGAAGGGCTCCAATTGCCTTGATACCTTGTCTCCATAGCAGCAATGTCCTAGTGAAATCGTTCACCATGCTCATCACTGACCGCTCCACAGTTTGACGTAAAGAAATCCAGATGAGAATCCAGAAAATGAATTTTCAAAGACGTTGCAGCCAAGACTTATACTTCAGAAGGAGATTTTCTACAATTTCATTGTAATTATCAGATCTGTTGTTTCCAAGAAAATTGTCCACCACTGACTTAAATGCTAGCCATGCTGCTTTTTCCTTGCCATGCAACACACAAAGAAAGTCGTCATCATGAAGAAGTTTTCGAATTTTCGGACCAACAAATACTCCCTCTCTTATTTTAGCTTCACTCAGTCTTGGAAATTTTCTGATGAGGTATTTGAAAGCCTCATCTGTTTTCTCCATTGCCTTGACAAAGTTTTTCATGAGACCCAGCTTAATGTGCAAGGGTGGCAACAAAATCTTGCTGGTGTCGACAAGTGCTGGGTTCTCAACGTTCTTACTGCCAGGCTGCAATAACTGCCTGATTGGCCAATGTCTTCTGATGTAATGATCACTTCGTGCACGGCTATCCCACTCACAGAGAAAGCAACAGTACTTGGTGTATCCACCCTGTAGTCCAAGCAAAAGAGCGACCACTTTTAAGTCACCGCAAAGTGACCAATGATGATGATCGTAGTTTATACACTTCAAAAGCTGCTTAATGTTTTCATAAGTTTCTTTCATATGAACTGCGTGACCAACTGGAATTGACGGTAACACATTACCATTATTCAACAAAACAGTTTTAAGACTCGTCTTGGATGAATCAATGAAAAGCCTCCACTCTTCCGGTAGGTAATTGATTTTGAGGGCTGCCATTAAACCAGAAATGTTGTGGCACGCAGAAAGGTCACCCTCTTTGAAAAAGAATGTAATAAGCGGCTTCTGGCGGTTCCTATACACAGAAATTGTAACATCTTCTGCCAGGAGATTCAACTGTTGCAATCTGGAACCCAAAAGCTCCTCCTTGTTCTTCGGTAAATTCAGATCTCTTACAAGATCATTCAGTTCACCTTGGGTTATTAAGTGTGGTTTAGTGGATGTAGTTTGCTCAAAATCTGGGTCGCTTGAGGTTGATCGTTCAGGACCACCAATGTCCTCTTCTTCATCAGTGGAAGCAGCTGAAAATGATTCTGGCACTTTGGGAACTGGTAGGTCATCGCCATGTGGTACCGGATGTATTGCAGAGGGGATGTTTGGATATTCCAGAGTCCATTTTTTTCTTCTTTGATATGCCTTTCCCAATTGGAGGGACCATGCAAAAGTAACAGTTGTTGAGATGATCAGTGGGCTCTCTCCAAATCATTGGGACTGCAAAAGGCATAGCTTGCCTTTTGCAAGTCAACCACAGTTTAAGATGTGCTGCACATGTATTGCAGCATATGTGTGGCGCCCAGCTCTTATTTTGATCTCCTATTCTGCAGCTAAAATGCAAACTGTATGCCTTCTTAATCACTTTAGTTATATTTCGTTTTTGTGATACAAATGTCACCTCACCACATATATAACAGAAATTATTAGCACTGTTCACACATGTCCTAGGCATTTCTAACTACGATACTTTTGATAAGGACAAATGCACTAACTAATGGCAAAATTTTATCAGAGATAAGATATGTATACACAAAGGTGATGTAATCATAGATAGGATTGCATCATCAACTTTTAGTTACATTTTTATTGGTCATTAGAAAAAAATTATGCAATCGCCCAGAACAGTTGTGTCATATATATAAATTGACCGTAATTAAATAAACTAGTAGCATATATCTTGAAAACTAGAGCCAATCAACATTTTTAAATATCATTTTCCTTTTCAGCACACCAAAATTAGTTAAGATCAGCTATTTTCATTTCTGGTACATTTTGGTTGTTGACTAGTGTAATTTATTGTGTTACATTACTTATTGATATACATAATTATTTAAAGCGGTTTGGCAGCTGTTGCAATATTTATTCATATATAGACAATTTTAGGTCATTTATGTGAGAGGCATTGTTGATACTTAAAGTCATGGGTTTGACTGTACATAATAAATTTAGAGTGTAAAGGAAATCATAGCTGGCAGACGCTGGAGCTGGGTTGGCCATGTCCTCAGAAGAGACCCTGATGCCATCACAAGAACAGCTATGCTATGGATCCCTGAAGGAAAACGAAAGAGAGGCTGACCAAAAACAACCTGGCGGAGGACTGTGGAGGCTGAGATGCAAAGAATGAACCAGAGTTGGGGCACTGTACGAAGGATGGCCGCCGACCGAGCAAAGTGGAATCAATTTGTTGTTGCCCTACAAGATGCCACCAGGCGTAATGGCCACTGACTGCTTTGACGGTCGGCGGCTAAGGATCAAAGAAGTAAAGGAAATCAGTTCAATACCCTTTAGCTCTCCAAGGAAACTTAGGCCTTCAACAAATACAAGCCAAGTCCTCCTATCACATGACATCAGCTCAAGGTTTTTCCATATCTTCCCCATCATTTTCATTTCTGTCTCTAGTTCTTTTTTCCATGCATTCTTCAATATGCCTCTATTTCTCTTACTTGTGGATTTCAGATCAAGGACCGCCTTGTAACGCTATCAGCAGGTTTCCTCATTGTGTGTCCAATCCAAGTCTTGACATATGGATGCGAGTCATGGGCAATTACTACAACCCACAAAAGCCAGATCCAAACCTCAGAAATGAGGTACCTGAGGAAGGTGGTTGAAGTAACAAGAAGAGACATGGTCCACAACCAGACGATACGTCAAGGCCTAAAATCCCACCCCCTGCAGACCCAAGTAGAACAGTCCCAACTAAGATGGTTTGGCCATGTCTGCAGAATGGGAGAAGATCAGCTACCACGACAAGCATGGGAAACAAAGAGCCAGGGATCCAGACTCCCAGGACAACCCAGAGTTCGCTGGGAGGACAACATTAGACAATCTTTGAAGGACCGAGGACTAGAATGGAACCAGGCCAGGAGGAAGACAGCCGATAGGATAGTCTGGCGCTCTTTCTTCCAAACCTCTACACCTCACGGTAGAAGGGGAACGACTAAGTAAGTAAGTAAGTGTCCAATCCATTTCCAGCACCTTCTTCTTGTTCCACTGGTACTTGTTTGGTTCTTTGTGGTGACCATTGACTTACATTTCAATCCTTCTATTCTATGTAGGCATCCATTTATGAAAGTCTTAAAAGAAAATAAAAGGGCTAAAACACTCTATCTGACTTGGAGGCGGGTCTGGTCTGATGATCAGATTGCCTCCAGTTGTAATACTCTATGTAGAGTTTCCCATCATCATAAATATATCATAATATGAGTGATTGATAGGATTGAAATTGTACCTTTTTATTTTGCGTTAAACTTTAGTCATAGTTTTAATATTTGTTATTGTGTCACTTTCAGAAGATATCTATAAACTGTGAAGACCATGATTTGCCAGACCATACCTCACCACCTTCCCCTCAAAGCGTAGAAAAGCTTCGTGAATTAAAAAACATTAGCTGCTCTGAGGATGATCAGGAAGACGATTCCGCAGGACAGGTATTGTCCTACCCTTTATAAAACAATGATGCTGTTCTAACATGTAACAATGCAAACCTTGCGTATAATACAAGTCTATATCTTCTTATTCTGAACACCCGAAAATCAAAATATTCTGGAAATCGAAAGTTTCTTTGGGCTGTTTTCGAAAACATTGCGGGCAACTTTGGGCTATTTTTGAGGATATTTTTTAACACATTCTGGGTGACTTTGGGCTATTTTTGAACACATTTGGGGCGATTTTGGTCTACTTTTCAGACGTGATTTGGGTGAAGTCTGAAAACCTAAAAAATTAGGTTTCTGAACAAAGCTGTCCCCTAGGATTTCGGATAAAAGTATACAGACCTGTAATGTAGTTTTGGATTCAATCTTAATATCCACTCCATCTTTCACCCACACACACACACACATCATATATGTTATGACAGCTAGCTTGACACTGTGGCATGGGAAGAGATCAACAACTGATGGAGAACGTCACAATTTAAGATCTGCAGAGGGGCTTGGTCATCCACGCCTTGAGGCATGGCACCTGTCTTCACTTGATGGTGTTTAACTTTTATATGGATAGGATCCGATACGGGGTCAAAGTGGCTAAGAAGTATGGCATCTGCCTCTAATTCTAAAAGTACAGGTTTGCTCCCAGTAAACGGAATATAATTGAAGGAAATTTGTTTTTCAGAACCAGTGGTTCCTAATGATGTTATACTCACCTCTGATCTCCTAGGTAGTGAGATTGGATGCTTAGCCTTCTCGGATAAGGATGAAAAAGTAGGAGATCCTGTATGCAAGTTGCACCCATTAAAAATCTCTCGGTAGTTGGAAATCGTAATGAGTAGGCAATACGACCACTGTCCTGGCAAAATTTAAACATTAGGAAACTTATCCACCACAAAAATATTTATAGAATGTGTAATTCTTGTATACATACATTAGGATCCTCACTGGTGCAACCAAGTTTGTGCACTGTTCTAAGGTGCTCCTTGTGTAATCAAAGGGAGGAGATCGGAGCACAGATGGAGTTGTCCGTGTGCAATGAAGATGGTCCTAAAAACTAAACCAAACCAATGAACAGGATAATATCTGCAGCATATCCACACTCAGACTCATTGAATGGGACCTAAGACGCGTCAACAGTGAGAAATGCAGTTAGCGACCCATAGCTAGACTGCTTGCGTCAGGGTCAGCAAACCAGAGCTGAGCAAGACCCTACTCCACCTCCAAGTGTGGTGGTCCTGGAAACAGGCTGCATCACTGCAGTCTGGCTGAGTGAGTAGGGATCGAAGAGGGAAGGCTAACCTGGTCCCAAAAATGCCGTGCTGAAGTCGAATGTGTCGGCCGAATGGCGCAAATATCGCAGCTTCGCTGTAAACGGACACAACGCAACCAACGTCCTTTTCAGGACGAACGAAGAAGAAGAAGACTCATTGAATTACTGTTTGTAGATGACCAAAGCTTAATGCATACAGACACTAAAAGTCTTTAAGAACATGGATGAGCTAAATTTAACATTGGAGATTTACATTATGAAGATCAGTATTTATGAAAGAGAAGCAATGAAGGTCATTAGAAATCTAAGCCTATTTGACATCCATGTCAACAATACCTTGATCAAACAAGTCAAAGAGTTTCAAATACCTAATAAGCATATTCACAGAAGATGGTTCTTGTTGTTGTTTAACTAGGGCCACTGAGCTTTTCGCTCTTTTGCAGTCAATATCAAGTTGAAGACACCTTGGTATTATCAACACTGTAGATCTAGGCTTTTCTGCCATTCTGAAACGTGAAGTCGTGAGCTCCAGTTTCTCCAGCTTGGCTTGCATTTAAAGGATCGTCACATCTGGTCCAAAGCTAGGAGTAAGAAGGGCGTGGCATACTGTGCATTCCCCACCATCCATGGGGCTCTCCAACTACACAGAGCTAAAATACTGTGCTCTGGTTCTGGGCTCTCCCTAGGAATTTTCACGTCCTGCACAGAGCCACTTCTCAGTTCCTACTGCCCGTCATGGGCCCATAGTGAGATCCTCCTATCACTGGGTCCACAGTGAGATCCTCCTGCATGCAATCAACCAGGTCAAAGCCACAGAATCACACGTGGGGCTCAAGTGACCTACAAGCTTAGTGTGTAATGCTGGGTTCTCAACAAGTTTCACCACAAGGTGAATCCTTGGAAGTGTGTGGATGATTTCAAGAGTCAATGGGGGTGTAATTAGCCTCACAGACAGAAGTTCACTTCCACATATGTATATTGTAGCATTGTGCAAAGCTGGTAGTCATGTAAATATGACTGCAGACAGAGGATGGTAAAATTGACATAGAAATAATGTGTCAAAAGGCTAATGAAATGGCTTAATAACTGACACATCTCAACTGAGATAAAGAGCAGCTGATAAATAGCATGTTTCTACCAACTCTTTGCTGTCATTCTTTAAAGCAACAAGAAAGGACGATCACAATGTACATGATGATGTTTCTAAGAAAAGCTGTCAATGAGACATGAAAAAATGAAAACATTAGGAATTTGGTGGAACAAAACCTTAAATCCGCTACATAGAATTCAAATAGAATAGTTGAACAAACTCTTCAGAATTCAACAAAGTCAGCTACTATCAGTAGCCCTCAACAGCAGAAGATCTGGCTTCAGTGCAAAGGGACATGTGAGAGAAGGATGTATAGACAGTGTTGAAGAATCCTGTAGAAACATTGTATGACACTACCCAAAGGCAGCACATCTTGCATGAGAATGAAATCTGCTCCTTCCAGTATTTAATGGCATAAACAGACAGACAAATCACAATTATGTATTTTATTCATCCATATGTTACCAAGGCCCGTAGAAGGGAGTAAAGAATAGTAGCAATGCAACCTACCATGCATGTCGTAAAAAAACAACTAAGGAGGGCTGGACATGAGACCAGCTATCCCATCCTGCAGAAAATTTAAGTCAGAGATACGTCAACAAACAGTGTCCTGTCTTGTGTCATCAGGTCAGGCTCTTTCAGTATCTTCCTGATCCCTTTAATTAAAATGATGAAGAAGACATGGAAATACCTTGAGCTGATGGCACATAATAGAAGGATTTGGCATACGTTTGTTTTAAGGTCTATGCTGCTTGGGGTAAAGAAGGGTTAAGGAATGTATTGTTTTGTGATAAAGATCACCAAGCCCACTTAACATACATGCCAAACAGCATCAAGCTTAAACAGGTGTAGAGTATCTAGGAAGCATTTTCACATAAAAGGGAAGACTTGACAGAGGAATTGAAATACAATGGCAGAAAGCCACTGTAGTTTACCATCACCATGACTAACATCTCAATATCAGTATGGAAACTATAACAACATTATATATATATATAGTATATTCTTACCAATTCTTTGCTGTCAGTGTCATACATGGACCCTAACCAGAGCACAGGTGAGGAAAATCAAATCACATGAGAGAATATGCTTAAGATAAGCCATTAATGTTACCAGAAGAGAGAATGAGAAATGATGACATCAGAAACATTTTAGGAACTGCTTCCTGCATCAAATATATACAGAGACCAAAAATTAATTGGTTTGGCCATCTCATGAGAATGAAGACTGATCAGTTACCACTTTGAGGTTACAGCAGAAGAAGATCTGGTTTTAGGGCATGGGGAAAGACCAAGAGGTAGATGGACAGGTTATACTACAGAAATCCTACAACACGACATGCTTACAGCAACCAATCCAACATTATTAGCTAAAGAATAAAAACTTCCGCTCTTGACTATGTTTCATGGCAAGACTGGACAAAACAAAGTAAAAATAAAGTATTGTTTTGTTCTGACAGCATGAGCAAGTTCAAATTTTTTTATTATGACCATTGCTAACTGTATTTTATTATGATTGCATGGTCTTATTTCAGATTCTGGTTCAGGAAATTTCAAAACCACGTGTCCCACCCATTTTGAAAGTTTCTGATGTCTCATCTTCCCAACAAGACTTAGGAACAGTGCACTTAGATTTTCCCTTACCTGATATCTGCCATCACCCAGAATTATGGGATTCATCAGTTAGGCTTACGAGTTGTGCACTAGACTCCAGTGAGTCATTGAGTCCACTTCAGAGTCCTAAGTTTTTTAAGAGAAACAGTCTTGTTGACTCCCCCATGAAAACCTCTCCCATTTTACTCCAGTCGCCATCATCTCCCCAACCTCAACATCTAGCATTAAAGTTAGGTCCACCTGTGAGTCCAAAACCTCGACCCAGATCTGAAGCTAGTGCAGAGTCTGTTGTGAGAAACTCTTTGCTCATGTTGTCACCTGTAACACCTGTATCACCTTCCAGAAAATACTTCAAGATGGTTTCCTCTCCAGTTTTTTCAGCAGGAAAACGAAGGTTAAATTGTTAACAGTATTTGTGTTATTAACTGTCAGAGTTACTATTTCTCATGTAAGAATCCAATATGTACTGCACACAAGCTACCAATTTGGAAATAACAGTGCTTCCCTGAAATGATAGAAAACGTTCCTGGTATTGAGAGAAAGAACAGCCAACATGAAACAGAAAGGAGAGTCCTAACCACAAAATATATAGAGAAACATTACCCAAGTAACACCTGGATCCATGCATACACAGATGGATCAGCAACTAATGCAACAGAAGATGGGGGTGGAGGAGTCTTCCTGAGCTTAAGCAATGGCACACAACAAAAGATAGCAGTCGCAACAGGGAAATTTTCAAGTAACTTCAGAGCAGAGGCAGGCCTTAAAAACTGCATCAGAAATTCTAATGACAGAAGAAAGCTCAGAGAGACCAGTAGCTATCTTCTCAGATGTGCTGTCAGTGATTACAATGCTGAAAAGTCAAAGGAATGCTGAACTGGATGACCTAAGAGTAACACTTCACAGACTATGTCACCAATACAAAAAAGTCGTGATACAGTGGATCCCTTCTCACTGCAACATCCCTGGAAATGAAGAGGCTGACAGATTGGCAAAGGAAGGGGGAAAGCTTCCTCAACTTGACACAAACATAACTTATGAGGAGGCCAAAAGTTTTATCAAGCGCAGGTACAGGCACAAGTGGGAAGAAGAGCATCCAGGCCACACAAAAAATGATCCGTATTACTAGCTCAGCAGAAGTGAACAAGTGGTAATCTTCAGACTTCGTTAAGGTCATAACAGATTGAGATACCATCTATTCAACAAATTAAAGATAGGAACTACGGATGAGTGTGACTGTGGCACCGATAAAATGACCGCCCAACATATGAGGAACAGAGAAAACGCATATGGCCATCACCAGTACCATTCCTTGAGAAAATCTACAGAGATATCAACAGCCTCAGGCTGACCACTGCTTTCTTTGAACTTATTCAAGTTGACATCTGAGGGTGAACGAAGAAGAAGATAATGTAAGAGTAAGGGTATGTCAATCAGAAGACATGACAAAGAACAAATTATAGGTAGAAAAATAATGTATATTCCTTAAATAAGATACACTATATTCTACCTGGTAAGATTTAACTTTGGTTTGTGCAGTTAAATTTTTCTGTTTCTTCCCCAGTATAACAAAAATTAAACGCCATTCAAAGTAAATGTTTAGCAATGATTATAGTACAACAGTGTAGGTTTTTGCTTCTAGATATCTCTATAATTTTTGTTTCAGAGGAAGTGAGCCAATTTTAGATGGATTGTCACAAGCTGGCTTTCAGCAAGCGCAGGTACTTCTGCCAGACTTTATATATTTTCAGAGGAATATTTGATATTTTAAGCTTGACCACAAGATTTTGACTTTTTATTGGAGAGGCGTTATGTGAAAAGTGTTTGAAGTGAAGCGTTTGTCATTTTTTCACCAAGTATGACCAGTATGAAATTCTTTGGTGTCTCTTTACATTTTTGTCCTGATGATTCCGAATTTTTTTTATAAGCCCACTGCAAGTTCCACTTGTATAATATTATGTTCATTACTTTCTCTTCTTTTCCAGTAGATTTGCATATTAATGACATAATATTTTGTTTAAAGAGGGCTTTTTTCAGTATATTCAAGTCCATAACCGAAAATTTACTAACAGCCAGATAATGCTAGAATAGATCATATCATACTATTTTCCTCTGAGAGTTTGAATTGTTTTATTTATATAAATTTTTTTGTCTTGTTCCAAAGTTGAGTACGACAGACAGCAGATGGGAACAGCTTCGCTCTGTCCTTGTGGCTATGAAGAACGAACCATTTGATGTCGAAGAAAGCTTGAATTCATCATCTCCTGAACTACGAAACAGTCTTCAAGAGAAGATCATTGCTCAAAAGGAGCAGTTTGCTCTTCAGGGAAAAGTATCATATTTACAAGATGCTCTTAAACAAAAGGTGAGTAGATAATTGTTATTTTGTGTTGTTATTTTGTGTTGTTATTACCAGCAAGAGGTTAAAATAAAAGGTAACGGTGGTCCCAATGCAGATACTACCATAGGGGAGAGGCTTCACTATACTAGGGTGACCAGTTCCCTTCCTCTCTG
Organism: Oreohelix idahoensis; assembly: GCA_024509875.1. Taxonomy (NCBI): domain Eukaryota; kingdom Metazoa; phylum Mollusca; class Gastropoda; order Stylommatophora; family Oreohelicidae; genus Oreohelix; species Oreohelix idahoensis. The sequence continues at coordinate 559,093 of JAMPIV010021120.1, read as the reverse complement.
CCATTGCCTTCCTAACTCAAGAGCAGAGCCAGTACCCATTTACAGCTGGGTAAACTAGAGAGTGACACTGCTATGTTTTGAACTTGAAACCCTGTAACTGTGCCTCAAGAGGCAACACTCTAACTACTCTGCTAATCAAGTGCTGATCAACTAGAGGTACCTGACATTTTTTTTTAGTTCTGTTTATGAGTATGGCAAGGTTAGCTCTACACATGCTAATTACCTATATGCTGTGCTGTTTCCAAACAGGCAGACAAGTGATACATGAAATGAGCGTTGTTGTTGTTGTTGTTTAACTAGGGCTGCTGAGCTTCTTGCTCTTTAGCAGCCAATACCAAGTTGAAGACTCCTTGGTATTATCTACACTGTAGATCTAGGCTTTTCCTGTGGCATTTCTGCCATTCTGAAACATGTTGAGTTGAAGTCATGAGCACCAGTTTCTCCAGCTTGGCTTGCATTTAAAAGATCATCACATCTGGTCCCAGGCTAGGAGTAAGAAGTGCGTGGCGTACTGTGCATTCCCCACCATCCAAGGGGGCTCTCCAACTATGCAGAGCCAAAATACTGTTTTCTGGTTCTGGGCTCTCCCAAGGAATTATCACGTCTTGTACAGAGCCACTTCTCAGCTTCCCCTGCCTATCACTGGGTCCATAGTGAGATCCTTCTGCATGCAGTCAACCAAGTCAAAGCCAAATAATTACGCCTGGGACTCAAGTGACTTCTCCAAGCTTAGTGTGCAATGCTGGGTTCTCAACAAGTTTCACCACAGGGGAAATCCCTGGAAGTGTGTGGATGATTTGAAGAGTCAATGCGGATGTAATTAGCCTCACAGACATAGGCACACTTCCACGTACATATATTGTAGCACTGTGCATAGCTGGTGGTCATATAAGGATGACTCCAGATCCATGCCTCCATGCATATGAAATGAGTGAATGAATATGTGAAAGTGTTCCGTATTTGTTCTAATGACCATTTACAAGTCAACATTAAACTTTGCTGTTTTATAATTTTTTTAAGGTCACAGCTTGTCCTGCTGCATCCTGTATATATTCAGGTTATTTTCAGTCTTAGATATTTGTAAGAGGACATACATTAAACTTTTCTACAATGTGATATCATCATCATCATCTTTTTCCGTTATGCTCTTTAGCACCACAGAGCCACCACTGCAGCTGGTCCTCTTGCAGGAAGCCTGCGCCACGCAGTCACATGCTCTTGCAGTAGTGGTTTCTGTGGTAATTTGTTTTACATGATGTGGTTGCCAGCCCTGTGCAGAGCCTCATATTAGTCACCTTGTATGACATGCCTGACTTGGCAGTGAACCGCAGAGGCCAGTATGCAAAGTATCAACCAGAGTTGGGGCAGTGCGCAAGCATGACCAACTACTGAGCAAAGGGTGACACTTTGTTGCTGCCCCACAAGATGCCACTTCGCATGATGGCCACTGATTGCTTTGTCACTCAGTGGCTAAGGATCCAAGAAGAATTAGAAGGTGACATGCCCGAGAGCACAGTACTCCTATTTTTTAATTTTTTTTAATCTTCTGAGACCCGCGGTATCTGCACAGGGCATAATGTAATATATCTCTGTATTACTATGTGTCACATTTCAGGAATTTGAGCGTCAGCAGGCAGAGGCAGAAAGGGACTCGGCCTTAGCTTATATTCGCCATTTAAAAGCAGATTTAGCAGGTAAATATTCTGTATTTCATAGCACAGATATTTCATTGCTGGCATAGCTGTAGTATCATTTGTAGCAGTAATTGGCAGAGAGATTAACAAAGAATGGTTGTAACTGATTCATCTCTTTTTTTTTTTCTTTTTTTTTGCACCTTACAGAGCATGGAGCCAATATTTCAGCTGGCTTTGTTGCAGGAAGCCTGCATGCTTCCAACCAGTTGCAGTGGTAGGCTTCATGCTGCTTAAAGAAGAAAAATGGAAATGATGAAGGACAAAGCACATGTTTGCAAATCATTTGCGAAAACTGTCTCTGTGATTTGTTTGAGTGGTCTGAATTTACTTTTTTTTTTTGTAAATAAAATTTTGCCTCGTTTTTGTGAGGCGCATCCCTTTCAACCTAGTTGGTTATATTAGGGCGCATAACCAAATATAAAAGACCTTTAAGTCTGATGGGGTTAATTGAAGAAAGATAGATAAGAGAAATAATTTCACTAAGTGCTTTGCTTGTGCAAATTTCATCTCAAAGTTCATGTTACATATGCATGATTTACGTGTTTGTTTGCACTTGTGTAAACATTAAAATCTATACAAACTTCACCGCTGACCGAGCAAAGGGGAAGCAGTTTGTTGCTGCCCTACAAGACGCCGATGAGAGGCAGCGGTAGACCAAAAAACACATGGAGAAGAGAACTGGATACAGAGGTGAAAATGATGAGGAAAACATGGAAAGAACTTGAGCACAGGACAGGACAGGAAGACTTGGCATGTGTTTGTTGAAGGCCTGTGCTCCTCTGGGAGCTAAAGGGTATTGATTGATTGACTACAAGATGCCAGTAGCGTGTTGGCCACTGACTGCTTTGACAGTCGACGGAAAAGGATCAAAGAAGAAGTTTCACCTCAAATCCCATGTTACATTTGCATAATTTATAGTTTTTTTTTTACATTTATGTTTTAAAAAAAAACTATAAATTCCACCTCAGATATCGTGTCACATGCATAATATACATTTTTTAAAATATTTGTGTAAAAAATGTACAACTTTCACCTCAAATTCCCTGTTACATGCATATGATTTACATATTTGTTTAAATTTATATTAAGTAAACACTTGGGACATTGGATATGAATATGGGAGAGATCTTAAGGACAATTAGCAATCACCTGTTAGACACAAACACTGCAGTTAATGAATGAACAGGGCTAAGATTGCTGGAATTTGGCACCAGGCTACAGGTCGTTAACCCAGAATCCGAACACCCGAAAACCAAAATAACCTGAAAATTGAAAGTGTTTCGCCTGACTTTTGGGCGATTTTCTAAGTGATTTTTTGGCTTGGGCAATTGTTGGGATACTTTAGGTGAAATTCTAAAACCCAAAAAATCTGAAAACTGTACCACGGCCGTCCCCGAGCAATTCAGATTCTGGGTGACCAGCCTGTAGCAGAAATGGACAAATGAGAGAATGGATCAGGGGTGTATTCAAACAATACGTTATAGGAACATACAAACACTTGGCTATTTTTTTAGGGAGACTGATCACTTCTGGCTGTATTCAGAGTGTGGTGATATCAGTTGTGAACAACAAACACCAAAAATGTTTTTAATGCTGTTTGTCAAATTGTGAGACAAGTTTTGCCTTTTTCTACAGATGCAGGGGAAAAGAGTATGAAGCTGTATGAACAAGGAATAGAAAGCTTGAGAGCATCCAGTGTTTCTAAGGTAATATTTGAATTCTTATGTCAAATACTTATGTTCAGTATTAAGTAAAGTAGCATATTATGAGAGTTCTTAAAAGTTGACAAAAATTAACATAAATGTACGTATATCATCATCATCAGCTCCTCTTTTGTTTCGTATGGAGCATAGAGCCCACAACTACAGCTGGCGGTCTTCCTTTACGACACACGTGAGGGAACAGTAGTCCAGAGCTTTTTTTATCTGCTTGGAAATCCCCATAAACAACACATAAAGTCTCAAAAATAAGTTGTTGATGGCTATACTGTTCATAGATGTTTTTTTGGATTCAAGTGAATCTAGGCTTTAGAGGAATCTTTTGTTATGGGCATTTTGCTTACGCTGTTTTATTGTTTATGTCTTAAATAATATTGTATTCTTTTATTGCACTTTAAAGCAAATCCCCATGTTTAAAAAAAAAAATAGTTTTTGGTCAGAACTTTTTTGTGTGGAAATTAAGCCTTGGGGTATATTATGTTAGCAAGATGTAATTTGCTGGAACATTAAATCTTGAGGTGAATATCGAGTATGTTAGAAAGGTGTCACGTTACTGGAAAATGTTTGAACAAATTTTTAATCTGCTTATACTGGTAAGCCCTAAGGGTCCTACAGGCAGCATGGTGCAACAAGGCCATACCAAAGGATTGGGAGATTGCCATCATAACACCGATTTTCAAAAAGGGTGACAATCGACAATGTGGAAACCACAGAGGCATATCCCTTCTCAGTGTCCCTGGTAAAATCTACTCTAGAATCCTAAAGCAGAGACTCCGATGCCTAGCTGAGCCACAATTGGATGAAGCCCAGTGCGGATTCCGAGCAAACCGAAGTACTCAAGACCTAATCTTCACACTCAGGCAGCTGAGTGAAAAGGCCCTTGAGTACAAGAGTGAGATCCATCTTTGTTTCATAGATCTGGAAAAGGCGTTTGACAGGGTCCCCTGGAGCAAACTTTGGGACTGTTTGGCAAGGAAGAACATTCCAGCACCTCTGATTCATGCTATACAGAGCTTCTACAAGTCTTGCAGAAATTATGTGAGGACAGCAAACTATAAGTCAGAAGAGTTCAGGACCACCACTGGTGTAAGACAAGGCGATATCCTGTCACCTTATCTTTTCATACTCCTCATGGACGATGTCATCAAGGCATGTAAGGAGAGAACAAGAAAGTATTCAGTAGGGTACTGAAAGATGAGACAGGTCTGTATTTCAGAGCTAGCATTTGCTGATGATGTTGTCCTGATTGCTAAATCAGAGACACATCTCCAATCCAACCTGCAAGTCTGGAAGGAAGAGCTGGAGAAGAGAGGGATGGTCATAAGCAGCTCTAAAACAAAATCCATGGTGATATCACGAGAAGAAAGAAAACATCAGATTAAGTTGGGAGAACAGGTCCTGGAGCAGGTCGACCACTTTAAATATCTCGGAGCTATTATAGACCGAAAGGGAGGCATCAAAGAAGAGTTGGCCACTCGAAAAGCAGCGGCTGGGAGACTTTATCAGGCCATAAATCGAGGATTCCTCAGCAAGAAAGAGGTTGGTAAGAAAACGAAGATGGCTGTATACCGCTCCACCTATGTCCCAGTCTTGACATATGGATGCGAGTCATGGGCAATGACTACAACCCACAAAAGCCAGATTCAAACCTCAGAAATGAGGTATCTGAGGAAGGTGGTTGAAGTAACAAGAAGAGACATGGTCCGCAACCAGACGATACATCAAGGCCTAAAATCCCACCCGCTGGGTCACCCTCTCTTTCTGGTATCTTACTGTAACAATCCCAAAATCAGTAGTGTACAGCAAACCAACAATCAGTGATGTTAATGATGGGTGTTGTAAGTAGGTGAAGACTGGGCGTGTGATGGAAAATAAAGGTCTACTCGACCGACGCAGAGTTGTGTAAACATGGAGTGAGAGTGCAAGGTACGCGAATGATGGAATGTTCTGTAGAGTTGACAAATGGACTTGACACACACTCACTCAGCTGGAAGTCATTGACATAGACGACTGTGGACGTTTCTATGGTTTAATAAGGACGCACACTCGGACATCACGATTACAGTCACAGTACAGGTTGGCAAAATATCATCATATATTTGACAAATGGGTTGCAACATCAGCTGTATATTCATGTAGCATATAAATACAATGGGGCGATAGTAGGCAAGCACTCAATGTTCTGGTGGTCTATCGCCACATGCTTCCACTGACTAATCGCGTCAGTAAAGGTAAATACATCATCACAATGGTTCACTGTCAGAACCTTCTTTTGGCTAAGTTTCACAAGCCGTAAGTTTATCAAAACTTGATAGTACCAATGTGAGACCACAATAGTGGGTTTTCATAATATGTAGATCTCTGTACCATTGTCCGATAATAAGACCTTTTTCTGTTCTCCGACAATGATCCGTTTACAATGACGGGAATTCAAAATGGCTTTCCTCCTTGAGCTTCGCTCACCCAGGATGATGAATGATAATCAGAATTAATTCATAATTTGAGCATAAATGTTCTCATAGGGCTTCCATACATTCTGTTATCAACAAGGCTGCTTCATCAAGTAATCCAGTGCTGCTGGATTACACGTCATCTTCATCTGCATTCAAACAATTCTAATGTGCGATAATACATCTGCCCTCTAGGCCTAGCCACAAAGTTCAGCAAAAGGCTCTGGTTTTACCTTGATTTAGGAATAAACACAATAGCGAATAACGCACGCCATTCCTTGGCGTTAACAAAGAACATTAGGAGAATCTCTGATCATACAATCATGCAGAGACACCATCTCCTTCCTAGAATCGTTCACAGAGATCATTCTACAACGTTTCTAAACGACCGGCCCAAAAAACCCAGCCATGACATGACAGCCTTCTTCGTCGACCCCCTAAATCGACGCATGCGCAGAAAATGCCTTTTGACTATATTCATGTGGGGTGACTACATATTTACTTTCACTCGAAGCAAAAAATGAGTATTTGCCCTTTGACTAGAGTTCCAATCTTAGACCCAAAAGATTATTACCAAATATTTCCAAACATAACAAGTATACAAACAAATAAATATCTTCCTATATATATATATCTCTGGGAGCCGCGCTGGTGTAATGGCTTTGGCGTTGTACTGGCGACCAGGTGTTCATGGTTCAAACCCGGCGTCGGCGTTTGAAGAAATGTTTACGGCCGGAAATTTGACTGAATAGCCTGAACGGCTCCTGTGATAAACCCTCTGTGGATGGGAAGGAGCGAAGCTCCTGACCGGGTGGAAGGAGCGAAGCTCCTGACCGGGTTGGAAGGAAAGTCCTCAGGTTCCCCAGCCTCGCAATGACATGTCATTGGGCCGAAGGGTTGAAAGCCCAAGTGCTGCTGGTTAAAAAAAAAAAAAAAAAAAAAAAAAAAAAAAAAATATATATATATCTCTCTATATTCATTGCCACCAGTAATCTGTTGGTAACACTTACATTTTGAGGTTATATACTTGTGTTGCTGGTTAATAGGGATTCATCCTCATTTTGTGTCCTCGGACTGAAGACGCATCAAGAGAGATGAATGCAGTCAGCAACTCATAGCTTGACTGCTTGCGTCAGCAAACCAGAGCTGACCAAGACCCTACTCCACCTCCAAGTGGTGGTCCTGGAAACAGGCTGCATCACTGCAGTCTGGCAGAGAGAGTAGGGATCGAAGAGGGAAGGCAAACCCAGTCCCAAAAAATGCTATGTGGAAGTCGAATGTGTCGGCCTATAGGCGCAAATATCGCAGCTTCGCTGTAAACGGACACAACGCTACCATTATCTTTTTCGGGACGAACGAAGAAGAAGAAGATATTGTGTCCTAACTAACATAATAATTGTTTCTTTATATATTCTCCCACTGGCAATACTCTAACAGTGGCCCTTATCTCTTTGTTTCTCACTAAAACTCTTGGTTTTCTCAGACATCTCATGTCATAGGTGGTGATATGTCATTTTTTTATTCCTTGGTTAGTCTTTTTATTGCATGGTTAGAGTACATGTCGAAATATCTAGTATTGATAGCACAGTGTTGCTAAAAATACAGTATATATCTGTTGTTTCTTTGTATTCATTGGAGTCCTTCGATATTGGGAGTGGAGTGGAGTGGTGGGTCAGTTTGTTAGCTTGCAGGAAATAATCATTAGAGTAAAAGATCAAAGTAGTCCATACTGCTGTAGGGAAGTGAATGTTAGAGACTTGACTATACTAGGTCGTTTTATGAGGTGGGGTAACCAGTTCCCTTCCTTGCTGCTTTTGTCTTCCCTAACTAAAGAGCGGAGTCAGGTACCTGTTTACAGCTGGGTAGACTGGAGCGTGACGATACCAGATTTTGAACCCAGTAACTTCACTGTGAGAGATAAGTGCTCTAACCACCCTACCAGTCAGATGAATCATTACAGAAAGTTGTAATATTTTAGTTTGCTGGAACTTGAAGCCTCGGACAACATTAAAATAGCAAAGCATTGTTTGCTAGAAATCATCATCTCATCTCAGCCCGTAACCCGTCATGGGTCGTAGGGGTGCCATGGTGGAAGCATCAGCAGACAGGGTCCTCCACTGCTCTCTATCCTCAGCAATGCGTACAAGTGTGGAAAAACCGTGTCCTGCCCATTCTTTGATGTTATCAGCCCAGGATTTTCTCTGCCTTCCTCTTCTCCGTTTACCTTCGACTGTTCCCTGAAGGATCGTTTTCGAAAGGGAGTCATGACGAGTTACATGCCCAAACCAGGCAAGCTTTCGACGTTTCACTATTGACAAAAGTGGTTCTTGGTGGCCTGCATAGGTGTTTATCTTCTCTCTAACATAGACATTTGTTTTGTGCTCTTTATAGCAAATGCGCAAAATTCTTCTATAACATTTATGCTCGAAAGCCTGAATCCTTCGCTCCGTATCTGCAGTGAGTGTCCAGCCCTCACACCCATACAAGAGAATAGATAATACAAGTGATTTGTATAATTTGATCTTCACAGGAAAACTGATGTTACTTTTCAGATCACATTCAACCTTGTCATGGCAGATGAGGCCATCTCAAGTCTTGTCTTGATTTCTTTAATTGATCTTCCATCACTACATATAGTGGACCCGAGATATTTAAAGGTGTTAACTTCTTCTAACGTTTGCCCATTTAACGTAATGTTGGTCGGAACATGTTTCTTATGGCTATTCACCAATATCTTGCTTTTTTCTATATTAATGTCCATCCCATACGTTCTTGTTACTTTCTCCAGTCTAGAGGTAAGGTCTTGAAGTTCTGATTCTGATCCAGCTATCAGATCAATATCATCAGCAAAAACGTAGGTTGCACAGAGGTCGGCCTCCAATCGATATGGTTGATTTATAATCGTAGAGAGCCTCCTGCATAATATGTTCTAGATATATATTAAAGAGCACTGGTGACAGGATACATCCTTGGCGAACTCCTACAGTTGTTTTGAAAAATTCTCCAATGTCGTTGCTTACAAAAACAGCACTGCTTGCGTCCTTGTATAGTGCTTCAATGATATCTATGATGTTGGTATCAAAATTGAATTTTCTCATTACTTGCCATAAGCCTTCATGCCAGACTCGATCGAAGGCTTTTGTGAAATCGATGAAGTTATGGTATAAATCGTGTTGATGTTGGAGATGTTTTTCGATAAGTAATCTAATATTGAAGATTTGTTCTGAGGTACTTCTTTTTGGTCTAAAGCCAGCCTGTTCCTCTGACAAGATTTCTTCTGATTTCTGTTTTATTCTGTTCAAAAGTATCCTTAACATTACCTTACTTGGATGACTAATAAGGCTAATGGTTCTGTAGTTCTTGCACATTTTTAGATTTCCTTTCTTTGGAAGCGGTATTACTAATGACTGCGTCCATTCTTTTGGCCATTTTTTTGTACTCCATATCTTCTGGCAAATTGTTGTCATGATTTTTACTATATCTGGTCCTCCATATTTCAAGAGCTCTGCTGGTATATTATCCACACCCGGTGACTTCCCTCCTTTCATCGAACATATAGCCTCTTCCACTTCTTCCCGTAATATTGCTGCATTTCCGAGTTCCCTGTTTTTGCACTTAATGTTGTTTAATATGCCTAAGTCAGTGTCAAGTTTACAGTTATATAATTCTTTACAATATTCTGTCCACCTTCTCGTTACAGCTGTTTTTTTTCATTGAGCAGAGCCCCATTGCTATCCTCTATGACAGTTACCCTGGGCTGTTGAGGTTTTGATAGTTTTCTTAATGTGTCAAAAGCTGCCTTGCTGTTACCTTTTATTAGCCCCGTATTAATGGACTCACATTGATCAGCTACCCATTTTTCTTTGGCCTGTTTCATTTTCTTCCTAATATTTTTGTTCACCATACTGTATTGCCATGCTGCTTCAGGAACCTCTTTCTTAACCTTTTTCATTTTCCGCCGTGTATCACATAACTTTAGAATGTCATCTGTAACCCATGGTTTGTTTATTTTCTTTCTTTTACCAAGTATTTCTGTTGCTGATTCAATGAGCACGTCTTTCATGTTCTCTGTGATTGAGTTGATATCATCCTCCAAAAAGTTGAGAGCTGCGAATTTTCCTCCAACAGTTGCCTCAAAGATTCCCGCGATTTCTGGATCTTTCAGTTTGTCTAAATTGAATCTTAACTGAGAACATCTGTTTTGATTATAGTTCTTTTTAAGTTTAAGCTTGAGCGTCATCAATACCATGTCGTGATCACTACCAATGTCGGCGCCAGGAAAAGTCCTAGTCTTGGCTTTATTAATACTGGACTTGAATCTTTTGGATACAAGAATAAAATCAATTTGGCCATGTATCTCAGTTTTTGGGGCATGCCACGTTGTTCTTCTTGATAACTTATGAGGAAATAGTGTATTTGCAAGGGTTAGTTTATAGTTGCTGGCAAATTCTAGTAGCCTTAGTCCTCGATCGTTGGTTTCTCCTGTCCCAAATTTCCCTACTGTACCAGCCCAGTGACCGTATGCATCTGGCCCTATTTTAGCATTCCAATCACCTAACACGATGAGAAGATCTTTCTTTGGAATTTTCTTAATTGCTTCATCCAGATTGTCATAAAATGTATCAATTGCCTCATCCTCATAGTCAGTAGTGGGGGCATATACCTGTATGATGGAGATGTTCTTTGGATGTGCTGCAATACGTATGGTGATAAGCCTGCTATTTATTGGGGTGCAGCTGATGACAGAGTTCAATCTATCTTTATGTACGATAAAACCTACTCCATGCTGATGTTTAGACTCATCTCCACTAAACCAAATACTTGTGGTCAAAAATTCTCCTGTGCTTTTCACCCCCTGTGGTCACACAATGAGACAAAGATAAGACTAGGACTCCTGCTCCCTCAGGAATGACATACAAGGTGACTAATATGAGGTTGTGCATGAGGCTAGCAACCTCATCATGTACAGCAAATTGCTGCAGAAACCACTTCTACAAGAGCCTGTGAAAATGCTTGGTGCCGGCTTCCTGTAATGGGACCAGCTACAGTGGTGGCTCCATGCTCCGTAAGGAACGAAAAGCAAAATGTTGGTGATGATTCAGAGATAACCAGCAGGACTGTTTCTTCTGTGCAAGTGCTCAATTTTGTAAATCTGTTCTGTTTTTGGTTGCTGTTTTAATTGTTCTTCATGGTTTATAGTAGTACAGTAAGATTGCCTTGACAATTAATTTGATTCTTAGTTTTGTGCTGAACTTGATCTCCTTTGATTTTCATGTATTCTGCAGTGCATTGAAAATCCTTCTTGCCTTTTATATCCTTATTTTGATATGGTTAGAAAGAAAGCTCCGAGAGACAAGTAGCTCTCTTTGCAGATGCGCTGCCAGTAATTGCAGTGCTGAGGAGTCAGAATAATGCTGATCTGGATGACCTAAGAGTAACACCCCACAAACTATGTCAGCAGTTCAGAAGACTTGTGATACACTGAATCCCATCTCACTGCAACATCCCCAGAAATGAAGGGGCTGACAGATTGGCAAAGGAAGGTGGAAAGCTACCTTAACTTGACACAAGAATAACTTATGAAGAAGCCAAGAGTTTTATCAAGAGCAGATACAGGAGCAAGTGGGTAGCAGAACATCCAGGCCACCAAACAAATGATGCATATTACCAGCTCAGCAGAAGTGAACAAGTGGTAATCTTCAGACTTTGCACAGGCCACAACAGATTGGGATAACATCTATTCAGCAAGCTAAAAATAGGAACTACTGATGAATGTAACTGTGGCACCGATAAAATGACTGCTGAACATCTGCTTCCAAGTTGTCTAAGATATGAGGAAAAGAGAAAGCACCTATGGCCATCACCAGTACCATTGCTGGACAAACTCTGTGGAGATACCAACTACCTCAAGCTGACAGCTGCTTTCTTTGAACATATTCACGTTGACGTCTGAAAGTGAATGATGAAGAAGAAGAAGAATATGATTGTCCATTCTGCTAACTGTCTCCATCACCACCTAAGTGTATTAATGAATTTTTGCAGTTACGCTGATTATGACTGACCAAAAAAAAAATTGTTGAAGTCAATTTAAAGACTTTGATTAGTGTTATTTTTGAAATAATGCTAATAATTATTACTTTACTGTAGGAGAGTGTTGTAGACATGCTGTCATCCCTGGTGAAGGAGCTTCATGAACAGAGATCATACCTTGACTGCCTGATGACTGTGGTGTTGATGCGGGCACCATGGATGCTGGATGAGGTGGATAAAATGGAAATACCAAATGACCAAGATTTCTGTAGGCGTGATAGTGAAGTGGAAGGAGAAGATTTTGAATATGAGGACAGTAATAATGAGGTTTGGTGTTGATAGTTTTGTTTGATCATTGATGTTGCATATAGTCATATTACTAATTTAATCAAACACCCTTTAGCTCCCCAGGGAGTATAGGCCTTCAACAAAGACATGCCAAGTTGTCCTGTCACGTGCCATCAGCTTAAGTTTGCTCTATGTCTTCCTCATCATTTTCACTTCTGTTTCCAGTTCTCTCCTCCATGTTCTTTCTAGCCAACCTGTGCCTCTCTTACCCTTGGGGTTTCTTAGAAAAACCAGTTAATTTTTTTTTAAATATTCAAGCTGAAGTTGTGAGACTATATGTCAAGAACTTATGGATTGTTCAGAATTGTTCTTAAAAGGACATTCTGAGGAACAAAGAACTTCTTCTTCTTCTTCCTCGTTTGCCCTGAAAAGGACAGTGGTTGCGTTGTGTCTGTTTACGCCGTAGCTGTGATATCTGCACCTTTCGGTCGACACATCCGACTTCTGCACGGCATTTTTTGGGGCCGGATTTGCCTTCCCTTTTCGATCCGTACTCGCTCAGCCAGACTGCACTGCTGCAGACTGTTTCCAGGACCACCATGTGGAGGTGGAGTACGGTCTTGACCAGCTCTGGTTCGCTGATCCTGATGCAAGCAGTCAAGCTATGGGTCGCTGACTGCATTCTCTGTTGATGCATCTTTGGGTCCCGAACAAAGAACAAAATAAGACCAAAGTGTTGGGCAGACATTTTAATAGAAATTGGCAAGGAAGACCTTTGTAGGGACAGGATACTGGTGCAAGATAGATAAGCAGAAACAGTCAAGGGTTTAATGACGGTGATAGGCCTACCTCAGTGTCCACCTAGGTTATAAGGAAGGAAGGATATTTCATCCATATTCTTGTTCATACTTGTTTACACTTGAGAACTTTCATTGTTGAAAGCCTTATTGATGATCTGTCTTGTGAATAATTATGTGTTCCATATAGATCTTCTGCCATTTTAATGAGAATTATTATGTGATTCATTTAAAGCATCAGCTATGTTATTTTTGTTTTATGAACTATGTTGAGCATATGTTATTTTTATGAAGATCTTTGAACTATTTTGAGAATCTTTCATTTTAATGAAATTGTTCTCTGAATTATATTTAAGACTGTTTTATGAAATATTTCTAGCATTTGCTGTTTAATGCAAAATATTATGTGAACTATTTAAAGCATCTACTGTCTTATCTCTTCAAGTACCAAGCGAAAAGAGGGGTTTGGCCTAAGCAAAAATAGCCATCCTTATGTTTGCTAATAAAGGTCTGTAACCCTTTATCCGAAGTCCTCTGGGAAAGCTTTGTTTCAGACACCGACTTTATTTTCGGTTTTCAGATGTTGCCCAAATCTGCATTTGAAACATAGCCTAGAGTCGCCCAAAATTGTCATAAATCACCCAAATTGTAATAGAAAAGTAGTCCAAAGAAACTTTTGATTTTCAGAATATTTCAGATTTTGGGTGTTCAGATGAAAGGTTATAGACCTGTAGTGGCCTTTAGCAAATATATGTTTTGTGATGTTCATGTACATAAATGTCTTTGTTGCTGTATGTGAAAATGAAGGTAAAGATATGTAGATTACTGGTGTATGCTATGTGTGAATGATTTCTTTAAAAACAAATTATTAGTTATGCAAGGTAAAGTGGAGGTTGGTGGCAATGATAGACCAATAATGCATAAAACTGGAGTTACAAATTTGTAGCACATCCCCTTAGTAAGAAAAACCTCCAGTGTCACATACAGAAAATAATTATTCTCACAGAATATAAAAACAGGTACCGTAAAATCTCGCGTATAATACGCACTCGTGTATAATACGCATGCTTGATTTAGCCCAAAATTTTCTGGTAAAATGGAAATTCGTGTATAATACGCACCATAATTTTTCAAGATTTTATTTTATGAAACATTTGTTAAAAAACTGAAAGTATAATAACAAACAGAAATAGGTACGTAACACCTACATTTTAGGTACTTTGGACTGAAAGACCATGTCGCTTCATAAAACGAGCTGCCCATCCATATGACACTTTAAGTGCTGTTGTGCCTGTATGAGATTTTGTAAGTTCCATAGCTTTAAGTCGTATTTCAATGCATGAAACACTGATGCCTTGTTGCCTTCTATCCACTACCCACTCCAATAATGTTTTTTCTAGGTCTGGAAGATCTGGTAGTGACCCACGATTCGCCTTTTTCTTACTAGGCAACACTTGCAGCACCTCTTTGTTTTTTCGCCATAATCGAATGTTGCACTCGTTAATGAAAAAATGTCGACTTGCTGCCCGATTGCCGTTAGATTCTGCATATTTTACCCCTAAGAGCTTTTCTGCTGCAGTATAACATTTTCTCGAATTCATTTTTAGGGCTCAAAATAATAAAATGACAAACTTCACAACCAAGCTTAATATCAAAACGGATTGAAGACCAAGAGTGCGAAATGCGTTTTGCGACAATGTCTGACACATAAGAAAACACAGGGCACATTTAATTTCGCGCCATTTTCACTGTTAATTTGTGACAAAAACTTGACAGACTTTCAAAATCGAAAATGACGTATTTTTTAGTACTCACGTATAATATGCACCCGAGTTTTAGCGGGCAAAAATGAGTAAAAATTGTGCGTATTATACGCGAGATTTTACGGTAATTAGCATTTTAAAAAAACAGGAATTTCAGAACACAGTAATGAGATAGAAAAGAAAATATTGTTTACATTTTCTTAATGTCTAGATAGATCTTTGAATGACAGGCCACAAAGCACTTTTTTGGGCAAAGGTGTGGTGTGCCTGTGCATATATCTTGATCAGCTGTATTTTTTGTCAGTGCTGCAGTGAACACAGAAGTCTGTCCTTTCTCACTCATTCCACAAAATGTCTGACTTCAATCACCCCTTCCAATTCATCCTTTTTTTTCATCAATCATTTATAATTTTTTGGTGGACAGTTTATTACATTATCTATAGTCCAAAAGTCACTTCATTTCTTAGTGGTCAAACATCAGTAGCTTTGCTTCAGCAGGGAAGCCAAGGTGTTTGATGTTGAGGGTTCCTGTATTACTTTAATTATGTGCAAGCACATATTTAACAAGAATCTTGGAAATATTAAATCGATCTGCAATAACATAATGTCCCAGTCTAAGTGATTTCAAAAGAGTAGATAATTTTTTCATGGCATGCACAGAACTGTGATCTAGATCAGGATCAACGGCCATATTCTTTCCTAAATAAGTTTTCATATTGAACTCATAACTTGTTGCTGATTTCACAGCCCTAATGTTTTGATAGCGTTTCTGAGGCTTGCATACTATTTGTGCCTGAATCTAGCTTTCCATCCTACAACCCCCTTATCCATATACACATCTTCAGATGGGTAGAAAGCAGTCTGAAATCTTTTCAGCAACATCTTGGCACAAGGTTCAGTTTTAGCTTGGTTCTGGGCTTCTGGTGTACTGACATGTTGCATGCTGTGATTTATATATTGTCAAAATGATTTCTTAAAAACATATCCTGATTTCATAGCATTTAAAAATTTACCATAGTGTACCACCGGTTGTAGAATTTTTCATTTAGACACAGTCCCTGCATTTAAATATGTTGCGATCTTATTGCATAATATTGTTCTCATACCGTAATTTTTTTACATCGGACCTGTCATCATGTGGCCAAGTTTTAGGCTTCTATTGATAATCCAAGTCATCTTCGTCATCACATAACAACTACAGTCTAATAGTACCTTCATCCAGAGTTTCTTCAGATAGTTTCCTTGCTTGGTTTGAAGTGAACCTTAAGGTCTGCCAGCAGTGATGAAAATGGCCAGTTTGAAGTTTTAAAAATATGCACACACCCAAAAAAACACAATTCAGTGAGTAAAGACACCTGCAGGTTCAATTTCTGATCCATGGTTGAATAAAAGGAATTGTTTTCCATCCAGGATGACCTTATGTTGTTTAAATTGCAGAGCAGTGCTATAAATGACACAAAACTTAAAAGCTAAAATATCATTTACTAGGCCTGACATAACACTCACTGAAGCTGATGTAACCATTACTGGAGGAAAAGAAATGTATTTAACTTAGGTCTCCCTTTCTACCTCTTCTGTTATTGTTTCTTTATCCCTGACGAAGTCCTTGTGGCCGAAATGTAGGCATTTCTTTTTGTCCTAGCAAGACACATCTCCTATTTTTATTTTTTACCCCATTGTTTACTGTGAGTTAGAGTTAATACAGACTGTTCATTTAACTATTTAGAGTGTTAGCTATTTTAATAAAATTTATTCTATAACTTTTTATTAGAGCATCTGCCATATTGCTGAAGATTGTTATGTGAGCAGTTAGAGCATCCGCGATGTTAACCCTTTCGCAACGACGGGTTTTTCATTCCCCATGACGACACCATTTTCAGCTTAGTTCGTTCCCCTGAATGACAGGATAATTGTAATTTTAGGGGTCATATTTTTAATTTGACTGTAAACAGTTTATCGTAAAAGGAAACTCATTAAAAGTATATTCTGAACCAGACTACACAAACTCTGACCCTGAATCTGGGTAATCTTTATATTTAGTGCCGTCGAGTATGTATAATATGTGTATTGAGTCAGCATTAGAATTAGGGTAACCCTAAACTTAACCTCAACCTTAACTCTAAATGGTACGAAAATAAACATATTAAACATACTCGATGGCACTAAAGGTAAAGATTACCAGAATCTCAGTAAAAATAGTTGTCAGAATCATCCAAGTTGAATAAATTCAACTCAAGAATTTTCATGCTCTTTTTCCACAAGATGTTTATGGTTCAGCGGTACGGCAGCGTCCATGTTTGTGAACTTTTGCTTTTGTAAAATCACTATTATCAGTTCTACTGTATTCGCTAGCAGTAAAATATTTTGTTCGTTTCAAGCTTAGTGGCCAGATTTTTCAATGCTGAATCCGATTATGCCCAGCAATTGCCGATACGGTTGTAAACAGAAGAGTTCTGGTGCTTTTAAAATAGGACGTACGCCATACGTCATATAGGTGAATGGGAACGAGGTATCGCGCTACTTCCGTGACATACGTGGTACGGCACAGCGACAAAAAGTGTGAAGATTTATGTCGTACGGCGTACGTCATACTGGTGCTGAAAGGGTTAATGAAGATTTAAACCGAAAATTATTTGGAGAGTGTGTCTTCCTATTTACCAAAGATTGTTCTGTATATTACTTGTAGCACTGGCTTTTGTAGTGAAGATTCTCCTTATATCTAGTTTGAAACGACTGTTGTTTTATTAAAAATGTTTTGTTTATTGTGTTTAAAACTAGTTATGTTAATGCTGTTTTTCGTATATACTGTTAAGTCACCCACTTTTTAAGGCTTATGTTCTTTGTACTGTATAAAGTGTCTTTGTCATGTGCCATTTAAAGCATCTGTTATTTTAATGAACCTTACTTATTCTGTATAAGCATTTGTTGTTTAAATATAGTCTATATAGTTTCAAATGTGAGTTACTTTAATAATGTTTACTATGCATATTATTTAAAACATCTATTCTATGCAAAGATCTATTATTATAATTACTTTTCTTCTTTGTAAAGCATATATTGTAAATTGATGTAACTAGAACAGGTCTGCATGCCATGGGACCTTTTGACATGTTTGCTTTTTAAGATAGTATTTAGTGCAGCGTATTTAGTGTTTAAGTTGTAGCTGTCCCTGCAGACATTTCACACATCGACCACTTGAGATCACTGACTACCTTTGGTGCTAATGGGATTGACCATCAGCGTTTTTCATTTATATGTATCACTGTCGCAATAGAAATGCCAGTTTACATGGAGTTTGGCTCTTGATCTATCCTCACTATTTCTTTTTCCGTGCACTTGTGTTATTAAGTGCCATGGAGAGAAACCGTTTTTATTCCTTTGCAAGGTATGTAGCATTGGCCAGCATCATTTCTAAAGGTCAGGATTTCTTTAACAATGTCTGTCTGCATTTCTCTTGGGCATCCTTTAGCCAGAGCTTCTACTTTTGAAATTTGGGAATAGTTGCTGTCTGGCTGCAGTCTGACAGGGCATCCAAACCGTTATATTTTGTCTCTCTTTCTAGCTGACACATGGCTTTGTTCTTACCATCTTCCTAAACGTCTTAGTTTCTTTTAACTGTTTCATATATTTTCTGAACATTTTCAGCTTTTTTGCAGAAAATCTCATCTCAAGTAATTTGATCATTTCTTGTGTTGTAGATAGAAATCATGTTTGACATCAACAGCAAAGGATTGGTTTAAAAATAAGGTATTTATCACCCATCACTTTATTTCCTTGGAGATGTTTGGGTGCCTGAACAGTGGAGCCAGTCGTTGGGCCTGTGGCTGGTCGTTTAAAGAAATAGAATGAATGTAGAAATAGAATGAATTAAAGGACGTATTAAATCTTTCCCTGAATGACCCACTGAATGTGGCTCATAATAATGGGTAAAGGTTTCCCTAAGATAGTGAGGTTCATGAAGAAAGATAGTGAAGATAATTCAGCAACTTAAATTCTTCTTGTATAAGAATGAAACAGTGATAATTTCAAGACTGAATTTGGTATGCTGGCCACCTTGAATCTTCTGATACGTGTTGCAAATAATTAATAAAATAAGCCCCCGGAAAATAGAAGAAAACAAATGGCCAGACGCACATATCAACAAATAATAACAATCAATGTACTATACATTGGACACAAAAGTTGCAGTGAAAATTACAAAGAAAAGTTATTTATTAATGATTAAAAGTCAATTATTGTATATATACTGAATGAATGAATAAAAAAAAAATGAGTGAATATAACATTTAATGTCTGAGAGTATCTATTACTAACACTAGTTGTGAATTGGTTTTAATTTAACAGAGTTCATGTCTATTACCGCTGCGTTTCTGATATTGGTGACTGTTAAGGAACTTTTCCTTCTGGCTCCAGTATGTTGAATGCTGTCTAGGGATATTGTATTAATGTTCTGAAATGTAGTCACCAAAATTCTGGCCACAGTTTTTCTATTCGTAATCGAACTGTTCTATGTGTTCTAAGTCTTTTCATCTGACTAACTGTCATCAAATATTAACTGGTTAGATCTCTACAAACTCATGCTTCCAACTGGAAATCATTTCTCGAAAACTTCTGTGTTTAAACGACTTTCACTTTATTCAACACAGGAACTTATATGAGCGACACATTGCTCTTAGTACAATTTGACAGTTTCATTTAAATCATCGATTCTGGCATTTCATAAATTATTTCTGCATAAGTCCATGCTTCTTCCAAATTCTTTAGGCTATCAAGACTTATCTTTCTTTTAGTGCTTCCATAGCATAATTATTATTTCCTTCATATATTTTATTCTTAGGAGTTCCACTGGACATATTTTGTCTTCCTTCCATATACATAATATTTCACTTCGGTGCCTTCCTGCACATCTTCTTTTAGTCGGCAATCATACATATTTTCTTTGGGCATCCATACCCTTCCATGATGGTTACGATACCCTTGATCTGTTCAAATATCTCTGGTGGCTATACTAGCCTAAATCTTACCCGAATCTCATAACTCCTGACGAGATGGGTTTATCCCCAATTGAATTAGAATCACACTAGATTTCTGCTTGAAATCTACATCTAATATAAACACTTTGAAAGTAGAATCAACTACACTGCTATAAGTGGACCTTGCCACACAAGCCGACACTATGGAATCCTGTCACTATGTCCTTTACGTCATTTTACGCTACTTCGTAGTCATAGTTAATGATCGCATTTATTTTGTGTTTGGTGAGTGTACAACATGGTGCAAAGTGATCTCTCTCCAACTCCACTTTAACATAATCGCTATGCCCCATGATGCGCACTCAACATTACCCCCTCGTTCCGCGAGCGTTTACCTCGGGTGGACGCTGAATAGAATATTAAGTAAACACCAATTAATCCCGATCAAAACCAATTAATTTCAATTAAGAACGATTAATTTTGATTAAAGACCGATTGATTGCGATCAAACCCAATCAATTTCAATTAAATAATTGAAAGTGCAAATAAAATGTCACTAAAAGTTATAAGTGATGAAAATAAATACACTAATTATTGTCTATAAAGTTTGTCTCACTTTCCTGAAATAGAATTCAATATGTATACTATCCCATAGTTAATATACGAGTGAGTCTGTATGTTTTCACTGTGAATGCAATAGAACCTCTGCATATGCAGTACAGTATAGTAAATGTCAACACTCGGAATAATGTCACTATTCCAGTTCATTTAGGTTATATTCATAGGAACCATGGAATATTAAGTCAACTATTTAAATGTCCACTGCTGTATAGTAACTAGTCAGCGTGAATAGTCATAACACTTTTGTATTTGTAATTAATATGACAATCTGTTCATCTTCTCCAATTTTTTTGAATGACTGTGCATGATCTGACATTCTATTAGGATACCTAGTTTTAGTTATTTTCATCAGACCATCTGGACAGCAGATCCGCTGGCCAATTATCGGATCCACGAATTGGTTGGATGTCGAAATGAAATTCCTGCAGCAATAAGAACCATCGATGTAATCTTGGGTTGTTGTATGTCTTGGTTTTCAGTGCTGTCAGCGGCATGTGATCTGTCTGTAGTATAAACTTTCGGCCGATTAGATATTTTGAAAGCTTGGAGATTGACCAAACAATGGCAATTAACTCCCGCTCGCCAGCTGCGTAGCGTTGTTCTGCTGGTAGAAGCTTCCTGCTGATATAGACACATGGATGAAGCCTGTTGTCCCAACGTTGCATCAAACAGCCACCTATGCCTGTCCCCGAAGCGTCCGTTCTGAGAAAAAAGATTTTTCGAGCATCAGGAATCGATAGAATAGGATGCTTTGAAAATGCAGATTTTATCATATTCAACGAACGATAAGCATTATCTGATCCTTGGACTTTCAATGGTGCACCCTTGCATGTCAAGGCAGACAATGGAAAAGATAGAGAAGTAAAGTTCTCAAGGAATCAATGATTCTGACTGAACAGCAAAATAGTAGAGTTAAAGACGATGTAAGTCCAAATGTATAGGATAGTAATAGATAAGAAATGCACTCATGATCACAACAATAAAGTGCGTGGTGTAGCGTAATCAATGTGATGTTAAAGATGACGATGTAATCGAACATCGAGTATATGGCGAGCATATGATGACATATGCATGAGCTTAACAGCTCTGTTGGCATCAGACGTAGAGCGGAAACGAATAAATGCCACAGTAGTGGAAGAATTGCCACTGTGCGACCTTTACGTGTTGAACATGTCCCGCATAAAGAAACAATTTTGTGAGCGACCACCATTTGGCGTGAGAAGGAACAATACGGACCCTAATAGTACGTCCAGTATTTCTCTCAGCAGAATGTGGAGATGATCTACTATGAGAATGTCGAATGGTACTATATGAAGCTGGTGTCCAACTAATTTGTGTTTCAT
Organism: Oreohelix idahoensis; assembly: GCA_024509875.1. Lineage (NCBI taxonomy): Eukaryota > Metazoa > Mollusca > Gastropoda > Stylommatophora > Oreohelicidae > Oreohelix > Oreohelix idahoensis. The sequence goes on along the minus strand of JAMPIV010021120.1, from coordinate 537,416 downwards.
GTATATGTGTACTCAAATCCTTTGTGCGTAATGGGTGCTGGTGAGTCCATTTTTCAATGTTAGCCTGGGAACATTCCCTAGCACCAGCCACATTTCCCACTATAATATCAATTGGTGGTTCAGGCAACAAGCATACTTCAGCTTGGCCTGATAAGAATGGTGTACATAACGATACAGTTGCTGTTGGGTATAACTCAATATTTCCCCCAAATGTAATACACTTCACGTAACGCCCAGTAAGAGCTGTGTCGTCAACTAAAGAACGACGTAGGCCAATCGTTGTGCATCCCGTGTCCCGAATAGTAGAGACGGGTTGACCATTTACAAACCCATGCTGCACATTCAATTTATCAGTAGCAGAGACTGACATTAGAGTGGGTAACTGTTAAGGTGGTATTTACGTTAGGTGATGTAGGAACGTAACCATCTCTTTCCTGTGTACTGTTGTAGTCCGTCCGACCTGGGCCAAACAGCTTTGTCATGCATGAATAGCTCACCAGGCGTTGAGGCGCTGAAAGGGTGTCATGTTGACATCCGAACATCAGACATGTCTTGTATGTAAGGTACTTGAAGATTGTGTGGTTGACAAGTGAGGTGGGTGTGTAGAGACACGAATGCGAATAGGATCTTTGATATGTAAACAAGGCACCAACTCACTCACATGCAGTAGTCAGTAATTGTAGAAAACTGCTGGAACTTTCAACCATTTAATTACGTGACACAGTGACATCAACAGTTACAGTCAAATGGACGAAAATCAAGAATGTCATGTATATTGGATATGACTGGCAAAACATCTGGTATTTATAAAGCTTGAACCACTCAAATATAAGGACGTTATCGACAATGGTCTGTCCTTTAACAACTGTTCATAGGTGGTAATAATTAATAACATCGAACATCATCAGTTCTGTATAGCTCGTAGGTATGATGCTAATAACGCTGGCTTGACAACCCATTCTTTTCCTACTGGAGCTCAGGGCCTCTGACTGAACGCGTCAGGTAGTCCTTTAACAAATATAGTTGCTTAACCTTTAGCACGCTGCATTCTTTTCCCGAAAACTTGCCCTGCAGCTGCATTCTTTTTCACAACCCCCCGTTTTTATAGTGGGCGACTTGTAACGTCTATAGTTTTTGTGTTTCTTGGTCAATTGCTATCATTTTTGGAATTTGTATAAATAAATGAATGATGAATCTGATGATGTAAAATTTGTTTGTGTACATGTTAGATGTAATAGGAAGAGAGGAAAGGAAAGATGAAAAAAACATTTAAAAAAATATTAAAAAAATTTTTTTTTTAATTTTAAAATTTAAAAAAAATAACCAACAAACGAAGAGTCCATATCCCTTGCATCTCAATGAAAGTCATTTGACCAATACAAATGAAATGACAATCTTTTCATTACACCCATCATCAGTAGCAAAGCAACAAACGCCCTTGTCAGCAGTGACATTCGGCCGTAACCCTAAACCTTTCTGATTAAACCTAATCCTAACCCCTAAAATTATACATACTAGCAATGCCATTCTACTTTCGTTTCCATCTCTGTCATCAAACATATTCTGAGAACCGATATCAGCGCTTATAAAGACAAAAATCTCCTCCTCATTGCATCGGCGTCAGAATCCAATAAAATTAGAGCGAAAATGGCAGCGTGTTCGATGCTGATTCATTTCGATTAAAAAAATTCACAGAAAATAAACGCGAATGCACCCATTACTAAGACCGATCGGAAACGGAAGTTAACTCTCTCTCAGATAAGTTTAAAACTTAACATCCGGGGGTGAAGTCACGTGTACACACATCCTAATGCTAGAAAATGAAAATATCCGCTTGTCAACATATGTCAACAACAGCTGGGAGAGCATAGGTTACCTTCGTTAACATATGTCGACAGCAGCGTGCTAAAGGTTAATGTAGAAGTCTGTGAACTTGTTAATAAAGTCAAGACTTCATCTGGCTTCACCTTTCAGGTACTTCTTCTTCTGCTCAAAATTATAGGCCGTAATGACGGGCCTTATAATGGTTGATAAACAACTGTACATTTTTCCATATGCATGTATTATCTTTCATGCTGAAACGTACCGCCATCCTGCGGGTTTCATAACAATATATGGTTATTGTGCTGCTATAAAGTACTTCAACAAATAGACCTAACTGGCTACGTCAAGCACACATAATGGACTCTGGATCACAAGAACTGTTAGCGCTACTCACAGGTTCATACTAAATGTTCTGCAAACTTTGCGTAATAATAAAGTAATTTTACCTTGGACAGAATTCCAAACAAACACAAATAACACCTCTCGTCATTCCAGATGAACTGAATAACTCTGGGGAAATCACTAATATGACAAGACTATCTTTTCCCCAGGTAATGCAGAAGAAGAACAACGGACATCTTCGTCCGGCAGAAAACCAGCTCATAACTCTCAGACGGAAGTCTGCTCGGTTCGCGCTAAAAGCTAGCGCATGCGTAGACAGAACAGATTTGAGAACAGTTAACTATCCCGTCTTAAGAAAGAATAAACACAGGGAAGGTAACCCCTAATGAACCTGTGTCAGGGAGTTAACATACAGTTCCGTACCTTCGATTATCAAAAATATAAAATAGATTTACATCTTCTGGAACCGACAAAAATTGCGGTAACAGTAACGCATGACCGCAACTCAATATTACTCTCCCATTAGGTTGAAATAAAGGTTTACAACCTGGACAGTTCTCATTGTTTATGGTATCTGTAACAGCGACATTGGCATGATGTGTTTCCACATTCTCGTTGGTGGATGCATAGGACACACATGCATTAGCATGATCCGTATCACTCCTACTATGTTCCGCGCAAACATTGGCTTGGCGTTTGTTTCTGCTTTCATGTCGTTTACCACTTTAGTTACTAGCCCTTCTAGTATTGTCTACCTCATTATTATTTTGATCATCATGAAACCTATCATTCCATTGTGATCTTTCATTAGACGATTGTCTATACCTTCCGTATTGGTTATCATCACCCCATCTACCACTGTGATATCCACGACCACTGTTGTAGAAATTATGATACCTATTTCTCCCATATGGTGAATGTGAATGCCTTCTAGGAAAGTTGTACCTTCCTTTATCTGTAGATCTAAAATCAAACCTATTTCTACCCTCTGTACTTTTAGAACGATGACGGTAGTCTCCATAGTCATGATAGGCAGCACCCACCGGTAATGAATCATCTGCTGCAGATCTCTTGATATCTCTGTCTGGATGGGCGACGAAATATTGTCGACCTAGTTTCTCACACTCTTCTGGGACGTCTTTCCTGCAAAAAAGCTGTTAGGTCAGCACTACATGCCGAAAGAACCTTATCTCTTAACATTAAATCAATTATCCCTTCATAAGTCTTAGGGACTTCAGCTAACTCAGTCCAACGATTGAGGTAAAGTTTTATGGAGGAGAGAAATTCTCCGAAGTCAACCTTCTTATCAGGTAAAATTGCATGAAATTTTTCCCTAAAACCTTCTTCTGTATACCTGAATTTTCTTAACAGGGCTTGCTTCACAATATCAAAGTCTAGTCGACTTTGTTGATCTAATTGCATGAAACATTTCTGGGCATTTCCCGTCAAATGATCTGATAATAAATTACTCCAGCGATATTTAGGTATTTTCATATCGTTGGCTTTCATCTAAAATTTTTCTAAAAAACTATCGATACAATCTCGAGTATCGATAAAATTAGGCAATTTGAATTTTGTCATCCACGACAAATGATCATTATTTGATCCAAAGTTATCACCGGAAGCCTGAGACTGGATTTTTGCTAGTTCAATTTCTTTTTCTTTCTCTTCCATTTTCATTTTATGCTCTTTTTCCATTGCCAGAGCAGCAGCCTCCATTTTCAATCTCTCTAAGGCCAATTCATGTTCACAATCTTTTTCCTTCTGAGCCAACTCCTTAGCTCTCAATTCATTTTCTTGTGCCCTTAGTTCACGTTCTGATATTTTGTCTAAGTGGGCTACATGTTTATCATATTTGGTTTCTGCATAATCATCTAATTTCGCACCTGATAAACCTTTTCTTATACCTTCCTGTCTGAAATCTTCTAAGGATGACATGATTATAGGTAAACTTATCTGTTTTATGCAGTGTTATTTAATTATCAATATCGATAACAATATATATTTTTTTTAACGTAATGTTAATTCAATTCATGTAAGAGCAATGTTACCTACAATGGTAATGAATGGCACAAGTTAGCCAAAGATGATGATAATGATTGTTTACAAATCACAGAACATTCCACAACAGATAAAAAGAAACTAAGTCCAACAAGTACATAAATAAAGAAAATGTGTATCAAAATATTAATTAATCAAACAAGACAAAAATTGACATATGATTACAGAAAGTCGTATTCGAATATAACAAGAAGACAAGATGGAGATAGTGAACAGACGAATAAACAATGACTTATTATGTAAATAAGAATATTAACCAAAGTAGACGCGATACCTCGACGATACAACTAAACAATTATTAAATATATTCAATGGATTATCAAAGACAAATACTCCACAGTGTAATCACTGGACTTCTTTGACAATTCATTAATATAAAACCCTACAGAATCGTTAACATTTCTGGATCTTCCGAGGAAGTTACAGAAATATTAAGCCCTACCAACCAATCCCGCAATACACATAAGGATGATAAACGTATAATATAATGATAAAAGATTATGATCAGCAAGAAAAGGTGACGTATGGGTGTTCAGATGACCAGATAATACGTCTCGACATTGAACATGAACTTATCTGCAGTGGTAAAATATCTTCCCCAGTCCTGGCTTTTGACTGTTTGATTTTACGAAGGAACGATCTCACCCAGATCCTGGAAAGTACCCTTCTCTAGCGAAGCTGGTATTGTAATCTTCGATGCTTCGTAGATCTATTCGACGTGTTGATCGAAGGATGATGATCTTGAATTATTTTGAGTGAAATCCTGAGTTTCCTTGTAGTGGCTTGTTTGACTTTTGGCAGTTGGGAACATTTGAATATGACGTCACTGCTTTGTGTTGCCGATCAAAATTTTACAGGTCAACGAAATATAGTTCAAAATGTTCAGTTCACGACCCTTTTCCCGTTGATGATAGTTGTTTCTGACGATATTCCCGTCTTAATTAGGTTGCTCCAAACCTTGATCCTTTCTTGCAGTTATAAGGTTGCGCCTTGACCTTGACCTTCTTAAAACGATAAATGTTCTTGATAAAGTATTTTCAATACCTTGTATATTGGAGCTGCTTCCTTATTGAAAAGCTTGCCTAATGTGGCATATATTTGTAGTGGTGACTACCGGACGAGAAACCCCATGAATTTTTCGGGTCCTATCTGTTAAGGAACTTTTCCTTCTGGCTCCAGTATGTTGAATGATGTCTAGGGATATTGTATTAATGTTCTGAAATGTAGTCACCAAAATTCTGGCCACAGTTTTTCTATTCGTAATCGAACTGTTCTATGTGTTCTAAGTCTTTTCATCTGACTAACTGTCATCAAATATTAACTGGTTAGATCTCTACAAACTCATGCTTCCAGCTGGAAATCATTTCTCGAAAACTTCTGTGTTTAAACGACTTTCACTTTATTCAACACAGGAACTTATATGAGCGACACATTGCTCTTAGTACAATTTGACAGTTTCATTTAATTAAATCATCGATTCTGGCATTTCATAAATTATTTCTGCATAAGTCCATGCTTCTTCCAAATTCTTTAGGCTATCAAGACTTATCTTTCTTTTAGTGCTTCCATAGCATAATTATTATTTCCTTCATATATTTTATTCTTAGGAGTTCCACTGGACATATTTTGTCTTCCTTCCATATACATAATATTTCACTTCGGTGCCTTCCTGCACATCTTCTTTTAGTCGGCAATCATACATATTTTCTTTGGGCATCCATACCCTTCCATGACGGTTACGATACTTTTGATCTGTTCAAATATCTCTGGTGGCTATACTAGCCTAAATCTTACCCGAATCTCATAACTCCTGACGAGATGGGTTTATCCCCAATTGAATTAGAATCACACTAGATTTCTGCTTGAAATCTACATCTAATATAAACACTTTGAAAGTAGAATCAACTACACTGCTATAAGTGGACCTTGCCACACAAGCCGACGCTATGGAATCCTGTCACTATGTCCTTTACGTCATTTTACGCTACTTCGTAGTCATAGTTAATGATCGCATTTATTCTGTGTTTGGTGAGTGTACAACATGGTGCAAAGCGATCTCTCTCCAACTTCACTTTAACATAATCGCTATGCCCCATGATGCGCACTCAACAGTGACTTATGGTGCGAATGTTGTTGTGGGCCGTCGCTTCGTTATGGGTAATGATGACAAGACAAACGTAACAGTAACGATTGGGTCATAAGACTGACCAATTGGTAAGTAAGGCATACTGGACCCATTGTTGAACGTGAATGAATATATGATTTATTACGGAAAAGACATTGACATCATGTGCAAGTACAGTTCATCGATATGGTTCTTACAGTATATACATTGGAATATATAATAATCAATATGGACGTTGATTGACAGCACTCGCCGTTACGACGTCAAGGTTAACGGCTTGGTAGTATACAGGGTTCTGTCGAATTGACTGTTCATATTCTTTACGTAGTTATATATTCCTTTTTCGCTTCAATCAGCTCTTAGCGTTAGAGGGGACACACTAGCAATTTGACATATCTGGTCAAATTGAAGCTCTGCCATAACGTTTACAGGAGACGAAGTATCGGAGGCAAGATACTTAAAAATAAGCTGTTTTCTGGCTAAATATTCAAATCAAGCAAGTCTTGGTATTTTCTCATCAAGAACGACATCTTCATCTTATAGATGATTATAATTACTTTATGACCGTGTCTTTCCTGAACTAAGGATAAGCACACGAAAAATTCACGTCTATACAAGACGGAGGATATCGGGATCTGCCTCAAGTACGTTTGCTGGATAGCAACAGATCACCGTCCCATACCCGTTTAAGAATGGTGCACGGTCGTACGCAAATAATACAATGAACCTACAATTAACTTAGATGCGCTCAAATGTGTGTCTACAAAATACTAGACTCACATGTGAGGATCTCAAACATTTAACTCCCCCACTATCAAGATAAAAGAACTTAACAAAGTCATTACTGTATTATCATGATTAGGTGTAAGAGAGTGGTGAGTTCCAGTGCAGATATCACCTTAGCAGAGATCCCCAGCGTCGAATCTGCTTATGGTATCTGGTTGTAGCTTGGTGAAGTTAGACAGCTCACTGTGACTGTGCCTTCCTTTCAATGTTCAGGGTCATTTGAGGTCATCTGCTGACTCAGGAAACAAGAATAGGCCTAGAATTGTCCAGCTCTTCCCTTTAACCATGGGATAAATGGACATCTTGTGTCTTTCCTGGTTTGATCTTGATAGGAAACAAAACAAAACAAGGTGCCGTAAGTACTCCCATCTTTAACACATTAACTACCGAATTGAAAAACACACTGTGGCCGAATTAAATTTTTGTCCCATTTTCATCCTGTAGGTGTTTGCACAAAGTAAGCTGTAGTTTTCGTAATTGTTTACAGCTTTTTATGAATTACACGTCATTTTAAAGGTAAATGAATGTACTATTACAATAAACACCGGTTGTAACTCTAATAGAGGTTGTTGCTATTTAACGGCCCTCCGATGGCCGAGGACTTGCAATATTTTCACAATTATAACTGCTTGCGCCCCATCTCTATGAAAATCACAATTTCAATCAATGTGCACACCGTTTTCACTCTTGTCCTCGTCGCTAGATCTATCAGTCAATTGTTGAAACACGTTTCTATCCTATTCAGCCGTTAGACGAGATGTACACGCATTTTTTGTAGTCCTATCACTAGTTGCCACGGTAAACAGTTTTACACGATTTGGTAACTAACCCAAAACGCTGAAAAATATGAACATAATATCAATTTACCAGTGTTCTACAACAACCATGCTTTGGGAATTTGTTTTCCAGTGGCAACTTAAAATCTCGAACCAGATCAGAGAGTGTTTCAGTACATTTTTCATTCGTTTTATTACTAAAATTAGATTGGCGCTCTGAGCGGCTTGCGGTCCAAATGTGATTACTTTGTGAGCGGCTGACAGCGGCTTGCGGTAGTTAATGTGTTAAGAGAGTTTTTGCACGCCTGTTCATTCCTAACATAATTCAGATTTAAAAATATCGAATAATGACAATAATCTATTAGGTTTCTAGTTTCATTGGGCACCAAGTTGACAGTAGTTCGCGGAAAGATGTCTATCCATCTCCCATCATGTTCTTTTCCTTCACAACCTCTGTTGAGCTGTCAATATGTGATCTGGACATTAATGCCTGTGCTCCATTTTAAACACAGTAATGTAATGAGTGAATCTAATAGCCAAGGATAATGGCCATGTTATGTTTTCCAGTGTAACTGTGCCATGATGAAGATACATTTCACACTGATTATTCATGTTAATTACATCAGGTAACATTAGTCAGTTCTCTGATATATATTAAAGTAATTCAATGCCGGCCAAGTACATCGACTTATATAGCATATGTTATTGGGGTATAACACCTATACAACCTGTAAGCATCAGTTATACTACAAGTTATAATTTCACACACGTCATACATGAATTATACATAATATACAAACGGCAAATAAAATAGAATAAAAGATAAGCTTACCCGCTCAGCAGAATCCTTTCTAGCGGCTAGCAAAGAAGGACTTATCTATCTGTTACTTGAACCTGTGCTAGAATTAACCATCTGACTTCAGACTAGGCAAAGGGTAATAATGAAGAATACAATTTTAGTTTCCCAATATAAAGAGTCTGTAGCCTAAAAAATCTGGCCAGTAATTATGTTGTCATCTGTTAGCATTTTGCCTGAGGGTACAGTAGTCCTATTCTTTCTTTATCCCTTCACAGACTTCCAATGTAAATGCATGAGTCTATATTCTGTAGGGGTGTGCAGCTTGACTGCTAATTACATTTATTCTCATGATTTTTACCTCTTCTTTGTTGATTCTCAGACCCATGTGCTATGAATTCTCACTGAGTATGGTCATTTTGCTCAGCATCTGGTTTTGATTATGGGATGGAAAGGCAGGATCATAAGTAAAGTCCTAATCATGGTGCAAGTTTTTTTTTTTTTTTTAATGAAAGTCCACCAGTTGGCTTTTCTGGATTTTTATGTTTCCATAATTCATTCTAAGGGTAGTAAGAAGATAAAGAAATATTGACACTAGGTATCCCTATTTCACTCCATTTCTTTTTCCAGATGAGTTTTGTAATTTGTACTTCTTAGGAGTTTGTAATCTGTCCTTCATGAAGAACTCTGTGTTTCATATAATGTTATGTCTTTCTTGTCAGGTTAAGAAACATAAATTGCGGGTCGGAGTGGCTAAGAGGTCCACCTCAAATTCTAAAGGTACCAGGTTCGGTTCCCAGTAGAGGGAATGTAATTTATGGAAATGTTTTTTTTTCAGAACCAGTGGTCTCCTGGGTAGTAAGATCAGATGCCTAGCCTTCTCAAATAAGGGCGAAAAAAATAGGAGGTCCCATGTGCAAGTTGCGCACATTAAAAATCCCACAGCAGTTGTTAATCGTAAAGAGTAGGCCATAAGGCAGCTGCCCTGGCAAAATTTTAAAATTAGAAACCTTACCCACCACAAAAATATTTATAGAATGTGTGATTCCAATATACGCACATTCAGATTCTCACCGGTGCTGCAGAGTTCGTGCACTGTGCTAAGATCCTCCTTGTGTGATCTAAGGGAGGAGATCGAAGCGTTGGTTGAGTTGTCGGTGTGCAGTGAAAATAGTCCTTAAAACCAGAACCAAGAAGCATAAAGGGAACTCCATAGTATCCCCTTTATTGTTCTTTATTAAGAGTTTTGACAAATCATACTCTGATAAACCTAGATCAAGGTTCATCTATTATATTAGGGCAAAGGTCAAAATATCAGGTCTTTGTCATCATGTGTTTTACTTAATAAATAAAGTGTGTTCCAATTATTCTCTCTATTGGTACTGTGTCTTTCTTGTCAATATTCTCTCTTCAAAATATATTTGCACTTCATGTAGGTTAGCTCCAGATTTTTCCTCATCGTTTCCTTTTTTCTTCCTTATGGAGTATGAAGCCACTATCACAGCTGGACTAAAGCATTCATGTACTCTGGGGGAGCCGCGCTGGTATAATGATTACCACACTGCGCTGGCAATCGGGTGATCCTGGTTCGAGCCCTGATGAGTGTCATCGACCAGGGACTGGAATAACCTGAACGGCTCCTGAGCAGACCCAACTCTAAGGGGTACCTCCGAAATCAGCGAGTATCTTCCTGAATGGCGAGAGGACACCTGTCGTTGTACAGGGAAAAAAGGGATACTCACGTAAAATCAGTCTCAGGTTAGACATATTAACAGGAGATTTCGCCTCGAGTAATAGCGGGCGTACGACAAAAAAAAAAAAATTTATAAATAAAAATTTAAAAAATAAAATTATTTTTTTTTAATGTACTCTGGCAACATTGGTTTCTGTAACAATTTGTTTTAGGTGATTATGTTGCCAGCTCCATTGCACAGCCTCATGTTAGTTGCCTCTTATGATATGCCTGAAAGAGCAGAGCCCCAATCTTTCTTTGTTTCTTCAGGGACACAAGAACTACATATCTTTTTGACTGACATAGTGTTGGTGTTTGATAGCTCTTGCAGAGTAAGTCAGTTCAAATTTGATGATGCTCGTACAGTTGTTTTTCCTTTATATTGTTGCACTGATCTTCCAAGGAGGTCATTGTTGTTGTCCTGTCAATCAGGAGTATTATGTCAATGCTGAATTGACATTCATTGCCATATGTTGAAAAACAGCTTGTTTAAATTGTTAAGTGACCTATTGTTGATATTGGTTCTGGATTAAAATGCTGAGTTTTACTTTATTCTGTGTTAAAAGACTTAGACACATGTTTGCTATCGTTATAAGCAGATTTGTTAATGTTGATCAGTACAAAAAATCAAAATGTCTAAAAATGGTTGCACTTTGCAACTCTCAGGCTGTCATCATTTATGACATTGTATAAAGTCTGTTGTACTTTATTATTTTATATGCAGATGCTGAACGGTAAACCTAATAACATCGGGTTCTCACTTTGGCACTCACAACAGCTGTGTGCCAGTCTGAAATCAGGCATTTGTGTACATCACAGAAATGTTTGTTTTTCATAGCAGCTATATTTTATGCCACCCGTGTGTTACCGGGGCCCGAAAGGGGAGCAAAGAATAGTAACACTGTCCCCTACCAAGCATGTCGTAAAAAGCGACTAAGGAGGGTTGGGCATGGGGCCGGTTACACCATCCTGTAAAAAAATTTAAACCACAAAAAACTTCAACAAATATGGACAAGTCAAATAAAGAAAATAAAACACAGCCATCCAAGACAGGGGAAGGTCCTCTCGCGGGGAGGCGTATGATGCAACACAGAGAAAGCCGAAAGGAGTCTGTGTTGCTGAATAACCTTCTTTCTTCTAGGAGAACTTCCAGATTTGGCACCTGGAATGTTCGGACATTAAACGAACAAGGGAAAGTGACGCAAGTAGCAGCAGAAATGAGGGAATACAAAATCGAGGTTCTGGGAATGTGTGAAACAAAGTGGAAGGGGGTAGACAGGAAGAAACTCATCACAGGTGAATTGGTGCTGTCCTCAGGACATGAAGACGAAAGTTCACACCACAGTGAAGGGGTAGCTCTTATGTTATCTAAAGAAGCACAGGAAGCACTAATTGAATAGGAAGCTGTTGGACCCAGAATAATAACAGCTTCTTTCAAAACAGCTAAAAAGAAAATTCATGTAAATGTCATCCAATGTTATGCACCAACTAATGACAAAGAAGAGTCTGTGAAAGAAGCATTTTATACTAAACTACAGGAAATTATGGATAAAGTAAAAAGAAGAGACATCACAATTTTGATGGGTGACATGAATGCAAAGATAGGTACAGTCAACACTGGATTCGAAGAAGTCATGGGAAAACATGGGCTAGGAGTAATGAATGAAAATGGAGAGCTATTCGCAAACTTCTGTGCTTCATATCAACTGGCTATAGGAGGAAGCATGTTTCCACATAAGAGAATACACAAGGCAACATGGATATCACCAGACCATAGAACAGAAAATCAGATAGATCATATATGCATAAACAAGAAGTTTAGATCATCATTGCAGGATGTAAAGGTATATAGAGGAGCAGATGTGGCATCAGATCACCATCTTCTGATAGCCAAAGTAAAAATGAAACTCAAGAGATATGCAACAATGCAAAATTATAGACAACAGTTTAATGTAGGACAGCTAAGAAACAAGAGACACATTTGCGGTCACAGTATCCAACAAATTCCAAGTGCTCCAACAGCTGGAAGATGTAGAGAATACAGAAGACTATTGGCAGCAGGTCAAAACAGTATGGAAGGAGACATGTGAAGAAATACTGGGGAAAAGGGAAAGACAACAAAAAGCATGGATAACAACAGAAACCATCAATAAGATAAAAGACAGAAAAAACAAGAAAGCAGAGTTAAATTTAAGCAAAACTAGAAGCTCCAAAGCCAAGGCTCAAGAAGTGTACACAGAAGCAAACAAAGAAGTAAAAAGAAGTATCAAAAGAGACAAGAGGAAGTATATTGAGGAGTTGGCAAGAGAGGCAGAAGATGCTGCAGCCAAAGGAAATATGAGAGAACTGTATAGCAGCACAAAGAAGCTAACAGGGAAATACAAGCAAACAAGTTGCCTCATAAAAGACAAGAATGGGAAACTGCTCAGCAATATACAAGAGCAAATGAAGAGGTGGACAGAATATTTTGGGGACCTTCTCAATAGACCAGCTCCACAAAACCCGCCGGACATCCAGCCAGCAGAAGAAGAGCTACAAATTAACGGTGAAAGACCAACGAAGGAAGAAATAAAGAAAGCCATAAAGCTTCTAAGAGAGGGAAAAGCGTCTGGACCTGATGGCATTCCAGCAGAGGCCATCAAAGCAGATATCGACACGGCTACAGAGATGTTATATAAATTACTTGGTAAAGTCTGGGAAAAGGAAGAGATACCAGCAGAATGGAAGGAAGGATATCTGGTTAAGTTGCCTAAGAAGGGAAATTTACAAGAGTGCACAAATTATAGAGGAATAATGTTACTAACAGTGCCAGGAAAAGTATTAAACAGGATTATCCTTGAGAGATTAAAAGAGTCCATAGACAAGAAACTGAGAGATGAACAAGCAGGTTTTCGACAAAACAGATCATGTACAGACCAGATTGCCATTTTGAGAATAATAGTTGAACAAAGTCTGGAATGGAATTCACCACTATACATCGGATTTGTGGACTACGAAAAGGCATTTGACAGTGTAGACAGAGAATCACTTTGGAAATTGATGAGGCATTATGGAGTTCCCCTGAAGATCATTAATTTAATAAAGAAAACATATGAAGACATGACATGCAGAGTTCTTCACGAAGGACAGCTTACAGAACCATTTGGGATAAGAACAGGAGTGCGACAGGGATGCCTCTTGTCTCCATTTCTTTTCTTGCTGGCAATAGATTGGGTTATGAGATCATCGACAACACACAACAGAAATGGAATCCAGTGGACTCTGACTAAGCAGTTGGATGATCTGGATTTTGCTGATGACTTGGCTCTTCTGTCCCATAACCGTAATCAGATGCAGGACAAATTGAAAACACTCGATGAGAGGTCACAGCAATTGGGTCTGAAAATACACAGGGAAAAGACAAAAATAATGAGAATAAATGCAGGTAATGATAACAGGGTTGAACTTGAAGAAACACCAATTCAAGATGTTGAATCATACACATATCTTGGCAGTAATATAGACAAAGTTGGAGGGACAGACAGCGATATCAAAATAAGAATACAAAAGGCAAGAGGAGCTTTCATTGCATTGGGAAATATATGGAGATCAAGAGAAATAGGATCCAACACGAAAATAAGAATCTTCAACTCAAATGTGAAGTCAGTCCTATTGTATGGCTCGGAGACATGGAGAACAACAAAGACAACAACCAAAAAGCTACAGACTTTCATAAATGGGTGCTTGCGTAGAATAGAGGGATTAAAAATGGTATGACAAGGTTACCAACGTGGAACTGATGACAAGAACTAGACAAGTGCCAGTGGAACAAGAGATGAGAAGAAGACGATGGCGATGGATAGGACACACACTGAGGAAACCTGTTGATAGCATTACAAGGCAGTCCTTGTTCTGGAACCCAGAAAAATTAATTTACTTGCAGTAGTCACTCACTTTTTAGTAGTGATCTTCAAACAAAATTTTGTTGGTTTAACAGGTGAAAAGAGTGCACATTTTTATCATATTTAAGTCCTTTTTTATAATTGTAGCTATAGAAATAATTGTTATGATATGTTGGTGTGTTTCTCATTTATGATTTGATATCGTTTAGCACCCCAAAGAGCATAGGTTGCCGACAAACCTTTTTTCGTCTAGGAAAATCCCTAGAATTACATTCACACTCATTTATGATTAAGGGAAGGATTTTAGTCTGTACTTAAAACATTTGCACATGAATGTAATTTCATTCCATGCAATTTTACTCATCATCTTAGCATTAACCCCTTAAATGATGACGTCATCATTATTTGTCTTCTTCTTCATACACTCTCAGACATCTACTTTCAAAGAAAGCTGTCAGCTGGAGGCTATTTGCATCTCTGTAGAGCTTTTCCACGAATGGTACTACTGATGGCCATATGTGCTCTCTCTGTTCATCATATGTTGGGCATCTTTGAAGCAAATGTTCAGTAGTCATTTTATCCATGCCGCAGTTACACTCATCTGTAGTTCCTATCTTTAACTTGTTGAATAGGTGGTATCCCAATTTGTTGTGGCCCGTGTGGAGTCAGAAGATTACCACTTGTTCTTTTCTGTTGAGATGATAGTATGCATCATTTTGTGTGTGTGACCTGGATGCTCTGCATTCTATTTGTTTCTGCATCTGATTCTGAAAAAACTCTTTGCCTCTTCTAAGGTTATGCTTGCATCAGGCTTAGGCAGCTTTCCTTCTCCCTTTAATCTCTCAGCCTCTTCATTGCCGGGGATGTTACAGTGAGATGGGATCCATTGGATCACAACTCTTTTGAATTGTTTGACATAGTTTATGGAGCACTACTCTTAGGTCATCCAGGTCTGCATTATTTTGGCTTTTCAGCATTGCAATTACTGACAGTGCATTGGTGAGGAAAGCACCTTGTCTCTCTGTGCTTTCCTCTGTCATTAGAACCTGTGCTGCAGTTTTCAAGGCCTCTGCTCTGAAGTTACTTGAGAATGGTCCTGTTGGCACTGACAGTTTTTTTTTTTTTTTGCACCAGTGCTTAAGCTCAGAAAGACACACTAGTAAAACATACCATGGTGTCCATGTCTGCTTGTGTCAAACTCGTATTTTTGCTTGATACTGAAAATATTAATATTCTGTTACTTGACTTGGCTTTAATTTTTTGGAGAAATAAATCAGACTGTGGAGACCAAAGATATAATTGTACATTGGAGTGCTAATTCTACAGAAATTGAGCAAAGCCATTTTGCTATCCTCTGTATTTCTTGCATTCTGTGCCTTGCCCTCACCTTCTCCATTTTCCCTCAAGATAGAAAATAATATAAGATTCATTTTATTTAAAATTATTTTACCATTCAAGAAAATTAATGGTAAACAGGGTTTCTTCTTCTTCCTTCCTCGTTCGCCCTGAAAAGGACGGTGGTTGCGTTGTGTCTGTTTACGCCGTAGCTGTGATATCTGCACCTTTCGGTCGACACATCCGACTTCAGCACGGCATTTTTTGGGACCGGGTTTGCCTTCCCTCTTTGATCCGTACTCGCTCAGCCAGACTGCACTGCTGCAGACTGTTTCCAGGACCACCACGTGGAGGTGGAGTACAGTCTTGGTCAGCTCTGGTTCGCTGACTCTGATGCAAGCAGTCAAGCTATGGGTCGCTGACTGCATTCTCTATTGCTGCATCTTTTGGTCTCGTAAACAGGGTTTAATTTGATAATTTGTTTACAATTACGAGCATCAGAATGTACATTTTTAAATACTCAAATGAGATGGAAATTCTCACTGTATAAGTCTAAAGTCTGTTTTGTTTTGCTACTTGTAGTGTAATATTCCTAAATATGATATGGAGGTTAAGGTCTTTATAGGACTAGCGACATTAAAATAAAAATTTACCAGTCCAGAGTTATGGCACTACAATAAATCTTAAGAATGTTTACGAACTGCTTACTCTGAGTAATTATGATGTGCACACCAGCATGGCGGGCAGATGCTGGAACTGGGTTGGCCATGTCCTCAGAAGAGACTGTGACACCATAGCAAAAACTGCCATGCTGTGGACACCAGAAGGATGGTGAAAGAGAGCTGACCAAAAACAGCTTGGCAAAGAACTATGGAGGCTGAGAGACAAAGCATGAACCAGACTTGGGGCACTGCACGAAAAGATGGCCACCATCTGAGATAAGTGGAGACAGTTTGTTGCTGCCTTACAAGATACCACTAGACGAGATGGCCACTGATTGCATTGTCAGTCAGCAGCTAAGGATCCAAGAAGAAAAGAAAACATCTTTGTGATCTAGATTTTGCTGATGACCTGGCTCTTCTGTCCCATAATCCTAACCAAATACAAAACAAAATGAGAATTCTTGATGAGAGGTCACAGCAATTGGGTATGAAAACACAGAAAAATCAAAGATTATGAGAATAAACATGACAAATGATAGCCAGACTGCATAGGAAAATACATCCTCACAAGATATGGAATCATACTTATATCTTGACGTAGGAAAAGTTTGAGTAACATATAACAATATCAAAATAAGAAACAAAAGACAAGAGGAACTTTGCACTGTATTGTGATATATATGGAAATTGAGAAAAAGGGAGTCCTAACACAAAAATAAGAATGTTCAACTCAGATGTTGAAGCGGTCCTATTGTATCTCTCTGAAATGTCATGGAAAAACCTTGAGCAGATAGCACTAGACAGAAAGGTTTGTTGTGAACTTATTGAAGTGATATGCTTCACTGGGAGTTGAAGGTTAATGATGACTGTGATATTTCATATTTTCTTCCTTTTTGTTGATACAGGTTTGTATCTTTTTATCTAAACACACCAAAACTGATATATTCTCAAAATCGAAAGTTTCTTTAGGCGACTTTGAGCTTCTTTTGGGCAATTTTTAAACAAATTTTGGGAGATTTTCGAACACATTTTGGCAAACTTTGGCAATTTTTGAACAATTTTGGGCTACTTTATAACAGATGTGGTCGACACCTGGAAACCAAAAAATTTGGTTTCCAAAACACAACTGTCCCCAACAATTTTGAATAAAACAAACGGATCTGTTGGAACTTTATTGACACATCATTTTTTTTTTTTTTGCATTTGTGAATAATGACCAACATTCTTATTTGTTACAAATACTTATATAATAAACAATCATGTAAGGTCACATTCCATTGTTTAGGGCCATATCTCCACAATTTCAGTTATCCGCAGACAGACACACTGAAGCATGACGGTCACCATACACATTGAACTGGATGCAAATGTTGATTTTGTTGGCTTAGAAAACTCAAATTCTCCACCAAAACTTGTTTATATCATACACCAAAGATCATTTATAATGTGTTGTGTAACAAATTCTTATTTAATACTGGTTTATTTCTCATTGAGCTGTTTAAAACTCAGGCACTATCTCATGTTGCATGGGGCTGGCAACCTCATCATGTTTAACAAATTACCACAGACAACCACCGCAACAAGTGCATCATGGGAATGCTTGATGCAGGCTGTCTGCAAGGGGATCAGCTGTAGTGGTGGCTCCATGATCCGTAAAATGATGATGATGACTTGTCTATGCTGAAAAATGCATAAAATGGATTTAATCAAACCGTTGATTCAGGTTTGTATCCTTTTATCTGAACACACAAAAACTGATATATTCTCAAAATCAAAAGTTTCTTTAGGTGACTTTGAGCTACTTTTGGGCAATTTTGAAACAAATTTTGGGTGAAGTTTTACTTAAGTTTTATCCAAAAGTGTGTATTTCTTAAGAATTACTTAAGTTTAACACTTCAAATATGTAGTATTTTTTTTAACCTAATTGTTGATTTATGATGTTTTTTGTTGTTGACAGTTGCAAAGGTCTTTGAATGACCTTTTGTGTGAACTATTCAGTAACACTAAATAACCCAGACAAGAGACCTATTTTATGGGATGACATATTTGTAATCTTTATTTAACCTACTGCTGTTAGTAAGCAAGAATAAAATAGACAACACACGTGCCTTTCTTGAAAATTTCAGTTGTATTGACTGTGATTTCTTATTTTATGCTATTTTACTTATCTGTTCTTATGTTGTTTTTTTTTTAAAACTTGTGTTTAGTTTATTTTAGTTTTTAAAATACTTACAGATTTCTGCATTAGTGATTGCTTTTAACAAGTCTAGCCAAAAAAAAAACAACAACTCATTTCTGTGGCAAAGATGTTCTCAGTTTGCTGTTGAATGTGTTAGGGCCTAGATTGTGCATCAGGTTAGCAGCTTCATCATCTAAAACAGGTTATTACAGAAACTAGAACATCTGGAGCACATGAAATGCTTTGGTGCAGCTTTGCAGCCAGGTGAGAGGGGGGTCTTTCATTGGCAACCCCTTGCTCCTTGCGATCCAACAAGGGACATTCACACATAAAATTCTTTTTCAGCCTTTTGAGCCCTTAGGCTCTCTGCCAATAATACAGTCCTTTTCCATTTGTCTCCAGTCATTTTCTATTCTTTTTTTTATTCATGATTGTCTGTCTTTAATTTACATGCGCTTTCTTGTCTAATTATATGTTTGTCAATCTTTTTTCTTGGAAGGTTATTGGTGACTTTAATTTGTTCGGTGGAAACCTTTCTTTCCTTTCTGTTAGTCTCCATTTGCTTGACACTTAAGTTTTTTTAATTCTTATACCTAGTGATGGTGATTTGGATTTACCATTTCTTTATTAATCTACATATTCTCCAAATGGTGATTTGTATTTACCATTCCTCTTTTAAGTGTTTTTTTCTCCATTCAGTGGTAATTATATTTTGATGGCCTCTTGTAGTTCTTGGGGGTCTCTGAGGAAACACAGAATATGGCAACTGCTCTGTCATATGTATCGTAAGAGGCTACTGATATCAGCTTGTGCATGGAACATCATCATGTAAAACCTATTGCTACAGAAAACCACAGCTGCAAGAGCACATTAATGATTTGGTGCAGGCTTGCTGCAAGGGAACCAGCTGATGGAGTGTCCCAAGAGAACCAGCTGATGGAGTGTCCCAAGGGAACCAGCTGATGGAGTGTCCCAAGGGAACCAGCTGATGGAGTGTCCCAAGGGAACCAGCTGATGGAGTGTCCCAAGGGAACCAGCTGATGGAGTGTCCCAAGGGAACCAGCTGATGGAGTGTCCCAAGGGAACCAGCTGATGAAGTGTCCCAAGGGAACCAGCTGATGGAGTGTCCCAAGGGAACCAGCTGATGGAGTGTCCCAAGGGAACCAGCTGATGGAGTGTCCCAAGGGAACCAGCTGATGGGGTGTCCCAAGGGAACCAGCTGATGGAGTGTCCATTCTCCACAGGGAGCAGAAAAAGGGAATTAATGAATCAATATTTTAATTCACTGAAGTTCTAAAATATTCTCATAATGGTGAGTAATGAAATTATAAACCCACAAATTATTGTTTTTGAATTTTATTTTCTGTGGATTTTTTTTTAAACTTTCAATTTTGTTTTAAATATTGGCTGCAGTTTTTAATGCTGTCTGTTTTTTAATTTCAGATTTTGAAAGAAATATTGCTAATGTTATTTGTTTCAGCGACTGAAAAAAAAAATATATGAAGTCACAGCATTCGCAAATTGCTTGATTAAAAATGGTGCTTTGTTTCTTGTACATTTACTTTGTAAAATCAAATACACTAAAATATTAACACAGTGCAAATTAAAATATGTTCACAGTTTTGTTTTAAACTTGTGGTGTCATTTTCTTACAAGTAGAAACGAGAGGATTATTTTAAGAGCATTACCAGCCTTTATTTGCAGTCCTGTGTCAGATTGCTTGGAAAACAGTTTCTATTTGTTTATACATTTTGTTTTTGGTTCTTTTTGTTTCTTCTTCATCATGTTTTCTTTTTTCCTATTCTGAGTTAGTCTGTTATGTCTATCATCATTATTATCCTTCTGCTTTATTTGGAGTAGCTGTAAAGGAGTACCTGACTCTGCTTTTTGAGTTAGGGAAGGAAAAGGCAGTGAGGAAGGGAACTGGTCACCCCACCTCTCGATGCTGGACCTGGTATGGTGAAGTCTCTAACACTTCACTCCACTATGGAAGTATCTGCTACGGGACTACTTTTATCTGTTTTTATATGGAGTATAGCCTTCACCCAGCTGATGCCAAGCTGTCCTGTCTTGCACCATCCATTCTAGTCTTAACCATGCATTCTCTATACTTTTAAAATATGTCTTCCATTCCCTTCTCCTTGTTTTTTCGGTTTCTTCCCCCCCCCCCCCCCACGCCCCCCCACCACCACCACCACAACCAACAAATCATTTTACCCCGAAGATTCTAAAACAAGGTCTGCCTAGTTATTCTATCAGCTGGTTGTCTCAGTTATGTGTCCTGTCCAAAGCCAATGTCTTCATCTTTTCTTCACTGGTATTTTTCTGATTCTTTCCATCAATTCCACATTTGTGACTCATTTTAATCTTTCTATTCTGTGTAAGCACACATTTGTGAAAGTCTCCTGTTGTATGTTTCACAGCTATTAAGCAGAACTGCTACATTGTAGTTGAATTTTTTTTTGGTGTCACATTGTGTTGTTGCATCTAACCACATATTTAATTTTCTTGTACATTGTGATGAAGTTACTGTGATTTAGTCTTCAATAGGCCCCATTTTGAGTTTGCCATTTTTGTCTTCCCTCT
This sequence comes from Oreohelix idahoensis, assembly GCA_024509875.1. Classification (NCBI taxonomy): domain Eukaryota; kingdom Metazoa; phylum Mollusca; class Gastropoda; order Stylommatophora; family Oreohelicidae; genus Oreohelix; species Oreohelix idahoensis. The sequence goes on along the minus strand of JAMPIV010021120.1, from coordinate 516,331 downwards.
ATTAAAGATTGGGAAGTATTCTTTTTCTCTCTGAATAATAGGGGTGTTTAGATTTTTTCTGTAGGTAAAGTAATTGCAGGTTTTTTTCTATAGGGATTAACGTAAGTTAGTACTGAATGGCACCAGTCGGCCTATTTCTAAATATCGCGATCTTGAAATTCCATTTTTTTGCGTTGTTAAATTTATCGCGGTCATTTTTTCGTGGGGAAGGGGAGATGACCCCTACCCAGGTAACGCCCAACTTTCTGCTCACGCTAGCGGACGACGTTAGGTAACGTTACGTAGCCGGAATTACGCGCGCATTTAAAGGAAGCAAGAATACACTGGTTCTAAATTTAGAGATGAGCGCATGGAAAATTTTAGAGTATCTTTAATTCTATTGGTTGTAGGGAGACGCCTAGCCTCAAGTAGGTCGGGGGTCAGAGCAGGAAAATCTAAGATAAAGTAGCGCTTTTCGATTTTAGCGGTCTCTTCCTGCAGTAATCCTGGGCCGTGTATCAAGCATATTGTCGGCTTCTAACGCTGAACGCAATATTTGGTATGTCAATAATTTAAAGTAGCGTGGTAATTAAATCTAGTTCTCTAATAGAGCCTTAGTCCGTTCTAATTTAATTTATTTTTTAACTTTATAACTTGTAACGCCATCATTTATTTCTAGTGATAGCAGTGTCTATGAGTGATGAAGAGATATTACGTAGGTGTGCTCCGTAGATTTAATAGAAAGTCTGAAGAAATACACGCATCCTAGATTTATATTAATTTACAGAATATTCTGAAGCGCGGGTATTTTATTTCCTTGAAGATTAATTCTGATAAGTCTCCTAATAAAATACGGGAACGGATTTTTCGGGAAAAGTTAATCACGTGGTTACCGGGATTTATTGGAGTAGAAATTCTGGATGGATAGAGTAGATATTAACTATTTTTCTATCGGGGGAGTTAAAATATAATTTCAGGGAAACCACGTGGGGTAGAAGTGAAGGGAAATTTATGGTGCCTTAAGTGGTTGTGTAATTAAATATTATGCAGAGTAGTATTTGATTTTTGTGTTATGGAATTTAATGAGTTCTAGGAAATATAGTCTATAGAGATAGATATATTTCTGTGTATAGAAATGTAATATATAAATGTAATGGTGAATTTTAATCATTGATGTGCAGTTAATTGTTGTGCATTTTTATCATAAGGGGGAAACGATGATAAGGTCCTGTGACCGCTTACAGAGTTAAAGTAGGCCTAAGTACGGGAGGTTCCCCTACCTGTTTTTAATGTTTAAGGCCTGAGGCAAGCTGTGTATAATTAGTATTGATCAGTGAGTCTGGGGTTTACTAGACAGGCAGGGAGTTGATGGGAATAGCTGACCCAGGGTCAGGAAATATTTATGTATTGTCGTGCACAAGATGAAAGGGGAAATGGTGAAGCAGTCTGCGTTTTGGGTGTTTACATGTTGTGCTAAGATATGAGCGTGACTGAAGCATCCACTGTTTACGTTTTATATGCAAGTTTATTATATGGAAGTATTTTGGTATTGTAGTACAGAGTGGCATGTCTTTTGTGTCCACAGCAGTGGTCACGGCCCGAAGAGCGGGGGTTGCCAATAAATCTTGTTCCTGACAGCTGGCAAAGGTAGCCAGTCGTCTCAAGAGAAAGTCGAGGAAGCGCCAGAGGCGTAAGAGCTTGTACCGCGGTGGGTATCAGCTCTGAGTATTGTGGGCCCCAGAGAGAGGGAGCGAGGAAGAGCAGGTCGAGACAGCGACGCAGTCTTCAGTGAAAAGGGTTTTCTTAAGACCCGGAGCTCTCAGCTCATATACACACCCATCGAACCCAAGCAAGCGGGTTGGTGTGTCGTTTTTTTAGCTTCGGTAACTACCGAAGGGCCTAAACCCAAATGAGGGGTAATATAGCAAAGGAGAATCAGCTTTCTTTTCGCCAAATAGAGAAGCCTCTACAGTCTACGGCAAGTGCCTAGTCGTCAGAACCAGGAAGAAAGGGATATCATTTCCAGGTTGCTGAAATGAAACGAGAGCAGCAAGGCAGAAGTGGAGAGAGATGGTGAAAAATAGATCAGGGACCTGCAGAGTCTCATAATATTCTTAGAGGATAGCCTCTGAGCCTTAGAGTTAGAAAAAGTCTATTACATAGCAGTGCAGAGTGTGACTTAGTGGCGTATACCGCTGACAGAGTTAGCAGCTGTGCAGATAGTCTTCATGAAGGGTCAGCAGCCATTGACTTTAGAGATAGTAGTGTAATAGAGAGTGGTGGCTACAGTTGAGGGCCACTAAATTAGACTGTAGTTAAGATCACTTATCATTTTTTAAATTTTGTCCCCAGCAGGGTGTATGAAGGAGTGAAAGTGGTTGGAGTTTTAAATTTGGTGTGCTTATAATCAAATTTGAGTTTCTTTGTTTTCCAGGTCGGTGCAACCTTGCACGATATATGCTTTTCTTTTGTTTGTTACTATGTTATGAAAATTCTGTTGATTTGTATAATAAACTTATTTAATGTTCACTGGATCAGCTTCGTCACTGTATAGTCCTTAACTGTTGTCTGTACAGTGGTGTCTGTAGTGTTAGTTTAACCTTATCTCCTTTAGTCTGTTAAAGGTAGCCAGAGGTGGTGAGTTTATAGCATTCCTTAAAGTCACGATTTGGCGAGGAGAGATTTAATTTCGGTTATCCTCCTCGGGCCAATAGACTCACCTTACTACATTCACTGTCATTTCTCATAATTAATCTATTATCTTAGACTTTTCTCACACTAGGGTTTTGTCCTACCCTTGGGCATAACTCTAACTTAAATCCAACTCGTGACAAAGTGGGTGGCGATCGTCCTTGGGATCAGCTTTGTAGGATCAATTCTGGGATCTTATCTAGATTGACAGATTGTTTTCTATAGGAAGTCTGAGAATAGATTCTTTCAATATCCCCTAGACAGAGCTAGTAGAACTGATCCAGTAATAAGTTTTTCCACAGAAAGTTTTTCCACAGGTTGCAGGCAGTTGGATTGTAGTGATAGGTTAGTTATAGAACTTAGAGGTAATTGATGGCTAACTAATTTTTTTCTTAACAGGAAGGTAGAATTTTTAGTAGCTGCATAACAATATTTTTCAGGTAATTATTAGTCAGACTGGTGCTAGTCTGAGTTCGGGTTTTGGGACCGAGGTTATAGAGATAGCATTCCTCAGTAGGTAACAGGTAATTCCTTCTTTTTTTTTTTCTTTCTGTCATTTCTTGTCTTTGGTAAGCTACAGCAGTTACAGGTAAGATGGCAGATATGGCCAAGTTACGAGCTGCCTGGCGCGACGCTGCTCAGGACATGGGAATGGACAAGGAGGAAACTAAGGCCTACATGATCAGAGAAAATGATAGGCATAATCAGAAAGAGGAAAGGGAAAGGGCAGCAGAAGTTGAGGAAAGAAAAATGGCAGCAGAATTTGAGGAAAGAAAAAGGGCAGCAGAAGTTGAGGAAAGGGAAAAGACAGCACGAACTTGCCATGCGTTCTCTGGAACTGCAGCTCAGGTCTTCAGAGGGCAGTTCGGCTAATGGAGATTCCCCCAGAGCAGTGGCGATAGACACCTCAGGAAATGGAGGCCCCCGGATGGCAGCCATGAATTTTCCGATGGACTCTTTCCCTAACGGGAATGAGAAAATTGACATATTCCTGGAAAAATTCGAACGGATGGCAAAGGCATATGGGTTGGATGAAGGTCTTTGGTGTCTAAAGTTATCGCAGTCCCTCAGAGGTCATGCATATGACGTCTACCACAAGTTGCTCATAGACGACCAGAACAACTTCAAGGCACTACGGAACGCGTTGTTGCAAAGATTCCAGTGGACCCCCCGTAAATGCCAAACCATGTTCCGGGAAAGTCGTCTGGAGAAGGGAGAAAGCTTTCCTCAGTTTGCTGAAAGGCTGCGGAATTACCTCACTCGCTGGAGAGAGTTGCCGGGACTGGCTAAATCCTTTGAAGGATTAGAAGAGTTAATAATGGTGGAACAAATCAAGGCAAACATGTCTCCTGATTTGAGGAGGTACCTGGCGGAGCAGGGCGCCCAGCAACTGGACCAGATCATTCTGTTTGCTGAAAGGTTCCAGACGGCACAGGCCAAAGTACTGGGCCAGAAACGAAAACACCCAGACCCGCCAGTCCAGGACAAAGGAGCTTCATCGTCACAGTCGTCTTCTCATGCTCACCAGCAGCAGGGGCCTTCACGCAAGGAGCCCAATTCCGGTCATAACCTGCGCCCCCAGCCTCACAACAGATCACAGGGGCCAAACTCTCAGGACTCCGCCCGAAACCGAGGAGATAATGAGAGATACTGTCGAAATTGTCGGACCACTTCACATTGGACCTCCAGGTGTATGAATAAACCACCCGTGCATCATGCAGCTTGCTTAAGGCCTGTGAGAGCGACAAAAGGGAACACCTGGGAACCCATTCAGTCTGAGAAGTTGTTCTCCAACAGCGGACCAGCAGAAGTGAACGGGACTGCGACTACATGTCTATTCGACAGCGGTCTTACATACCCCAGCATAATTGCCCGACATCTGGTGAAGCCCGGGCAAATGACAGGGGAGAAAGTTGATATTGGTGGCGTTTTAAGGAAAGGGGCCTCACAGCGCTTTCCAGTAGCCAATATTGAGGTGAAGTGCAAGTTTGTGCGTGGCACAATTAAAGCGGCTGTAATGGCACAGCCAGCTTACGACTTCATCCTAGGGGCCCCACATTTAGTTTTGGGAACCCCTAGCACACCGATCCTTGCTGAAGCAAGGGGGCCTACTACAGGCCAGATAAGTGAACAGGGAGAACCCCTAATTCACGGAGCCCCGAGCGAGCTCGAACAGCCCTGTCTTGTTAAGGAGAGGTTAGGAGCCTCTAAGGACAGCGGTATGTTAAATGCAGAGGCGTATTCGCCTGTCAGCCCTGTTCATCCTAACGGACAAACAGAGGTGACGCCTCTGATTTTGGAAATACATTCTTTGTTGTCGGGAATTAGGCCCCCGATGGTATTAGCTCCTTCAGGAGAGGGACATACTGACAAGAACTGTATCACATATGTCAACGACCAGCGCACTCTTAAAAGGGCACAAGACGGCGAATCGAGCGAACATATGTTTCCAACCAGCCCTGGAGCCCCATCCGACCAGCACTTTACTCAAACGGAGGAGGACAGTGATCTGAGTGTCCGTTTGCCTATAAATGGAGATGGGCCCCACAACTCTCGTATCTCGTTTACAGGAAACGACCCGCGTAACGAGGAGCCTGAAAAATTGGCTATATCTTCCAATTTGTTTCAAGGAACATTGGAACCAGTCCCTGAGTACTTTATCTCAGATACTCCGCGATCTAACGGGATCTTAAACCGTCAAGTGTCACTGCAGGACACATTCCAACTGACGCCAGTAACTCTCACAGGGGAGGGCAAGGTTGAAGGTAGAACCAGGGTGTTAGACGGAGGACTCCCGTGGTCTACATTTTCCTCTCACGAACTTTTCAGGCCAGAAAAGAGTGAGGAAAGCGGCCGTACGAATTTGCAAGGAGCTATGTTAGCGAGCTCTGTCCCTCTTCATGTTGGTAGGGGAAGAGCGATCACAGAACCACTGCCAGGGGCAGATACTACCTATCTTGTTCCAAAGATAGAAGCTACTGGGATCAGTAAGGATTCAGTAGACACCCAGAAAATGAACGGAAACCCTGTGTCAGAAATACACGAGATTTCTCAGGTTCATTGCAAGGTACCAGCGGTCACAACCCCGCTGGCGAGCAGCTCCATAGTCGCCATCGCCAGGCCTCTGCAGAGCAAGTCGGTTGATCAGGTCAGTCTGTTGAGAAACATAGCCAGGGAAGTTTTAGACCCACCATGGGACGGCACAGGTCCAGAGAGAGAACTGCCCTTCAACAGGAGCATGGGAGTAAAGAAGGAGAGAATTGTGCGCGGGTCGTTGGACAATGGTGAACAGTTACGCACGGTTTCGGTGACTTCTGACCCAGTCAGTCAGCCGGATACCAGTAACAATACCTTACCGCTCACCGTTAGGAAAGTACGGGGAAGAACTCGCAGGAGAGGAAAGGTGAAGAAAGAACTTGGGAGTGCGGCAGCCAGGGAAAACCCGAGTAGGGACCCTGAAACTTCAGCGATCACAGACAGCTCGGGAGACATAGATAGGGGCCAGTCTGAACACCAAGACCACAGTAAATTAGATCGGAAGGCTCCGACCTCGAAGGGTGGGGTAATGTGATGAAGTTACTGTGATTTAGTCTTCAATAGGCCCCATTTTGAGTTTGCCATTTTTGTCTTCCCTCTATTAAAGATTGGGAAGTATTCTTTTTCTCTCTGAATAATAGGGGTGTTTAGATTTTTTCTGTAGGTAAAGTAATTGCAGGTTTTTTTCTATAGGGATTAACGTAAGTTAGTACTGAATGGCACCAGTCGGCCTATTTCTAAATATCGCGATCTTGAAATTCCATTTTTTTTTGCGTTGTTAAATTTATCGCGGTCATTTTTCGTGGGGAAGGGGAGATGACCCCTACCCAGGTAACGCCCAACTTTCTGCTCACGCTAGCGGACGACGTTAGGTAACGTTACGTAGCCGGAATTACGCGCGCATTTAAAGGAAGCAAGAATACACTGGTTCTAAATTTAGAGATGAGCGCATGGAAAATTTTAGAGTATCTTTAATTCTATTGGTTGTAGGGAGACGCCTAGCCTCAAGTAGGTCGGGGGTCAGAGCAGGAAAATCTAAGATAAAGTAGCGCTTTTCGATTTTAGCGGTCTCTTCCTGCAGTAATCCTGGGCCGTGTATCAAGCATATTGTCGGCTTCTAACGCTGAACGCAATATTTGGTATGTCAATAATTTAAAGTAGCGTGGTAATTAAATCTAGTTCTCTAATAGAGCCTTAGTCCGTTCTAATTTAATTTATTTTTTAACTTTATAACTTGTAACGCCATCATTTATTTCTAGTGATAGCAGTGTCTATGAGTGATGAAGAGATATTACGTAGGTGTGCCCCGTAGATTTAATAGAAAGTCTGAAGAAATACACGCATCCTAGATTTATATTAATTTACAGAATATTCTGAAGCGCGGGTATTTTATTTCCTTGAAGATTAATTCTGATAAGTCTCCTAATAAAATACGGGAACGGATTTTTCGGGAAAAGTTAATCACGTGGTTACCGGGATTTATTGGAGTAGAAATTCTGGATGGATAGAGTAGATATTAACTATTTTTCTGTCGGGGGAGTTAAAATATAATTTCAGGGAAACCACGTGGGGTAGAAGTGAAGGGAAATTTATGGTGCCTTAAGTGGTTGTGTAATTGGAAGCCGTCTGCGTTTTGGGTGTTTACATGTTTGTGCTCAGATATGACCGTGACTGACTGCTGGTGGGTATCCGCTCTGAGTATCGTCGGCCCCAGAGAGAGGGAGCGAGGAAGAGCAGGTCGAGACAGCGACGCAGTCTTCAGTGAAAAGGGTTTTCTTAAGACCCGGAGCTCTCAGCTCATATACACACCCATCGAACCCAAGCAAGCGGGTTGGTGTGTCGTTTTTAGCCTCGGTAACTACCGAAGGGCCTAAACCCAAATGAGGGGTAATATAGCAAAGGAGAATCAGCTTTCTTTTCGCCAAATAGAGAAGCCTCTACAGTCTACGGCAAGTGCCTAGTCGTCAGAACCAGGAAGAAAGGGATATCATTTCCAGGTTGCTGAAATGAAACGAGAGCAGCAAGGCAGAAGTGGAGAGAGATGGTGAAAAATAGATCAGGGACCTGCAGAGTCTCATAATATTCTTAGAGGATAGCCTCTGAGCCTTAGAGTTAGAAAAAGTCTATTACATAGCAGTGCAGAGTGTGACTTAGTGGCGTATACCGCTGACGGAGTTAGCAGCTGTGCAGATAGTCTTCATGAAGGGTCAGCAGCCATTGACTTTAGAGATAGTAGTGTAATAGAGAGTGGTGGCTACAGTTGAGGGCCACTAAATTAGACTGTAGTTAAGATCACTTATCATTTTTTAAATTTTGTCCCCAGCAGGGTGTATGAAGGAGTGAAAGTGGTTGGAGTTTTAAATTTGGTGTGCTTATAATCAAATTTGAGTTTCTTTGTTTTGCAGGTCGGTGCAACCTTGCACGATATATGCTTTTCTTTTGTTTGTTACTATGTTATGAAAATTCTGTTGATTTGTATAATAAACTTATTTAATGTTCACTGGATCAGCTTCGTCACTGTATAGTCCTTAACTGTTGTCTGTACAGTGGTGTCTGTAGTGTTAGTTTAACCTTATCTCCTTTAGTCTGTTAAAGGTAGCCAGAGGTGGTGAGTTTATAGCATTCCTTAAAGTCACGATTTGGCGAGGAGAGATTTAATTTCGGTTATCCTCCTCGGGCCAATAGACTCACCTTACTACATTCACTGTCATTTCTCATAATTAATCTATTATCTTAGACTTTTCTCACACTAGGGTTTTGTCCTACCCTTGGGCATAACTCTAACTTAAATCCAACTCGTGACATACATGTACAATTGTAAAAGACACAATGTTTATTTTTCCTAAATAAACATTTTAAAAAGTCCTTCATCCCATCCCCCATTTCAAGTACAAAGAGCCAAAAAAAAAAAAAAGAACTCTGCCAAGGCCAGTCTCACGCCTGTGCTGAGAAAAGAGGAGGGATTCTGACCGGACCTGAGTGCTTTGTGCAACTAGGAAGTAGCAGGTAAAACCATGAACCAGCCAGACAGCATGCAAGGAGGCCATAAAGATGCAGCCCCTCCATCTTGCAAAGGCACAACAGGCCAATCATTTGTGTGTCCTTAAACTCGATCACAATAAATGACACAGAAAACTGGACTGATCTTAAAGGATAGCTTGGAACTCACTCTGGCTAATCTCTACACTCCAAGATAGAAGAGTAACGAATATGTAAGTAAGAGCCAAAAAAATAATAATACATACTGTAAATAAAACTGGTAACACAGCTCAGATGTATACTGGACACAACTACTGTTAAAAGTTTTAAAAAAAAAATAAAATAAAATTTTGGCGAGGTGCGTCCCGTCCATCTTAGTCAGTTAAGGCAGTTATATTAGGGCGCATGTCCAAATATTAAAGACCTTTAGGTGTATAACAATTGGCTTTTATAAGATCCAAGGCCTTAAGGGTTAGACTTTTTTAGTCAAAGGCTAGCAGAGATTCCCATACACAAACCAATGGCAGGCAAGGGGGAAGCCACTATAGTATTGTTCCTTGTATAGTCGTGAAACTGCAGAATGGCAAATCAAATAACATCAAAAGAGAAATGGAAAGAAAGAATGTGATTTTATTAGGATTTTATAAAGTGCATGTGAAATATATACTGACAACAAAATAATTTATTCTGGAGGAAATAAACATGACAGAGGTGTAGGCATAATTTTTAATGCTGAAACAGCAAGAAAAGTAACACAATGGTGGGCTTATGAGAAAGAGGAATAACAGAATGGACAAGAACATATGATATGATCATAGGAAACACCTGGGTTAGACAACATCTTACTAGATGCCTTTTGATACAGAAAAGCCCAGAAAACAGTGTAATCAAATCGATTACACACTGATATGCAGGAGATTTAAAAATAGTTTGTTATCTTTCCACTTATAATGTGGTCTTCCTTTTGCATGTTAGCCTTCAACTCTTTCTTCCATTTGGTTTTCTGCAAGTTATGCCTTTTCTCTATGGCAAAAATATTTTAACTGTCTAATTTTGATCTCATTTGTTAATTCTCTTTTCATTCCTACGTTTTCTAGGACATCTTTGTTTTCTTCTCTTTCCATTCTTCTTCTTCTTTGATCCTTAGCCGCCGACCGTCAAAGCAGTCAGTGGCCATTACGCCTGGTGGCGTCTTGTAGGGCAACAACAAATTGATTCCACTCTGCTCTGTCGGCGGCCATCCTTCGTACAGTGCCCCAACTCTGGTTCATTCTTTGCATCTCAGATTCCACAGTCCTCCGCCAAGTTGTTTTTGGTCAGCCTCTCTTTCGTTTTCCTTCAGGGGTCCATAGCATAGCTGTTCTTGTGATGGCATCGGGGTCTCTTCTGAGGACATGGCCAACCCAGCTCCAGCGTTTGCCAGCTATGATGGTGTGCATGTCCTCTTGCTTGCTCCGAGTAAGCAGATCTTGGTTGGTGATGATATTCGGCCAAAAGATTCGGAGAATTTTTCTTAGGCATGTTGTGTGAAAAGAGGACAATTTCGACATTTCCTTCTCTGTAACTCTCCAGCTCTCCACGCCATAGAGAAGCACAGTCTGTTCCAGTTGCTGATTCCTTACTGATATGGGCTCAGGGTTGCTCACATTGAGTGTCATGAGATACGCTTAATACTTCTATATATCCACATCTCAAGGGCCTCAATTCTTTCTTCCGATTGCTTGTTTATTGTCCATGTTTCTACACCATACAGTAATGAAGAATCATTATATATAGCTTTTGATGATTCTCAGTTTTAATCTGTGAGTTAATTGTTAAGAATTAGATGTTGAAAAAAAAAAAAAACACACACCCACACAAATAGTAATACGTCTTACAAGGAGAAGGACAAGAAAAACCTACGTTGCGGCCACAAGGCCTTCGTCAGGGACAGACAAACAAGAGACAGGAGGGAAAGAAAATGAGAATTAAGTAGAGAACATGAAACTATAAAAATAAGAGAAAAAAAACTTCCTTAATATTAAGTCCAGTCACATGTGAAGCAAAGCAAGATGGCTGCCACTAAACCGGAAAGAGGAAGTTGATAGTACATAAAAATAAGAAATAATGAAAACAAGGACTGGAAAAGAGTGAGAAAAAAGTAATCAATAAATAATAAATAAAATATAAATAATAATAATAAATAAATTTAAAACAAATAAAGAAATAAATAAAAACTAAATAAAGAAATAAATAAAATAATAAAGAAAAAAAATTAATTTAAAAAAAAATAATAATTTTTAAAAAATAAAATAAAATAAAATTTAAATAAAATAAAATAAATAAACGAATTTAAAAAAAAAAAATAATAATAATAAATAAATAAAATTATTAAATTAAAAAAATGATAATTTAAAAAAAAAAAAAAGGGTGATCGCATCAAAGTAGAAAGTCATAATACAACAGGGACTCGATAGAGAAAGGCGTCTCAGATAAAAGAATGTTGGGTATTCAAACCGTGTGGTTTGAGGCAACCCATAAGATGGATGAGGTGTTGTTCCTGGCGAAACCGACTGTTGGCGTCCGAGGAACAGTATCTGATGGCTGTCACCTGGATGTCAGTGGCACTGTCGTGGTCAGGGCCATTGAAGTGGATGGCCACAGGTGTGGAATTAAACTGAGAGATGTCATAGAGGTGTCTGCAGAATCGGTCGCCCAGTCGTGTGCCCGTTTGGCCGATGTACGTAATGGTGCAACGTTTGCATATAATAGCATAAATGACATTGCGTGACTCACATGTGAAGCCATGGGTGATGGTGAACTTGGCGTTAGGGAACGAGACTGAACGTGTTTCGATTACATACTGACATGTCTTACATCGTGTACGGTTACATGGCTTGGTTCCAAAGTGGCCATCGTTGACGGTTTTCAGACGGTTGTGGACTAGGAGGTCCCTCAAATTTTTGTCCCGTCTATATGCCAGCAAGGGTGGCTCACTAAATGCTTCCCGTGCCACTGGGTCAGCTTGGAGGAGAGGTAGGTGGCGAAACAGGATCCTTTTGACAGCAGTGCTGTGAGGGTGATAGGTCATTATTAACTTGACTCTATCAGAGGAGGTTTTTTGGCGGGGTTTGAGGGCCTCTAGACGTGAGATAGGGAGAACACGTTCTAAGGCAGAGGTAAGAACATCTTCTGGATACTGTCTGTTACGGAAGAAGTCCAACATTTCTTGTGCTTGGCATAGAAAGTTGTCATCATCTTGGCATAACCGACAGAGGCGGAGAAGTTGTGAGAAAGGCAAGGAGTCCCGACAAGCCGGAGGATGAGAGGAAGTATAAAGGAGGTAACTGTGTGCATCGGTGGGTTTGTAGTACACCGAAGTGGTGAGGTGGGGCGGAGTGATAGTGACAACAATGTCAAGGAAATTAACAGAGACAGTGGAGATGTGAGAGGTGAATTGGATCGCAGGGTGGAAGTTGTTAATGAAATTAATGAACCTAGATAGGTCAACCTCTGGCATATCGGTGAGACCTATGCCATCATCGATGTATCTATGATACATCAATGGAAAAGGTCCAGGATACTGCTGCCACACCTGATACTCCAGGTAGCCCATGAAGAGGCAGGCATAACTGGGACCCATCTTGGTGCCCATGGCAACTCCACTTATTTGGTCAAAGAACTGTCCATTGAACTCAAAGGAATTGAGTCGAAGGACCAGTTCTGCAAGGCGCAGGAGAGTCTCTGTAGCGATAGAGGGGTGCGTGCGCTGGTCCAGGAAAAACCGGAGAGCTCGGAGACCATCAGAGTGAGGAATGGAAGTGTAAAGTGAGCAAACATCTAACAGAAATAAACGGTAGGTACGGTCTGGAGAAAGCTGGAAAAAAGTTTTTGTGTCCTTTAAGAAGGAAGGAAGCTGCTCTACAATAGGCTGGAAGATGCGTCGAGGAAAGCTAAATATACAGGGCAGGCACACGCAGAGACAATTTCTCCCACGTAAAAAACCAGGCATACCCAGACCACTATTGTCAATACGGAGATGAGAAGCGCTAGAAGGTAAGGACTTGTTGGCGATAAGACTTTTGATGGTGTCATGGACCAGACGATTGTTGAGGACTGTCGCATCATTGTCACGGCGCTGGTAGAAGGAGCTGTTGGTGAGCTGCTTATTACCTTCTTGGAGGTACAGGTCCTTGCGCCATACCACAATGGCACCTCCTTTGTCAGCCGGTTTGATAACAATGTCATCTCTGCGGCGGAGCTTAGTAAGGGCATGAGACTCATCAGAAGAAAGGTTTGAATAACGCAGGCGTTGAGGTTGGAGCTGCTGAATGTCGTGGAGGGTATTCTGAATATACAAAGAATTAGAATGTTAGTATTTGCCTCATGTTGTTGAATGTAGCTTGGGTCATTCTTATTCTTTTCTTGATTTCTGTTTCACATTTGCCATCTTCTGTTATTATATAACAAAGATATGAGAAACTCTTGACTTGTTCCAGGATTACCCCATTTATTGTTATCTTTAACGTTGGCTTGTGGTCTGCTTTACTAATCATATTTTTCGTTTTCTCAATGTTACGAACGCCTGATTCGCTTGCATAGCTAGGTGGGGTTGTCGCACGGAAGGTCCTGGGTTCGAGTCCTGGGTAAGCCACTCACGTCTGTTGTTTTTCTGTTGTCTAGTGTTCTACTTCTTTATTTCTTACGAGTGCCTGAAAACATACCTTTATGTTTGTCTAATATTTATTTACTGAAAGTCTTTATAATGAATCTTCAAAGTGAACTATAAACTCACTTAAACAGAGAAACCGAAAATCTAGGAGACTTTGTTATTAACAAATAAATCAATATATTATACACTTCCAAGAGTAAAAGAGTACAACACTATTTATAATAAACTTAACAATTAAATAATTGAAGTACAGAACGTTAGAATAATACAGTGGAATTGCAGAAGTGCCAAAAAAAATATACCGGCATTAATAGGCATGTTTAAACAACATAAAGTAATATTTGCCATTCAAGAGACTAATCTTAATCCGAGTCAAAGTTTTACCATCCCTGAATATAAAGTCTTTCGAAATGATAGGACAGAAACTCAAAAAGGAGGTGTGGCTTTTCTAGTTAATAAAACATATATAATAACTGCACAACGGGCTGATCACCCGTTTGCCAGTCACTTCGATTACGGAAACAACATCAAATGGGTTGATTTGCCGTTGCCCTAAAGACGCCACTAGGCGTGATGGGAAACAATGGCAAAGAAAACCTATCTGCTGTTGCCCTAAGACGCCACTAGGCGTAATGGCCACTGACTGCTTTGACGGTTGGTGGCTAAGGACGGAAGAAGAAGAAGATATAATAACTGACTGGGAATAATTTAGAACAGAACATTTTGAAGGAATAACTATAACAGTGTCTAATGAGTTAGAAGAAATAAAAATAGTTAACCTTTACTGTTCAAGTGGAAACATAAACGAAAGAGATATCTCAGACATGAATAAAAGAATAAACAACAGAACTATCATAGTGGGAGACTTCAATGCTCATCATACAGCTTGGGGAGGCAATGTAATAGACAAATCAGGAAAACTAATGTTGGACTTCATTGAAAACAATGAACTAATAATACTGAATGATGGATCAGTAACAAGAATTAACCCTTGTGCAAATTAGCAAGACACAGCTATTGATATAAGCATTGTAACACCAAATCTTACTAATGCAAAATGGGAAGTTATTGGGGATACAAATTCAGATCATTTACCCATTGAAATAACACTAAAAGATACTTACAAATCTAACAAACTGGTAGAAAAACTGAAATTTTACTATACTAAAGCTAATTGGGTAGCTTTTCAGGTAGAAATGGAAGAGATAAAAATGGATAATATAGAAAATAAAAATATAGATGGATTTGCAGATAACCTCACAAAAGAAATATTACTAACAGCTGTTAAACATACCAAATGCATATATGCCAGAACACATAATTCCACACCGCATTAAGGAAACAAAAAAGAATGGACATTGGAACAAAAACCCAGTACCATGGTGGACAGTTAGATGTACAGAAATTCAAAAACAAGCTCTACAGGAATATAGAAAGCATAGATCTGAAGATAATTTAGATATTTATAAGAATATAAGAAATGAATCAAACAGAATAATACTTAAGGTAAAAGAAAATCAATGGAGAAATTTCTGCCAAACACTGAATTAACTCTGCAACAGATGTGTGGAATAAGTTAAAAGCCATTAAAGGTAGAACTAAACATATGATAATACCTAATGTAAAAAGACCTGAAAGGGCAGAGACTGACTGGTAGAAAGCAGAGGTGCTGGCCAGATACTACCATAGAGTTCTAAGGAAAATCTAGGACAGGCTGAGGTCAACAGAAGAGCCACACTTTTTAAAAAACTCAGTAAGAAGGTACCTTATAATAATGAAAATTTATCCTATTTAAATGCAGATATTACAATGGAAGAAGTTGAAAATACAATAAAGGACCAAAAAAATACATCAATAGGGCATGCCATCTTGAGCTACGAAATCCTGAAACACATACGAAAAAGTACCATAGGAATTATAACATCCCTTTTTAACAAAATTTGGAATACAGGAAAAATTCCCAAAACATGGAAAACAGCAGTAATTATTCCAATACTAAAACCAGAAAAAGATGCCCATGATGCCAGTTTATACAGGCCAATTTCTTTTACTTCCCATCTAGGTAAAATATTAGAAACCATAGTAAATAAAAGATTAAAGTTTTATTTGGAAAAGAATAATTTATATACTCAAACTCAGTCAGGATTTAGGAAGAACAGATGCGCTATGGATCAGATAATTAAACTGGAACATGAAGTAAAATCAGGATTCCAAAAGAAAGAAAAAACTGTGGCAGTATTTTTAGATATAGCTAGGGCTTATGATGAATGCTGGAGAGAGGGTGCTCTCTTAAAAATGAAGAAGATAGGAGTATCCGGTAAAATACATAATTATTTAGAGAATTTTCTGCAAGATAGATATTTCACTGTTCAGGTAAACAATGATAGATCAGAAGTGTATGAACAACAAAATGGAATACCCCAAGGATCAGTAATATTGTTACGTGCAGTCTTTGATATCTTACAATATTATACATAGGTAATTTTTTAGTGCTTAAGGGAAAGTCATTATTGAGTTACTTCCCTTGAACTCCGCGGATAAATACATTTTTACTGCGATTTATTCGTTGTTTGGGTAATAATAGATTGTTCTTGCTTCAGAATATCTATGGCCTGAATTTATGTGTATTGTTTGTCTGAGTAGGACAAGTCTGTCTTATATCTGTATATCTTTACATATCTAAGTCGAACTATATGTTCTGTTGTCTCTAGAGAGGTCAAAGGCTATTCGGCGGATGTGTCGCTTGAGTGGTGGTGATTTGGCTTCGTCCTGATAGGGAATGTGTGTGTTTTGCTATGTCGGCTTGATGCCTTGAAAAAGTGATCTCAGTGGTTTTGGGGAAAGTGATAGTCGTCTAGACCTATCGTGTATGCTTTACCCCAGTGTTTATTCATCTTGCCAAGGAATGGCAGTTTCATATTCCCTCTACCAAGGTAATCAAAGATACTCTTATGAACTCTCGATCGAAGCCACCATTGTCGATAATTACGATTTGAATGTTTAAGAGAATATATTTGACTCGATGAAAAACGACTTCGATTCCTAGCAGCACTATATTCTGTAGAATGCAGTCTATTGTTCATGACCAAATCTACAGAGCAACGAAATGTTGTATGAATGACTAACTTTAGAACAGATTCATTATCTGTATTCAAACGTGAGTGACAGTTCACGAGTGGAGCCATCTTGGAACCAAAACATGTAGGACTTTCAAGAAGAGAAAAGGGATGCCCGTATTATCGCTTGATCAGTCCAGAGATCACTGCTACACATGAGAACCCATTGTTAGCGGTTCAATATTATTATATGGAAAAATATGTGCTGAACATTATGTTGAAGAATCGTTGCTAAACGAGATTAGGTTTAGAAGTCATCTGAAATATTGTTTACAAGCTGACGTGCTCAGTCAGTGACGTCAGATGATATATGTATGGGCGATACTGAGTGCTTGGCTATTGACAGTCCATTATACCATTATTCTACATGAGTGCCCATGTAACATTGCAAGACCATTTGTCCACTGTACTATGATGTATTATGGCAACCTGTGATTTGTCACTATCTGTGCTGTCGAGTGTGTACGTCCAATTAAACTTTAGAAAAGGTACACAGTCGTTGGTGTCGATGACTTCCGGTCATACATGAGTGTGAGAAGAGAACATTTGTCAACAACACGAACCCTTATCATCATTCGCACATTATACACTCCATCCATGTCTACACAACACTGCGTAGGTCAAGTTGACATTCCATACACTACAGTGGGGCAGGCAACACCATAGGGATCTTGTCAACTGATGATGATAGACGCCTGTCTTCCCGCCTAGGAGTGTTCTGGTGTACTTTATCAACATATATTATATCCAACTAAATATCAACTTTATCAACTGGTGGACCAGCTTTCTGGGTTTGACCTCGCAGAAATTCAGAAGTCAACAGATTACCGATACCAGACCGTTTCCTGTGGCTGATACGACACACTTGCAGTATTGGTTTGCTCTTTGTCAACGCTTCGTCACGTGACCTGTCAAGTGAATGCAGTATGTAGGTCAGCGTTGTTGACATTTTTTACATTAGACATTATAGAGTTTCACAGAACAGTTGGATCAATTCTTGTCAGTGTTAACAGAAAGACAGTATTTGTGAACTAAGAAGTCCTGGTTTCATCGATGGATCTTCTTGTTTGCCATATATGAACTTTAATATTTAAGGCCAGAATGTTTAATTGAATAAAGTGGCAGTTTGTTTTGTTTTCATGAAAAATAACTTTGCCATTACTGTAAGACTGAGCCTATTTTGCAACACATACTATCATACACATAATTTATATATATTTATGTTTACATGTTATTTGTTTGTATAGTATGTTAGTTTCTATGTCAGCGGGTTGTGTTTAAGGTTGGGCGGCGTCCTCACAACAGAGTATCCCACGTCATAGAGGGTCCGTTGTGGGCGTTTTCTATAGGTGCAATTTTCTTGATTGAAAATTTGCTGCGACAACTGTTGCTTTTGTGTTAGCTGTGAAGTCTGTAATTATTGTTATTTTTGTAATATTTCTTTGTTCTTTAGTTTTGTTTTGATTTGTTTGTAATTTGTTGGTCTAACCTTTTCTATCTTTCAGTTCTATTCATAATTTATATTCATATATTGTGACGTCATTTGTGTTGTTATTCTTTGCAGATTCAGTGATTATCTTCATTGATTTCCCTATTTGATTTATTTTGATTTCTGCAAACGTTCTTGTATTGTCAGTCCTATTTGTACTTTATGTATTCTGTTGGTTGACATATGTTTTATATGGGTATATTTCATAAGACACAATTGCCTGTGCACTGCACTTGGATTATGGTATAGACCAGTACCTGATTATTATTACTATTATACAAGACCTTATTAAAGGCTTGTGACCCACAGATATTGGGATAGTATACTGATTAATCAGGTCATTGAGAACTTGGGGTATTATTATTGATTCAGGTGATTAGTATTATTGTTAGGCATCATGTCTACTCTAGATTATTTCATTACTCAAGGGAAAGCTCTTGATAAGACTGGTCAACAATTAGAACAATGGGCAGTTGCTCAATATGACAAAGCATTAGCTGCAGAAGAGAAAAGATTAGCTGCAGAAGAAAGAAAAGCTATGGCGGAAGAGAAAAGATTAGAAAAAGAAGCTGAGGCTGCTGCTGAACAAAAGAAATTGCAGATGCAGGTAGAGGAAAGGAGATTTGAAGCTGAACAAAAAAAATTGGAAAGAGAAGCTGCGGCTGAACAAAAAAGATTAGACAGTGAAGCTGAACAAAAAAGATTAGACAGTGAAGCTGAACAAAAAAGATTAGACAGGGAAGCTGAACAAAAAAAATTGGAAAGAGAAGCTGCGGCTGAACAAAAAAGATTAGACAGTGAAGCTGAACAAAAAAAAATGGAAAGAGAAGCTGCGGCTGAACAAAAAAGATTAGACAGGGAGGCTGAACAAAAAAGATTAGATGCTGAAGAGAAAAAAGCAATAAGAGAACATGAATTTGAGTTGGAGAAATTGAGATTGACAAGTATGAGTAATGTTAATCAGGCATCTAGTGGTAATGGTAAACCTTCTACTTACAAGGTTAAGGTTCCACCGTTCAATCAGTCCAGTGACGATATTACATTCTGGCTGGATAGATTTGAACGTTCTTGTCGTACACATAATGTGGATAAATCACAATACGCTAATCAATTATCAGAAAACTTGAAAGGTGAATCTTTGACTAGATTATGCCTTGTAGGAGAAGCAGATAAGGATAATTATGATGTCATTAGGGCGGCTTTGATAAAAAAATATCAGCTAAGTGAGGAAGGCTATCGCCTTTTATTTAAGACGATGGTACCTGAGACGGGGGTAGAATTCTCAGAATTCACTGCAAAGGCACGTCTCACAGTTGATCGTTGGATTGAGCTTTCCAAAACGGAAAAAACGTATGAAGGACTTATGGATTTGTTGCTCAGAGATAAGATTATGTCATGTGTGAACAAACCTTTCCTTGAATTTATACATGAGCGTAAACCTAAATCTCTAAAAGAAATGGAAGAATATTGTTCCCAATATGTCACTGCACACCCCGACGTGACTTTTGGCAACACTAAGATTAAGGAGAGTATGCCAGTTGCTTCAGCAACACCATACAATCCCAATTATTCACACAGATTTCAGGGACCTCAAAACAGATTTGAAAAAAAAGGTAACCATAATAGTTATCAAAACCAAGGTAACCAATCATTTCAGGGTTCTTCTTCAAAGAACTGGAGACGACCTGATAGCTCTCGACACAGGGGTGGTCATAATTATAGGAATTTCCGTAGAGGAAGTAATTATAGAAACTATCAGGGTTATCCGTCTTGGAGTCAACAAGATCATAATTACAGAGATACTCATTATAATGAATATGATAATGGTAACCAAGGGTACTATGACTCAAACCCAAATAGGGGTTACAATAGAGGTAACAATAACTACAGAGGTGATAATAACCGAGGTAGATCTCAATACAAAAGACATAAACCACATTTTCAGGCAAACTCTGCACAACAAGAGTCCCATGAAGCCTATAAACAGAGTAAAGATAATAATGATGCTAGTAATATGGCATGTGCCGCTTTTGATTTTGGGAGAGCATCTCAGTGCCCCCAATGCAAAACGTTATTTGAGCCAACCACAGTGACTACTTTAAGCTGTGGCCATCCTCTTCCTGCTCTTCCAGCATCAGTCGCGCATGATGGAAGAGGGTCTCTTGTCTTACATAAGGGTTTAGTGAATAACAATCCAGTCTCTGTGCTATTTGATTCTGGATGCACCACAATTGGTGTTAGGCAGTCACTCGTAGATCCTTCCCGTGCCACTGGACAAGTAGTCAAATGTGTAACATTTGGCGGCACAGTAGAGAAATACTCTACCGCTATCATTAGGATTGCTACTCCTTTCTTTACAGGAGATGTACACGCATGTCTTCTTCCGAATCCGATCGCTGACCTCATCATCGGTCGCATTCATGGAGTCAAGGAATGTACTCCGCAACAAATTTCCACTTGGGAAAGGCAAAACATGCAGATTGCTAACGCTGTAGTCACTAGAGCTCAGGCTCTTAATGTGCCTCAAACTTCATCTACTGAAGATAATGAAGTGCATAACCAAGATAATCCCTTGGTAATTTCTCGTGACTCGTTTATAAAACAGCAAGAAGATGATCCCACTCTGAAGAAATTCTTCATTCTTGCAACTAAAGGTGATCCGAATAAGGACACAAGTCGTAAATCGTGGATTACAAAGAAGAATGGCGTACTTGTACGTATGGTTCAAGACTCCATTACGTCAAGTCATTCTCAAATCCTGGTTCCCAAGAATTTGAGAGTTAAAATTTTGCAGCACGCTCACGACTCTCAGTGTGCTGGACACATGGGTTTTTCCCGTACTAAGTCAAGAGTCCTTGCGGCTTTCTTTTGGCCATTGGTAAACAAGGACATACGGATTTATTGTCAATCTTGTAAAGTATGTCAGGAAGTTAAATCCAAAGGTCCACGGCATGCTGCACCCATTCAGGCGGCGGACATTCCTATTCGGCCGTTTCAAAAAATGGCCATAGACATTATTGGTCCATTTAAGATCAAGTCTGCCAGAGGACATCAGTTTATCTTGACGTGTGTTGATATGTGCACACGTTGGCCAGAGGCTATTCCTCTGAAGAGCATTACTACTGCTGATATTGCAGATGCTCTTTGGCTTATATTTTCTCGTCTGGGGTTCCCCGGAGAGATATTGTCAGACCATGGCACCCAACTAATATCAGATACCATGTCTCAAGTAATGTCTACCCTGCAGATAGATAGATCTTTAAGTAGTATCTACCATCCAATGTCTAATGGTATGGTCGAACGCCTTAATAGAACACTTAAAAACTTACTGGGGAAGATAACTGAGGATCATCCTCAAGACTGGGACAGAGTTTTACCTGCGGCCCTCTTCGCTTACAGAGAGGTACCCAATGAACATACGGGATTTTCTCCCTTTGAACTCGTCTTTGGCGCGCGTCCGCGTGGCCCTATGTCGTTGCTTCACGATCTCATAACATCTGACAATATTGACGATGACACAAAGTCATCCTACGAATATGTCATCGCGTTGAGACAAAAGATTATCGAAGCATGCAAATTAGCAACTTCTTCTTCTGAATTTGCGAAACAGAAGGCAAGGCAATTTGCCAATAAGAAGAGATGCTTACGACAACTTTGTCCTGGTGACAAAGCATTTGTATTACTACCTTGTAGGGAAAACAGATTACTTATTTCTTGGAAAGGTCCGTACGATATAATATCGAAAATTTCCGATGTCGACTATATTGTCGATATTGATGGGAAGCATAAAACCTTCCACATCAATATGCTTACTGAATTCCATGAACGTCCGGATTATTTGCAACCCATTTTCCAAGCAACGGACAATTCTCCAGTACCACATGGTCATTACTCATCACTGTCCGTGATACAGGATGAGGAAACAAGTTTTTCAGATGTAAATCTTCCTCTTCCAATGATCCCACTTCATTCCAGTGAATCATGGAAGAACGTTACTGTCTCTCCTGATTTGTCTCTAGGAGAACAGCGACAAGTTTCAACTATGTTGCAAACATTTCAGGATGTACTCACTGACATCCCTGGACAAACTAATGTCATTCAACATGACATTGTGCTAACTGACCATACTCCTATTAGGGTTAGACCTTATCCTATACCTATACATTTCCAAGCACAGGTCGAGAAAGAGTTGGATGTGATGATAGATTTGAAAATAATCGAACCATCCACCTCTGCGTATTCTTCGCCGATGGTTATTGTGCGTAAAAAAGACAATAACATACGTCTTTGCGTTGACTATCGAAAATTGAATCAAGTAACGAAGTTCGATGCCGAACCTATGCCTTTACTGGAAGAGCTACTTACTCGACTCTCCAAATCTCATTTTTTCACTAAACTTGATTTGTCTAAGGGATATTGGCAAGTTCCTTTATCTGAACGCGCCAAACCTCTCACGGCTTTTTCAACACCTAGAGGTTTGTTCCAATGGAATTTTATGCCTTTCGGTCTTATGAACGCACCAGCTACGTTCGTACGCATGATGCGCCGAATCCTATCTTATCGGTCAGATGTCATTGCATATCTAGACGACATCTGTCTTTTCAGCGATACTTGGGAAGATCACTATTCAGGGTTAGATGAATTGCTGTCTACTTTGCGTGAGCACAACCTGACAGCGAAACCCTCTAAAGCCTATATTGGTTTTAGCGAAATTTCTTTCCTAGGCCACCGAGTTGGTCATGGTTTCCTAAAGACAGAGGACCATAATACTAGTAAGATACTTAACATCTCAATCCCTAAGACTAAAAAACAGGTGAGAAGTCTGTTAGGTCTTATTCAATTTTATGGCAGATTCATTCAGAATCTATCCTCTATCATGGCACCTCTCTCAACACTTCTAAAGAAAGGTTCGCCTAATGTGGTCCACTGGTCTCAGGAATGCCAATGCTCTCTGGATAAGATTAAAACACTGTTTTCAACACCACCTATTTTAGTGCTACCCACTAAAGATAAGACATTCGTTCTTCGTAGTGACGCTTCATCCACTGGGATTGGAGCGGCACTAATGCAAGAGTACTCTGGAACTCTGCATCCTGTAATGTATATTTCCAGAAAACTTAATGCGGCAGAAAGGAATTATTCGGTTTTAGACCGTGAGCTATTAGCTATGGTTTGGTCGATCCTCAAACTACAGAGATTCCTTCTAGGCGCACATTTCATAGTAGAAACAGACCAAAAAGCTCTTACTGCTATACAGAGTAAGAATTTGAAGAGCTCGAGGTCTACTCGATATGCAATTGCTCTTCAACCTTTTCATTTCTCTGTGCGAGCTATTCGGGGATCAGATAATGTGATGGCAGACATTCTGTCAAGATGCCCACATGATTCCACATAACTATTAGGGCTTAGACTTCTTGATATGTCTAGTTCTATAGTAGTTCCTTTTCTATATCATGATAGATACACATTTGTAATTTAATAATATAATGATTGTATCACTACATAGCGGTTCATGTATGTTTATTCACCGCTGTGCTTTGATGATTTTTACTTCATAAATCATAAATTTAAGATATCTAATACGTAGTGATGATATGAATTTTTTAGGCATTGTGTAATTGCCAGAATTGTATTATACTTTGATGACACCTTCCTGGAAAAATATACTTGTAGAGAAATAATTTCTCTCAGTTTATGAGACACATTCTCACCAGTCGCTCCATAAGTCGACTTAGCCTCATATTAGGCGTTATAGGTATTCCTGATATTTTCATCTGCGCATTATTCATGCGTTGTGAGCCTATTGTACGTTGCTCCTAGATGTATTTCAAAAAAAAAAAAAAATGTTCCATTTTTTTTTTCCCGGGAGGTGTGGTAAGACTGTTACGTGCAGTCTTTGATATCTTACAATATTATACATAGGTAATTTTTTTAGTGCTTAAGGGAAAGTCATTATTGAGTTACTTCCCTTGAACTCCGCGGATAAATACATTTTACTGCGATTTATTCGTTGTTTGGGTAATAATAGATTGTTCTTGCTTCAGAATATCTATGGCCTGAATTTATGTGTATTGTTTGTCTGAGTAGGACAAGTCTGTCTTATATCTGTATATCTTTACATATCTAGGTCGAACTATATGTTCTGTTGTCTCTAGAGAGGTCAAAGGCTATTCGGCGGATGTGTCGCTTGAGTGGTGTGATTTGGCTTCGTCCTGATAGGGAATGTGTGTGTTTTGCTATGTCGGCTTGATGCCTTGAAAAAGTGATCTCAGTGGTTTTGGGGAAAGTGATAGTCGTCTAGACCTATCGTGTATGCTTTACCCCAGTGTTTATTCATCTTGCCAAGGAATGGCAGTTTCATATTCCCTCTACCAAGGTAATCAAAGATACTCTTATGAACTCTCGATCGAAGCCACCATTGTCGATAATTACGATTTGAATGTTTAAGAGAATATATTTGACTCGATGAAAAACGACTTCGATTCCTAGCAGCACTATATTCTGTAGAATGCAGTCTATTGTTCATGACCAAATCTACAGAGCAACGAAATGTTGTATGAATGACTAACTTTAGAACAGATTCATTATCTGTATTCAAACGTGAGTGACAGTTCACGAGTGGAGCCATCTTGGAACCAAAACATGTAGGACTTTCAAGAAGAGAAAAGGGATGCCCGTATTATCGCTTGATCAGTCCAGAGATCACTGCTACACATGAGAACCCATTGTTAGCGGTTCAATATTATTATATGGAAAAATATGTGCTGAACATTATGTTGAAGAATCGTTGCTAAACGAGATTAGGTTTAGAAGTCATCTGAAATATTGTTTACAAGCTGACGTGCTCAGTCAGTGACGTCAGATGATATATGTATGGGCGATACTGAGTGCTTGGCTATTGACAGTCCATTATACCATTATTCTACATGAGTGCCCATGTAACATTGCAAGACCATTTGTCCACTGTACTATGATGTATTATGGCAACCTGTGATTTGTCACTATCTGTGCTGTCGAGTGTGTACGTCCAATTAAACTTTAGAAAAGGTACACAGTCGTTGGTGTCGATGACTTCCGGTCATACATGAGTGTGAGAAGAAAAACATTTGTCAACAACACGAACCCTTATCATCATTCGCACATTATACACTCCATCCATGTCTACACAACACTGCGTAGGTCAAGTTGACATTCCATACACTACAGTGGGGCAGGCAACACCATAGGGATCTTGTCAACTGATGATGATAGACGCCTGTCTTCCCGCCTAGGAGTGTTCTGGTGTACTTTATCAACATGATTTAGGTGAAGAATTTAATAACAAATAAATTGTCACAGTTTGCAGATGATGTTGCTATATGGAGGACTGGGAAACATCTGCAAAAATTATATAAGGATCTACAAAAGGAAATAAATAAAGTATGTAAATGGATGACTAAATGGGGTTTTTAGCTAAATACAAATAAAACATTGGGAATTATCTTCAGTAAAGGTAGGGTTGTAAAAAATAAAATTATAGACATAAATATCCAAGGGCAAAACATTAATACAGTGCAAACCACTCGATATCTAGGAATGACATTGGACCAACAGCTAAACTGGAATAAACACATTGATAAACTAGCGGAGTCTTGCAGAGGATTGACTAACTTATTAAGATATTTGAAAGGTATTGGATGGGGTGCAAGCACTAAGGCAATGCTCACTTTTTATAAATCTTTTATTAGAGGAAAAATAGATTATGGAAGTATAATTGTTGCGTGATTTATCTCTTGTTATTTGAAGGAGGGAGAAGTGATGAAAATATGTGCGAATGAGCGATCGTGCTATGTTGTCGAATGGTTTGGGTGGTCAAGAAGATGATTAATATTCATTTGCCTCAAACGCCTGGTTAGGGTCCACAATTATCGACATTTTTATTTGGTTCAAACGAATCCACAATTCAG
The DNA here is from genome assembly GCA_024509875.1 of Oreohelix idahoensis. NCBI lineage: Eukaryota > Metazoa > Mollusca > Gastropoda > Stylommatophora > Oreohelicidae > Oreohelix > Oreohelix idahoensis. The sequence goes on along the minus strand of JAMPIV010021120.1, from coordinate 490,444 downwards.
TGTACATGGCATTTTATTAATACATGCATAACAATGCATCTCCTACTGTCCTTTACATATCGTCACATACTCTGGCCTATATACAGAAGATGTCGGCATCCGAACCATCCAAGTAGCGATAACCAAAAGTATGGAGATTAAAATTTTGTTTGATAGCTCCCGAAAAACAGAGACTCCTCTGATAAATTATTCCGGAACAAGTATACTTGCGTTCAACATCAATGAATTACTTGTGGCGACCTTCGTACATCAAAGCACGTAGGAGATTACCATAAACATCTATTCGCATTGGGAGCGAAATATATCACGTCTTGCTTTGACGGAATCAGATAACGAAAGGTCAAGATCGACCGTTTGAATCAATTAGCGCGGCACATCATTACGTCATCATACCTAGAGACGTCAACCTACTATCGCGTTCTTTTATAATTAACAATAGTGCAAAACATATCATGTTGACTCCAGATAGAAATGTTACCGCGTAGATTAAACTGCTAACAGACCTAAGTGAGGCAACATGTAAAATTACATACTAATCTTCTTTAACAAATTCCTCCCCGGTGGGCTAGATAAAAATCAATTATATTGATTTTTTCGACAATATCAATAAAAATTTACATCGCATTTAATATAAAAAGAATCGCAAAAAATTTAAAAAAAAAGGATATACGGCCAAAGATGTTTACAATAAACAGTGTCTGAGGTCGTTGTCCTAAACATGGGGAGGCCAACATGTAAAAATACATAATAATCTTCTTTAACAAATTCCTCCCCGGTGGGCTAGAAAAAATCAATTATATTGATTTTTTCGACAATATCAATAAAAATTTACATCGCATTTAATATAAAAAGAATCGCACCAAAAAAAAAAATGGATATACGGCCAAAGATGTTTACAATAAACAGTGTCTGAGGTCGTTGTCCTAAACATGGTAGCCTATGTCATACAAAGAAGAACATATGTACTAAGTATTATATTAATTAACGAAATATAATCGTCGACAGTCAATATGATATATAATTATTTACTAAGTTTACATATGACTTATGTATTAATGATTAAACTAAATTGTATTCTAAATAAATAATGGTGCAGTAATGGAGTAAAGAAATGTGTAGATGTTTGTAAAAGAAATATGAAGTAAGTAATGTCATGTAATATCATGGCAAATGTGAATAACAATTAGTGTGGGTATTATGCACTAAAAAAATTAAACCAGAGTTATTTCCCTTACCCTATTAACAAAATATACTAAAAAGTGAGGTCTGTTTGTAAAGAAATAAAATCAGGAGAAATATTAATTAATTGTAACACCTAAATATACTAAGAAAATTAGTAAAAAAATACTTAAGTTCTAATAATTAAGTCCTAAACTCCATCACAGAATGTAATGTTACAGATACATGTATCAAACTATTGTCCACCAATACGTAATTCCAAGAAGAAATCCTCCGTAAAGTGAAAATCAGCACAAAGAACAATCACCAATCGTACAATGTTATTTCTTTTTTTTTTTCTCGACTGTTAATATAGTCAATGTATTTGAAATCGTTCCGAGTGTTTATTCGGCTTCGACGAACCTTGATATGTAAATAGAATCCATGGAAGGTATACTTGTAGGGCAGATCAATCAATGTTCGATAAGCAAGTGCAGGTAGATTGCACTAAAATCAGGTAGTAGACCTTCATGGAAGCAATGCAATGTTTATTTCTGTTCAAATCAAGTACCAATGTAGGGTATCAACGTGAATTGAGAAGACTTGATATAGTCTTGTTCACTTTCTCATAAGTCGACACGTAGTATACAATCGACAGTTAGTAGAGTACCAGTATATAGTAGGTACACAAGTGGAATTCATCAACGTAAATGTAGACCTTGTATTCTATCAAGTTCAACGTTTCTATGCATCATCGTAAAATACTGGCAAGCAATTTGAAGTAAGAATGTACATGTTCTTGTAACTCATGACTTGACGATGTTATATTGTACTTGTGCAAATTTCTTTTCACAATAGATACTGACTGTGAATCAGGTATTCAGAAACGTCCAAATGTCGCTGGACATGAAATTGATTCGTGATCACTACCATAATCTGTCTTTGTCAGGCAAAGTTCAGAAACACAAGTCTGAAAAAATGCTATGTTCTGTGGGCGAAAAAGAATCGATCATCGTATGTTGGTAGATTCTTTGAAGTGTTCTATAAAAATGTTCATCGAAAAACTGTTAGAACGTCACGTAAAGTATGAAACTCGCATTGTTTCTGGTTTGAGATGAGATTGACCTGCATGACTCAAGATGAAGTAAATTTGATAGGAACTTGTCATCAATCCTTTGTTATTTGATTGCGTAATATTTAGTTTTCGAGTATTGATGACGGGTTTCTTGATAACGAGTCCGCAGCCACATTGTCAGATCCTGGAATTGGTTGAATTTGAAAATCAAATGGTTGAAGCAAGATGGCAAAACGAGCCAATTTTGGATTTTTATGATTCGCTTTCCTGAGAGAAGCAACTGCTTTCTGGTCCGTTTGAATTATGAAGGGAGCTCCAAGTAGATATCTCTCTAATTTCGGTATAGCCTAAACAACACCAAGAAGTTCTTTCTCGATAATAGAGTATTTTCTTTCCGCCTCAGACAGCTTTCTGGAGATATACAACATTATACAATGTAAAATTCCATTATGTTCTTGCAGCAGACTGGCCCCAAAGCCGAAATTACTCGCATCTGTTCGGAGAATATATATTTTGGCAATATCAGGTAGCCTCAGAATAGGAGGTTTCGAAAAAACATGTAAAATTTTGTTAAAAGCTAACTGACAATTTTCCGACCAGGTTATCTTCATAGGCATTCCCTTGCGCAATAGAGACGATAATACAGACGTAATACTGGACAAATTTAGAATAAATCTGCTGTAATACTAGACCAATCCCAGCAAACTGCGCACTTGTTTCTTTGTAGTCGGAATTGCTAAGTTAAGGATCTTAGATACATTTTGAGGTATAGTTTGAACCCTACTAGAACCAATAGTATGTCCAAGAAAAGTGATTTCTTTAAAAGCAATCTGGACTTTAGTAGGTCTTGCAGTCAGATGACGTACTTGTAGAGTATCTAACAAAAAACTAAGTCCCACAAAATGTTCTTGAAAAGACGAACTAAATAACCAGATATCGTCGATATAAGTATTGATGTCATCCCTTCCAGATAAGATTTTTCGCATCATGCGAATGAATGTAGCAGGTGCGTTCATGAGCCCAAAAGGCATAACATTCCAATGGTATAAACCACGTGGAGTTGAAAACGCAGTTAAAGGTTTGACTTGATCCATTAATGGCATTTGCCAATAACCCTTAGTTAGATATATTTTTGTAAAAAAGATAGCAGTAGATAAACGAGCAAGTAAATCGTCAAGAAGTGGATTAATATTCATTTGCCTCAAACGCCTGGTTAGGGTCCACAATTATCGACATTTTTATTTGGTTCAAACGAATCCACAATGCAGTGTACATGTCATTTTATTAATACATGCATAACAATGCATCTCCTACTGTCCTTTACATATCGTCACATACTCTGGCCTATATACTGAAGATGTCGTCATCCGAACCATCCAAGTAGCGATAACCAAAAGTATGGAGATTAAAATTTTGTTTGATAGCTCCCGAAAAACAGAGACTCCTCTGATAAATTATTCCGGAACTAGTATACTTGCGTTCAACATCAATGTAGTAAAATCTGTGTGAACAAACGCTAAATTCCACAGCACGTTCAATTTGCATACCGAAGTAAGGGCCTAAGCGATTTGCCGCGGTTTAACATTAATACCATGACGGGCGTTCGAAAGACCCCCTTTTTCTCGACCCGCGTTCTGGACATATATTCACACGGTTGGATTTGGCAGACGATATATACACACACGCAATGTGCTGCATGCATAAGGTAGTTTAAAATAAAAGGGAAAATTAAGGTTAACGTCCGATAAGGTAGTTTAAAATAAAAGGAAAAAATTTAAGGTTAACGTCCTATTTTTTTTTTCTTTTGAAAATGCCGTACTGAATGGAATAGGAGAGAAAATGTTTTAATTGAAGCATTGTAGGAAACAACACGATACTAGGCATTAGAAAGACATAAAAGAATAAATATGTACTGACTGTGAATAGATAACAGCAGGATTAATAAGTATGTATGAGTATTTAAAACTATTAAGAAATAAAGAAGTTGGACAGAAGTCAGATAGACAGATTTCGTTTTCGCCCGTAAGGGGGGGGGGGGGTGTAAAAGGGGAAGGAGTCCTTAATTTGAATATTTGAGGTCAGTTTTATTTGAAAAGGAACGCTATTCATTAAACAGTCTATGATTGGCTGTAGTGTACTAGACTAAACGGTTGTATAAAACCAATTAGTATTGGGTATAGGGGGCCACTAGATGAAAAATTTCTTACACTAAAGACGTGTTGTTATAGACAAGGCAAGAGTACTGTCTTGTTTGCTAATTCTGCACAGTCAGCGATCTGGATTTGTTTCCATATATCGCCCTATTTTGGTGTATAAAATTTCTTTGATTGCGGTAAATATGAAAACCTTTATATCAACATTTATATTGTCATTTGTATCATGTATGCATTATCGACTCTGTATGAACCTAAAAGGGGAAACATTTATCTGGAGGGAAGCTACATCAAAACTCTGTGTTGTTTCACAGCGTTGTTAGGAAACAGTATTAACCTGGTGTAGAAAAGCCAGGCAGGCTTTCTGCCATATGGGGAGAAAAAAAAAATTAAATATTTAGGATGAAAAGAAAAAGTTGTGTTATGACATAAGACCAGGAAGATCACTGGCCGTCTTCTTCAGCAAGTCACCGTGATTGTACATGACTTGATAGTATTAATGTAAAATGTTTCCTTTATCAAGGAAAATGTCAAACGGTGGTTTGAAAGTTATTTATCCAGAAGGGGGTACCAACCAAATTGAGAACGTTAACTAATTGTTTAGTTACCATACTGATGTCTGATGATATTGCCATGTTAGAATAATGAAAGAGAGAGAGATTATTAGATGCTGAGTGGGACACATTTGTATTGTTCCAGAGTTTCATCTACGAGTGAAAGTGAGCCCAGGTGACCTAACACCTGTCCTTAAAGTATGCAGTGAGGCCTAACTACTGAGTGCCTACACAGTGATTCACCTATAGAAGCAGAAGCGTGTCTTGGCAGTGGATGCTGGCGTTTATACATACTTCAACCAGCCTGGTTCCAGATACCTCAGATAAGACTTGTCTGGGAAATTGATATCACAAACACTCCACTCTCTCAGTTTTCCCAAAAGATAGAGTATCAGACAGTGAGGAACAAAAACGTTCAATAAACTTGTACCCTTTTCTAGGAGCAAGAAATACTTGACATTTTCCCAGCTTGAAACATATAAGTAATTGTGGGATAACACCGACTCAATGACAGTTGTAAAATAATTAGTTGTAAATAATTTCATTATCATGTTGAGTTGATTATTCCTGTGTCAGAAGCATAACTAGATACAGGAAAATAAATTATAAAAAAATAAGTTACCTTCCAAACTTTACTCAGTGACTTGTTTAATCATTGTTTATTAGTAATAGGTGTAGTTGTTGTCTTGTTCATACATTTCATCACAGTGCATATACCCTAGACACTTGCTAGACAACATACACACACAAATACATTTCTGTAGGGGAAGATATATAATCGGGTGAGGTCGTGGTGGAAGCAGACAAGTACCCTGTAAACTTATTTGTATTTAATAAACCTCAGGGACTTGCATAGCTGACCTCACACCAGATACCATTAATATAATATTGAAACCAATAATAACAACTAATTCACCACATAAATTGGGACGCTCTTCCGGGATTTTATAGTTTCTAAGTACCCTACATTAAGTGAGTCACTAGTCCCAGTATTTGTAAAATCTAACAGTAAAAATAATTTGAGAGTGGTTTGAGATATCATTGCCCTTTGTCTTGTGTTTAGAGTTGGTTAATTAGTTAAGGTAGTGGATAGTATTTCATATTGTTAACTATAACATGGCGGATATGGCTAAATACAGATCTGCTGCTGTGCAGACTGCAAGGGAAATGAATTTAGATGGGCAAGCTCTGATTCAGTATGTGACATCAGAGTGCGATAAGTATATGGAAAGGGAAGATAAGAGATTAGCTGAGGAGAAGAGAATTATGTTAGAGGATGCTAGGGAACTTAAGAAATTAGAGGCTGATAGGGAGACTGAGATCAAGAGGCTGCAGTTAGAGGAGAGGAAACTTGAGGCTGAGGCCAAGAAAGAAGAAAGGAGACTTGAGGCTGAGAAGGAGAAAGAAGCTAAGAGATTGGAGGCTGAGAGAGAAGATAAAAGACTCCAAAGGGAACATGAACTACGACTAAGGGAGTTGGAGTTACAAGGCCATGCTCCTGATAATGGAAGTAGCTCATCCACCTCCGACTCTGCTGCAAGCCAAGTTGCCTCAACCTCAGCCATGGGGTTCCAGTTGGACCCATTTGTAGAAAAAGATGATGATATTGAGTCATTTTTATCTAGATTTAAAAGGTTAGCTACTATGTATGGGCTAGAGAAAGAGAGATGGAGTATGAAGGTATCTCAGGGGCTTAGGGGAACCTCTTATGAGGTCTTCGCCAAACTGAGCAAGGATGATCAGGATGACTACGACATTCTTAAGCAAGCTCTTCTAGTTAGATATGAGAAAAAACAGTGAATTTTACAGAAAGAAATTTAGGGATGCCAAACTGTTGACTGGAGAGACTTACCACCAGTTCTCTGCACGCCTGGAGACATACCTGGAGAAATGGACTGCTCTGGGGAAAACCCACGATTTAAAGGAAATGATTATGACTGAGCAGTTAAGAGAGTCCATGGCTCCAGACCTGAGAAAATTTCTCACGGAACAGGGTGCTGAGAGGCTGGGGGAGATCTTAAATGTGGCTGAGAGATATCAGGCAGCCCAGTCTGAGATAGCAAGTTTAAAGAAGAAGCCTATAGACCATAATAAAGCTCCACAAAACCAAAATCAACCTTAATTTGAGCACAGAGATAAATTTAACAAGGGTAAAGCCTATTATGATAAAGCCAAGTTTGACCAACGAGATAGAAACTCGCAATTGAATGATAAGAAACATTTTCCTCAGGGAAATAAATGGTGTAAGTGGTGCAAGAAAAATAATCATGACACCACAATGTGTACTCGAAAACCTCCTAACTTTGCTGCAATGAAAACGGGGAGAAAGGGACAAAAGGTTAAACCTATTGGACAGCAGGAACCTTACCACCCCCCAGTGTGTGAGGATGTTGTATGTAATGGTGTCATCATTAGGTGCCTTTACGATACGGGATTGGATTTTGATTCAGTTGTGAGTTCTCACCTGGTGCGAGCAGATCAATACACCACAGAAACCGTGGAGATCCAAGCCGCAACCAAGGACGTAGCAACCATGACACTTCCCATTGCTAGAATCTGGGTAAAAACTCGCTATGTGGAAGGAGTAATCAAGGCAGCCGTGATAAACGAACCCATCTATCCTCTGATATTGGGGTGTCGTTATGCATTCTTGGGGAATCCCAGGAAACCTGTGATCATGGCAACAGTGCAGACCAGGTCACAGTCACGAAAGGAGGAGGATGAACCCATAAATACTCATCCAGAGGAGATGAGGAAGGCACAGGCGGAAGATAGGTCACTCAACCCGTGTTTTAAGAAATTACCTAAGTGCCATACACCTCCTACGAAAGGAGACTACTATATGAAGAATAAACTGTTATATAGGAAGGCTGGAACTGGATCCATTGGTCACGGACAGCTGGTCCTTCCAAAGGCATATAGGGCAGATGTAATTAGGAGATTACATGTTGGAAAAGATGGCGACCACGAGAAAGTAGGTACCATCTGCCAAAAAGTTGCTCGAAAATACTATTGGCCCGACATAAATGTCGACATTGAGAATTTTGTAAAAGCATGTGGCATATTCAGCGGATTGATCTACCGCCTGCTTGTCACATTGATCACAGAAACAACAATTAAAAGTCTGTTGTACCAATATACGCCGATAGGTGTGACGGAACAACGGACGATTTCTTGCTGCCCTAATGACGCCGCAAGGTGTTATGGCCGAAGACTGCTTAGTCGGTCGGCGGTCAAAGGAATAATAATAATAATAATAATGTGGCATATTGCATGAGGGAACACCCACAAGTGGGAAAAATAATAATCAGGACCTAGAAACGCCACGGAGCAAACTTAGGCCTGACAATAGAATTAAAAATGTAGACAAAGTGGAATGGGAACCCCTTTTCACACCCAGTCTTCACTTGAATGTGTTAACATGGCCACTATGAATAGAGTACAAAGAGTAATTCTACCCCAGAATAAGCCGACAATTCCTCGGTCGGAATTATGTGAACTGGAGGAAGAAAATGTACAGAGGAGATCTCTCACCAAGAATCTTAAGTGGGGAGAAAAACCCCAGAAAAGAATTGGTAGTGGACGATTTGTAAGTCATGATACAAGGCAAAAACGTCCTCATTACAAGGCTTCCAATGTTAAGGACCTGACATGTGCTATGAAAAATAAATTTGTAAATTTTAAAGTCCATTGGAACTTTACCCGGAATGGCACCGGAAACCCTATTTGGGAGGCCAATAAAAAGTCCATTGGAACTTCACCCGGAATGGCACCGGTAACCCTATTTGGGAGGCCAATAAAAAGTCCATTGGAACTTCACCCGGAATGGCACCGGTAACCCTATTTGGGAGGTCAATAAAAAGTTCATTAGAAATTCGACCGGAATGGCACCGGAAACCCTATTTGGGAGGCCATGACAAGATCCATATGTAACCTTGTTAAGGACATGGACTGATGAGAAGGCAGAGGAAACTGTTACCTCATCTTATGACTATGTGAACGAACTGACCACTCGTCTTAAAACTGGATGGAAACTGGCAAATGACAATCTCAGACAAGCCAGGAAGAAACATGCTGCTTACTTTAACAAGAAAGCTAAGGATAGAGAGCTTAATGTGGGAGAGAAAGTGCTCCTTCTTCTACCCGGCAGCAGTAACAAGTTACAAATTGGATGGCAAGGGCCATACACGGTTCTAGAAAGGATATCTAGAACTAATTATAAAATCGACAAAAAAGGAAAGGAGAAAATTTATCATGTGAATCTCTTAAAGAAATACCTGGAAAGAGAGATCCAGGATGAGACACATCTCATGACCTTGTCGATAGCCACAGGAATGAAAAAAGAACCACTCGCCTCTCACGAGTATCCCTTAAAAACAGAGGAAACACAGGCACAGGTGAAGATCAGTAAGCACCTGACTAAAGCCCAGAGGGAGCAGGTTCAAAAGGTTCTGGTTGAACATACAGACGTGCTAACAGATAAGCCGGGGCATACCAATCTATTAGAGTATGACATGAAAGTAATAGACCCAACACCCATCTGTATGAGGGCCTATTCCATTCCTTTCGCTAAGGAGAAAGCTTTGAAGGAGGAAATTGAGTAACTCTTAAAGGAAGGAATCATTTCTCACAGTGAATCTCCTTACAGTTCCAGTGTGGTTTTACTAAGGAAACCTTCTGTAGAACACCGTCTGTGTATAGATTACAGAAAACTGAATGCTATCACAGAAAATCAGGTGGATCCATTGCCGGATACCAATCAGCTGTTTGCCAGGCTGAATAAGGCAAAATATTTTTCTAAGGTGGATCTGAGCAAAGGCTATTACCAAATTCCAGTGAAGCCTGAGGTTCGACCTTATCTGGCATTTAGCACCTCGGAAGGCCATTATGAATTCAACATGTTACCATTTGGCTTGAAAAACGCCCCGAGTGTGTTTTCCAGAATGATGCGCAAGTTATTGGATCCCCTGAATAATCCATGTATAACCAATTTCATGGACGACATTCTTGTTGCTACTGAGACATTCGAAGAACACATAAACTCTCTGAATATGCTATTTGATAGGCTCAGAGAAGCAAATTTGACGGCTAGACCAACCAAATGTAGTGTGGGGTGTAAAGAACTCGAATTCTTGGGACATACAGTGTATCAGGGAAACATGACCTCTGACCCCAAGAACCTGGAGAAATTACAAAAAGCACCGAGGCCACAAACCAAAAAAGATGTGAGGTCTTTTGTATCTTTATGTGGATTTTATCAAAAATACATAAAGAACTTTAACTCTTTTTGTGCACCGCTGACAGACTTAACTAGAAAAGGTCAACCTGAAAAAATCATTTGGTCAGCGCAGTGTGAATTGGCATACCAAGAGTTAAAAGATAAACTCACTAGCAAGCCGATATTGAAATTGCCTGATCTAAATCAGGAATTTGTGGTGAGAACGGATGCGAGTAACATAGGATTAGGGGCCACTTTGTTACAGAGGTCCACCTCACAGGATAGACAACTGAACCCAGTTGCTTACGCTAGCCGCAAGTTAAACAAAGCGGAAAAAAATTACTCAACAAGTGAAAAAGAGTGTTTAGCATTGATCTGGGCCATAAAAAAGTTCCAAATTTATCTTTATGGTAGGTCATTTGTGGTGCAAACAGATCACCAGCCTTTAGTGTTCTTATCTCAGGCCAAACATGAAAATGCACGTTTATTAAGGTGGTCTTTATTGATCCAACCTTATACATTTTCCATCGAATATATACCCGGTTCGGAAAACGTGGGAGCGGATTTCCTGAGTAGACATCCTTGTGAGGCAAATCAGGAAAAACCTAGGGAATAGTACTTTGTTTACGCTAATTGTCTCACAGATAATAACTTGCAGTGAATGCATGTTTTAGGAAAGGAGGTGTGTAGTAAAATCTGTGTGAACAAACGCTAAATTCCACAGCACGTTCCATTTGCATACCGAAGTAAGGGCCTAAGCGATTTGCCGCGGTTTAACATTAATACCATGACGGGCGTTCGAAAGACCCCCTTTTTCTCGACCCGCGTTCTGGACATATATTCACACGGTTGGATTTGGCAGACGATATATACACACACGCAATGTGCTGCATGCATAAGGTAGTTTAAAATAAAAGGGAAAATTAAGGTTAACGTCCGATAAGGTAGTTTAAAATAAAAGGAAAAAAATTAAGGTTAACGTCCTATATTTTTTTTCTTTTGAAAATGCCGTACTGAATGGAATAGGAGAGAAAATGTTTTAATTGAAGCATTGTAGGAAACAACACGATACTAGGCATTAGAAAGACATAAAAGAATAAATATGTACTGACTGTGAATAGATAACAGCAGGATTAATAAGTATGTATGAGTATTTAAAACTATTAAGAAATAAAGAAGTTGGACAGAAGTCAGATAGACAGATCTCGTTTTCGCCCGTAGGGGGGGTAAAAGGGGAAGGAGTCCTTAATTTGAATATTTGAGGTCAGTTTTATTTGAAAAGGAACGCTATTCATTAACCAGTCTATGATTGGCTGTAGTGTACTAGACTAAACGGTTGTATAAAACCAATTAGTATTGGGTATAGGGGGCCACTAGATGAAAAATTTCTTACACTAAAGACGTGTTGTTATAGACAAGGCAAGAGTACTGTCTTGTTTGCTAATTCTGCACAGTCAGCGATCTGGATTTGTTTCCATATATCGCCCTATTTTGGTGTATACAATTTCTTTGATTGCGGTAAATATGAAAACCTTTATATCAACATTTATATTGTCATTTATATCATGTATGCATTATCGACTCTGTATGAACCTAAAAGGGGAAACATTTATCTGGAGGGAAGCTACATCAAAACTCTGTGTTGTTTCACAGCGTTGTTAGGAAACAGTATTAACCTGGTGTAGAAAAGCCAGGCAGGCTTTCTGCCATATGGGGAGAAAAGAAAATTAAATATTTAGGATGAAAAGAAAAAGTTGTGTTATGACATAAGACCAGGAAGATCACTGGCCGTCTTCTTCAGCAAGTCACCGTGATTGTACATGACTTGATAGTATTAATGTAAAATGTTTCCTTTATCAAGGAAAATGTCAAACGGTGGTTTGAAAGTTATTTATCCAGAAGGGGGTACCAACCAAATTGAGAACGTTAACTAATTGTTTAGTTACCATACTGATGTCTGATGATATTGCCATGTTAGAATAATGAAAGAGAGAGATTATTAGATGCTGAGTGGGACACATTTGTATTGTTCCAGAGTTTCATCTACGAGTGAAAGTGAGCCCAGGTGACCTAACACCTGTCCTTAAAGTATGCAGTGAGGCCTAACTACTGAGTGCCTACACAGTGATTCACCTATAGAAGCAGAAGCGTGTCTTGGCAGTGGATGCTGGCGTTTATACATACTTCAACCAGCCTGGTTCCAGATACCTCAGATAAGACTTGTCTGGGAAATTGATATCACAAACACTCCACTCTCTCAGTTTTCCCAAAAGATAGAGTATCAGACAGTGAGGAACAAAAACGTTCAATAAACTTGTACCCTTTTCTAGGAGCAAGAAATACTTGACATTTTCCCAGCTTGAAACATATAAGTAATTGTGGGATAACACCGACTCAATGACAGTTGTAAAATAATTAGTTGTAAATAATTTCATTATCATGTTGAGTTGATTATTCCTGTGTCAGAAGCATAACTAGATACAGGAAAATAAATTATAAAAAAATAAGTTACCTTCCAAACTTTACTCAGTGACTTGTTTAATCATTGTTTATTAGTAATAGGTGTAGTTGTTGTCTTGTTCATACATTTCATCACAGTGCATATACCCTAGACACTTGCTAGACAACATACACACACAAATACATTTCTGTAGGGGAAGATATATAATCGGGTGAGGTCGTGGTGGAAGCAGACAAGTACCCTGTAAACTTATTTGTATTTAATAAACCTCAGGGACTTGCATAGCTGACCTCACACCAGATACCATTAATATAATATTGAAACCAATAATAACAACTAATTCACCACAATCAATGAATTACTTGTGGCGACCTTCGTACATCAAAGCCACGTAGGAGATTACCATAAACATCTATTCGCATTGGGAGCGAAATATATCACGTCTTGCTTTGACGGAATCAGATAACGAAAGGTCAAGATCGACCGTTTGAATCAATTAGCGCGGCACATCATTACGTCATCATACCTAGAGACGTCAACCTACTATCGCGTTCATTTATAATTAACAATAGTGCAAAACATATCATGTTGACTCCAGATAGAAATGTTACCGCGTAGATTAAACTGCTAACAGACCTAAGTGAGGCCAACATGTAAAAATACATAATAATCTTCTTTAACAATAATATATGACTCTGCTGCACATAGCAACAAGATTAAATTAGACAGAATTCAGCATCAGGCTTTATGTACAATAGCAGGTGCAATCAGATCAACATCGATGGGAGCTATAGAGGTGGCTTTAGGAATTCTACCCTTAGAATTACGAAGAAAGGAGTTAAGACTAAATTACATGAACAGAGTTATGTTAGATAAGTCTCACCCAGCACATACAGCTTTTACCAGATGCCAACTAACAACTCAGGCCAATCCAACGAATACCACTAGATACCCTACAGGATGAAAGTGTATGGAGGAAATTGTCCATCTGGGTACATTAATTACATCAATTAATAACAGTTGTGAATACAAGCCAGTAATTCCACCCTGGGAGATCAAGAAACCAGACACGGACTGCCATCTAGCAGAAATACTTAAGAAAACAAATAATACAGTATACACAGATGGATCCAAGGGAGGGGATGGCAAAATGGGGGAAAGGAATATATATTCCAATATGAAAAATGGCAAAAGAATATAGTATCATGGAAAATACATCCATTTTCACTGCAGAGATCGTTTCAATACTAAACGCACTAGAAATATTCTCTAATAACCCTCCCAAAAAACTAACAGTTTTAACTGAATCTCTTTCAACAATTCAAGCAATTTGAAACTTACGAGAATGAAGTAGACCTGATATAGCAGAGGATATATTTCTGGCTGCTACATACTTATATTCTAGAGGATGTTCAGTCTTAATTGCTTGGATACCTTCACATGTTGGCATAGAGGGAAATGAAAAGGCAGATAGAGAAGCCAAGAAAGGTAAATCTGATAAAAATCTAATAAATGTAGGGATGAGTAAATCAGAGATTAAGAGCTTAATTAAAGATTTAATAACAGATGAATGGAAAGCAGAGTAGGATAAAAATCTGAAAGGAAGACATGCACATAAGATGTTCAAGGCTCCAACAAGAAAATGTCAGATATCTAGAGAATTGAAAATTCCCAGTAATAAGAAACTTCTCAGATTACAGCTGGGAAAACGCTATTTCAGAATAGAAGAACCTTACTGTGCAGGATGTCTACAATACAATAATATAGTATATTTCTTGTTAAAATGTAAGAGGTATGAACAAATGAGAATCCCAATATTAGATTATTTGCAGGCATCAAACTTACCTATTAATATAGAAGAGGTGTTGAGAATAGACAGACCAAGAGAACTGCATAATACAGTCAAACAATATTTAACACGAACAAAGGTTAATATAAAGTGGTTGGGAATGTGAAGGTCTGTAGCTGTTCTTACAATGCATATGACTTTTAACAGATGAAAGTCAATTAAATATCTGTTAAAGTCAGTTATATAACTGGAACCACCAGGCCTTTACACTCCTCCACTTTAATATTATTCTTGTTCAGAGTTTCTTCTTGATTTTGTTTGTTTTTGGTTTGTTTTTATTCTTTTTAACATATTGGCATAATTGGTAGTTGTGATTTTCCGTTTAGAATGATTTGACAGGTGTGATGCCACTTTCTCATATCGGCAGTTGTTCATATTATTTGGAATTGAAAACAATATATATCCTAATTATAACCCATCAGAGGTTGAACAGGATATTTCCTTCTTTAATATATATGTATGTATATATATATATATATATATATATATATATATATATATATATATATATATATATATATATATATATATATATATATTATATATATATATATATATATATATATATATATATATATACGGTACTTTTTTTTCGCAGCTCTGAATATTTTTCTGCTAATATTCTTATATACAATATTGCTTCTCTTATTCCACTGTTCCGTCGAAAGCCGAACTGTGCTTCCTAGACTTCATTGTCTACCTTATCTTTTTACTCTCCTGTATAAACTTGAGCAACACGTTCATTGTGTGACTCATCAAGTTGATTGTACTAAAACAGGGGTCGGCAACCAGACGATCCAGATTTAACGATAGATCCATCTTTAGGCGACTGTGACGAAGAAAAGAAAAAAAAAAACTTTTTAAATTAGGGAAATTTTGAACTACACCTCTCCCACCTGCATTTTATATCGCGGTGTCCCCGGGATCAAAGGTATTTTTTCCGCATTCTCGATGAAAACTCTCGAGCTGGCCACTAAAATGTGTTCGTGAACTGCATGAGATAATGAGATATTTACTTTGTAAGGTTCATCATCCCACTCCTTCCTCCCCGGAGCTTAAAATTATACATACATTCTATTGTTTCATGCTGTAATTTCCGCAAGTGATATTCAATGTAGCAAACTAGACTCTATACATATAGGTTACACATTCTAGGGATAAGCGAGAGCAGATGGACAGGGGCAGGAAAAGTTAAAACAGCAGCAGGAGAAACAGTACTTTACTCTGGAAGAGAGGATGGACAGCACAATGAAGGTGTAGCCATTATTTTACAGACAGGAATAGAAAGGACATTACTGGAATGGAAACCCATCAACAACAGACTGATAAGATTAAGATTGAGAGATAGATTCACCAATACTACAATAATACAATGCTACGCACCAACGAATGACAGCGATGAAGAGGTCAAGGATGAATTCTATCAACAACTGCAGAAAGAAATGGAAGACACACCTAGATATGATCTTATTATAGTAATGGGAGACCTCAATGCGAAAGTTGGTACACACAATACATATAATGAAAGAGTAATGGGGAAATGCGGCAGCGGAACAGCAAGCGAAAATGGGGATAAATTAATAAGTTTCTGTAGTATTAACAACCTGGTCATTGGAGAAACACTTTTCCCACATAAAGAAATTCACAAATTAACATGGGAATCACCAAATGGTCGGGACAGAAACCAGATAGACCACATCATGGTTAACGGTAGATGGAGACATGCATTACAAGATGTGAAGGTAAGAAGAGGTGCAGATGTGGGAAGTGATCACCACTTAGTAGTAGCAAAACTGAAAGTGAAACTAAGAAGGGCTGTAACTACACAGAAAAGGTTTGACATCAGCAAATTGAAGGACCCCCTTACCAGAAAAGCTTTTGCGGCTGACATAAAGAAACGATATCAATTTGCCAAAAGTCAGGAAAAGACATTGACATGATATAGACCAGAAATTCAGCACCATTTCAACAATATATAAGGAAAGCGGCAAATCATGCTTGGGATTCCAGGAAAGGAAGAAGCAAGACTGGATAACACCAGAAACATTAAACACCATAACACCGAGAAAGGAAATGAAAAGAAAGAAAACAGAAGCGAAGTCCCCCAGGTTAAAGCAACTATATAGCGAACAGTACAGTCAGCTGGACAAGGAAGTTAAACGCCAAACCCGAGCCAATAAAAGGAATTTCCTAGACGATCTTGCAAGACAGGCAGAAGAGGCAGCACCGAGAAATGAACAAAGCACAGTATACAAAATAACTAAATTCATCAGCGGAAAACGAGGTGCAAACAATATTACATTAGTAAGAGAAAAGCAAGGAAATCTCATCACGACAGCAGAGGGACAGGAAACAAGATGGGCAGAGCACTTTAGAGAAACTCTGAACAAGGAACCACCAGAGACACAATTGAATGTTCCTGAGGCTGAAAACGATCTAGATGTAAATACAGACATTCCACGAAAATAAGAAATCATCATAGCAATCAAAGGGTTAAAGAACGGAAAAGCTCCTGGCCATGATAACTTGAAAGCACAGCTATTTAAGACAGACCCTGAGCTAGCAGCAGAACTATTAGAACCACTATTTGCACAAGTCTGGAAAACGAGGACAACACCATCAGAGTGGAACAAAGGAATAATTGTCAAATTGCCCAAGAAGGGAGATCTTGCAGACTGCAATAATTGGAGAGGAATCACTCTTCTCTCAGTTCCCAGCAAAATACTAGGCAGGATAATTATACAGAGAATTTCAAAAGCAGTAGACCACAAACTGAGGAAAGAACAAGCAGGATTTAGAAAGAACAGAAGATGTGTAGATCATATATTCACTCTCGGGAACATTATAGAGCAGTACTCAGAATGGCAAAGACAGCTGTTCATTAATTTCGTTGATTTTGAAAAGGCTTTTGACAGCATACATAGGGACAGTTTATGGAAAATACTGAGGGCTTATGGAATTCCAAGCTGCATAGTGTCAATCATAAAAAGCCTCTATGCCAACTTTACGTGTAGTGTTGGGCAGAGCAACCTAACCTTTGAGGTGAAGACAGGAGTACGACAGGGATGCCCCTTATCAACCACTCTATTCTTAACAGTCATAGACTGGGTGATGCGCCAGAAAACAGAGGGCAGTCCAAGAGGAATAAGATGGACTACATTTTCTACATTGGAAGATCTGGAATATGCAGATGACATTGCACTGCTGGCACATTCACATCAACACATCCAGGAAAAAACGGATAGACTTAATAAGTTTAGCCAGCAGGTGGGCTTGAACATCAACCTAAAGAAGTCAGAGGTCATGACGCTCAATGTGAGCAACCCTGAGCCCATATCAGTAAGGAATCAGCAACTGGTACAGACAGACACCTTCACATACCTAGGATGCATAGTAACACCAGACGGCGGGGCAGGCAAAGACATCAACATCAGAATTAATAAGGCAAGAACAGCCTTTTTTAGCCTAAACAACATCTGGAAGTCCTCTCAATACAGCACAAGCACAAAATTAAGATTATATCAGAGCTGTGTGCTTTCTGTGCTTCTCTATGGTGCGGAATGCTGGAGAGTTACAGAGAAGGAAGTGTCGAAATTGTCCTCTTTTCACACAACATGCCTAAGAAAACTTCACCGAATATTTTGGCCGAATACCATCACCAACCAAGATCTGCTTACTCGGAGCAAGCAAGAGGACATGCACACCATCATAGCTGGCAGACGCTGGAGCTGGGTTGGCCATGTCCTCAGAAGAGACCCCGATGCCATCACAAGAACAGCTATGCTTTGGACTCCTGAAGGAAAACGAAAGAGAGGCTGACCAAAAACAACCTGGCGGAGGACTGTGGAGGCTGAGATGCAAAGAATGAACCAGAGTTGAGGCACTGTACGAAGGATGGCCACCGACCGAGCAAAGTGGAATCAATTTGTTGTTGCCCTACAAGACGCCACTAGGCGTGATGGCCACTGACTGCTTTGACGGTCGGCGGCTAAGGATCAAAGAAAGAAGAAGAAGAGTCTATACAAAAATATTACATTTACGTTTCTCAAATCTTATTATAGGGAATTTGTTTATTTATTTATTACTAATTACAATTTATGAGCACCTCATAAGGAAAACGATTAGTTTCATGCAAGCAAACAAATTTCTAAAAAGAAGTCCGAAGTTCTCCAAGGCTTCTATTTTTATGTTGCCCATGCCTGCTGATTTTCTATTTCGTATCATATTTATTGCCTTCTCTACTTCTAATCTGACAATGTTAGGGCCTTCCATACCACATAGCGCTTTAGTATTCGAAATAAAATTGTTTTGTTAATGCATGAAACGACCGCTGCGCGTTTTAAATTATTTTTTACTAGCTACTCATTTGCTCAAGAGATAGTAAACACGTTCTTTCATTAGCCTAATTTTATAATCGACACGAATCATGGCGCAAGGCAAATTCAAAAATCCAAAGATTCAGGTACCTGGAAAGAAGGACAAACGAAATAGGAAGCAGAAAGTTGTACACAAGAAAGGTAGAGAGCAATGTTTCATATAATAACAGCGTGACCAATGTGTCCGTGATAATGTTAGTTCTTAGTGGTTGACTGAAATCACTCGTAGACCTAGGCTATTTATAAGCGCAACGGAACGTATAGGAAGGTAAAACTAAGTTGTTTTTAAATCTACAAATGCGACGTTTTATACGCAAACGATGATAAGAAACATTGCTGATGTTGTATTAGTTTTGATAGATGGCGACGACTTTAAACAAGGTCCACCATGTTGCCAGTATGGATAATAATAATAATAAATTCTTTAAGCGCCAAACACGGCGCATAAGGCAGAAACCAGTGCTCTCCAGGTTGTTCGTTGTGACGCCACTCCTCTTAGCTCTTGCACATTATTTAGGCCCAACGTTCTTCCCTCTCTTATTATTGTTCTTCTGAGTGTTTCTTTTGGTCTTCCTTTTTTCCTCTTACCCTCAGGAACCCAAGTGAGCGCCTGTAGTGGTATTCTGTTGTTTTGCATTCGTAGGACATGACCGATATATGACCATCGTCTTTTCCTTATATAGTCGGAGACATATTTCTGCCTAGAGTCTTCTCTTATTTGTCGATTAGTCTTGAATTCTTTCTTTCTTTTATGGATAGGCCTATCCATATTTGGTTTAAATGAAAAATAGCTGAACGTTTTCCTTTACGCCATGCAAATAAGTCACATAGGGCCTACTTCGTTAGGGGTAGGATTCCTAAACCTTCTCTTTTTACTGTGTCTCTGAATTCTTTTTTTAAGGCCTTATCAAACAGATGGCCCACTATTCATTTCAACCCCCATATTTACATTTTACAGTTAGCCTCAAACTAACCCCAAACCCTATTTTGAGCTTTGTCAAACAGTTAGCCTTAACCTAACATTAACCCTACAAAAAAGCAAGAGGAGCTTTCATTGCATTGGGAAATATATGGAGATCAAGAGAAATCAGATCCAACACGAAAATAAGAATCTTCAACTCAAATGTGAAGTCAGTCCTATTGTATGGCTCTGAGACATGGAGAACAACAAAGACAACTACCAAAAAGCTACAGACTTTCATAAATGGGTGCTTGCGTAGAATAGAGGGATTAAAATGGTATGACAAGGTTACCAACGTGGAACAAGAGATGAGAAGAAGACGATGGCGATGGATAGGACACACACTGAGGAAACCTGTTGATAGCATTACAAGGCAGTCCTTGTTCTGGAATCCCCAGGGCAAGAGAAGCAGAGGTAGACCAAGAAGCACATGGAGAAGAGAGCTGGAAACAGAGGTGAAAATGATGAGAACATGGAAAGAACTTGAGATGATGGCACGTGACAAGAGGACTTGGCATGTGTTTGTTGAAGGCCTATGCTCCTTTGGGAGTGGAGGGTTATGAATGAATAACATTAACCTTGTTTTTAGCTTTGTCAAAAAGAATAACACTGAAGCCATTTTAAAAATTCCGTCTTTCAAGCGAAATGCCACATTTTTTTGCCAATATGGCAGCCCTCAATCTATTGTTCCAGAATTGAGCAATAGTTTTATTGACAAGTTCCATAGCACCAAAGAAAATGTCCGAAAACTCACAATTACACATTAATTATAAGTGGCTATGCACAATGCGACACAGGCCTACCGCAAGTGATGTATTGATTCTGTGCATTTTTATAGGCCCAACTTCATTTTTTTTCCAGGTTACTTGTCAAAATAATTTTAAAACTCCACAAAAGGGGGAGCTACACATGTTTCTGATGGGCCTCTTATGAGATGAAGAAAAAAGACAACTGGTGCCTCAGAGGCAGCTAATACAAGGTAGTTCATGTAGCTATCAACCTCATTGTTATGGATCATTTTGCGCGCCATATGGGTCGATATCTTTGAGACCATATGGTGCACAAAAAGACATGATAGAGTTGGAATTTTATGCTCGACATCGCAAGTGACGTGCAAATGTTTTGAGTAGCAACTGGATTCTTTTGTGTTGAATATGTCCAGTGGACGGCTGTATATAGTTCAGAGAGTGTATTTGAATATTATGTCTGATCGGACCTACAATAGACATCATATGCTTTTCAAGGTGGAATGAATTGATATGCAAGAAATATATGAATATATAATTCAAAGTTATTACTAATAAAGATTTGCCGTCTGGACCTGATGAAAGTGATACAGAATTGTAGATGTGAAATGTATATTATAAATATGTGGAACCCATGAAATACTGATCAGGGATTAATTGTATGTCTTCATGATAAATTGATATGAAATGAATGATACGCCACGTTTTGAGAATTAAATCGTTCAGTTGCTGTTGAACTTGAATGTTCCATAATTGATCATGTTGAGCCATTACCCTAGTCTCAAAGCATTGGAAGATCTTCAGTCTAAAGAAAAAGACCATCGTATCACTCATCATGTAAATGCATGGAGGCATATGTGGAGTCATCCTTAGTGATATATTACAGAAAAATTCACAGTTCACAATTATATTTTTACACTGGTCTGGAAAAACAGATTTCCTGCAAACTGTTCTGTGATTCTATAAAGTCTCTTCATTGACAACTCACTTTTAAATTGTAATATGAGTTCATGTGTTGTTCAACTTAACTGAAAAGTCTCGTGGGCTGATAGACTGCAATGTCCCAGTCCAGAGTTGATAGGGTTGCACACGATGATGAAACTCTTCACTGATATTCTCAAACAATAGAGATAACAGCAAACATAAGTGGTCCCACTGCAGTGATCCGTGACAAATAGGCAGGATAACTCTAGGAGTTAGTACTTCAAAGTTCCTGAATGTAGATCTAGTTTGATCTTATCTTATGACATGAACCTGAAACAGTACAGAGCCTGTGGATAGCATCTACTTATGATATCAACAAGTCTACTGTGCTGGGTGTGAGTGTCTCTGATGATGCATGTGTATGAATGCACACATGTGATTGTTACATGTACAGTTTGACAGGTATCTACTGTGCAATTCCGGAACTAATTACATAATACATTATTTATTACATCCAGGATGGCTTGCTTAGTCCATTCCACATCTTCTTGTCCTTTCTAATAATTACATAGTGATTCATAACACAATTATGAGTTATTGGTGGGTTTCCTTCCTCTCATGTCCTACAAAATTCATCCTTTGAATCATCACTCTTGTAGTTACACATTAACATATTATTAATAATCTGAAACAGAAGATTGCTGATAAAGGGTGGAATTTAGGCTGACTACTGGCCACTACAATGATAAGGGTGCGCCAAAAATGCCCCTACGATGAAAGACAGCAGCCCAGTAGAGTACCACCCCTACAGACACCAGGGATGTGATAGGTTGCAGTGTGAGGTGTCTGGTCTGTTGTTGGTTGCTGTGAATGTGGGTGATGCGGTTCACAAGTTTACCACATATGAGCATGACATGGAAAAAGTCATATAAAGGTGCAACTGCTGTTGACATTTCCAATGTTTATTATCTGACTCCACAGGACAGTTAACAGTACATCCATTTCACATTACAGTTCACGAAAATTAGCATAAGTTATGTTTATCAATGCATTTGGCATATACTCAAATAATGATATGGCGCCAAGGGATTATACTGTTGGCTCCAATATTACAAAAGTGCATCAATACTCCTCTCACTGTTCAGATGTGCTAAATGAGTCTAATCATAAGTCGCACGAGGATGGTGTTCCAGGAGTATAGGTCAAGCTGACCTTTACAGGCATTCCTAAGTCTAACCTCGACGTAGGTGCAATCGCTGACACAGCGACGTTCGTAGAACATAGAACTGTCCTTCGGGCTAAGTATGAGCCGTGTACATATAAATCTCAAGTATGAAGATACCTGGGGCGTGACTTCTAGTAGAAGAACCTCTATTTCTGCAATTCGTAATTGAGCAGAGATCGACCATTGTCAAACATAAAGTTAGATTACAGATTTGAAACGTAAATGAGGTATTACCTTGTTTCGAAATCAACACCACAAAAACACACGCCTCCAGGCGTTTGAATAATCAAGGGAAGGACCTTGTAAGCTAAACTAACTCACAATAAGGCTCCTAATTCCCTATCAAAGAATCACAGAGACGCAAGACGCGTCCTATCTGCTTCACAACTTTCCATAGACTCCCAGACAGGAAAGCTTCCCAGACACACCTAACGTCCGGACATGCGCAGAACGCATACAACTGAGCAAGAATCAAACGAGACGATGTAAGGAACATTCCAGATAAAGATTTGTAATAAATCGCGCCTTATATGGACAGGAATAAAGACCTCAACACTGGTTTCAATCATACCAAGAAACAGTTGACCGATACTACCATATAAGGAGAATGGTCACACATCGTTCAAAAAATATGGACCGACGTGTCCTGTCACAAGAGAAGGTAACCATCATTGAAAATGGTAATTTCAGTCAAACTAGGGTTATCTAGCTTTGACCGAAAAAAATTAAAGTGTACAATTCAGACAAGCTAATTATACAATGTCTTTAGAAAAATGATTATACAATGTCTTTAGAAAAATGATTATGCAATGTCTTTAGAAAAAATTCTGTGCGTAACAGATTACCGCACTCCCCCGGGAAAAAAAAATGAAACATTTTTTTTAAAATCCTAGAGCCAGAAAAAACAGGCTCCTAACGCACGTATGATGTGCGGATATAATGCCTAATATGAGGCTAGCTCGACGCATGGAGCGAAACTGAGATTATATCTCAGATCCTTAGAGAAAATATTTCCCTAAGTGTACACGTATATTCCAGGGAGGTGCCACCAACATACGCCATAGTGACAGTCATCAAAATACAATATATAAATGTGGCCATGTGAGCTTTTGGCCCGTATATTGCTAACTAAGCCTTCTTCCGTTATGATCAAATCGGTAACAAAAAAAAGGAAATTATATGGTACAATGTTATAAATTCCCAAAAAGTGAGAAAATATGTGCTGATATGTCATTATAGTAGTGGACTGTATATCAGGAAATATATATGACAGAAGAATTAAGTGGAATCGTGTGGGCACCTGGACAGAATGTCTGCCATCACATTATCCGAACCACGGATAGCTCGCACCGTGAAATGAAATGGTTGAAGAGCTATGGCATATCGAGTGGACCTCGAGCTCTTCAAGTTTTTGCTCTGAATGGCAGTAAGAGCTTTCTGGTCGGTTTCCACAATGAAATGTGCGCCTAGAAGGAATCTTTGCAACTTCAGAATTGACCATACCATAGCCAATAATTCACGGTCTAAAACCGAGTAATTCCTTTCTGCAGCATTTAATTTCCTAGAGATATACATCACCGGATGCAGAGTATCAGAATACTCCTGCATAAGTGCTGCCCCAATTCCATTAGACGAGGCGTCACTTCGAAGAACAAAAGTCTTCTCAATAGTAGGTAACCTAAGGATAGGTGGAGATGAAAATTTAGTTTTAATCTGGTCCAATGAGGATTGACATTCTTGAGACCAGCGGATCAGATTAGGCGATCCTTTCTTCAATAAAGTAGAAAGCGGTGCCATAATAGAGGACAGATTTGGAATGAATCGTCCGTAAAATTGTATCAAACCTAAGAGACTACGCACTTGTTTTTTCGTCTTAGGGACAGAAATGTTAAGTATTTTTGAAACATGGTGGTCCTCTGTCTTTAAAAGACCATGACCAACACGATGACCCAGGAAAGAAATCTCACTAAATCCTATAAAGGCTTTAGAGGGTTTTGCAGTCAAGTTATACTCGCGAAGAGTAGACAGCAATTCGTATAAACCCAAATAGTGATCTTCCCAGGAATCACTGAACAGACAGATATCGTCTAAGTATGCTATGACATCTGTACGATATGCGAGAATTCGACGCATCATGCGTACGAATGTAGCAGGGGCGTTCATAAGACCGAAAGGCATGAAATTCCATTGGTGTAGAAAAAGCAGTAAAAGGTTTGGCTCGTTCAGTTAAAGGAACTTGCCAATAACCTTTCGATAAGTCGAGTTTGGTAAAGAATTTAGAATTAGAAAGTTTGTTTAGTAGCTCTTCCAATGAAGGCATAGGTTCAGCATCGAACTTCGTAACTTGGTTCAATTTGCGATAATCCACGCAAATGCGAATGTTATTATCCTTCTTTCGAACAATAACCATAGACGAAGAGTATGCTGAAGTGGATGGTTCAATGATGATTTTTCAATCGTTTCATCCCCCCCCCCCCCCCCCCCCCCTATTCATCCAATTCTTTTTTAGACTTGTGTGACTGAAAATGGATAGGTATCGGATAGGGTCTGACTCTGATAGGATTATGGGTCAGTTAGTATTATGTCATGTTCAATGACATGTGTGTGTCCCGGGATGTCGGTAAAATGTTTGTAACATCGAAGAAACTTGTCGATGTTTCCTCAGCGGAAAGATTAGGAGAAACAGAAACGTTTTTTGTCCAAGATTCTGTTGAATAAAGTGGGATCACAGGAGGGAGAGATTGACATCAGAAAAAGTAGTTTCCTCAACCTGTATAACTGACTTGAGTAGGACCATGAGGTACAGGAGAATTGTCAGTTGCCTGGAAAATAGGCTGCAAATGTTAGGTGTCTTTCATGAAATTCCGTGAGCATATTTATGTGGAAAGTTTTATGCTTTCCATCAATATCGACAACATAGTCGACATCGGAAATTTTAGAGACTATTGCATACGGACCTTTCCATGCAATAAGAAGTCTGTTCTCCCTTGACGGAAGAAGAACGAGTGATTTGTCACTGGCCTGGACAAAGTTGTCGTAGACAATCTATTTTTATTTGCAAACTGCCTTGCCTTTTCTTTAGCAAATTCGGATGAAGAAGTTGCTAGTTTGCAATGCCTCGATGATCTTTTGCCTAAGAGCAACGACATGCTCATAAGACGCTTGAGTGTCATCGCTAATATTATCGGCAGTGATTAGATTGTGTAGTAAAGACATAGGGCCGCGCGGTTGCACGCCAAAGACAAGTTCAAAAGGAGAAAACCCTGTGTGTTCATTGGGGACCTCTCTATAAGCAAAGAGAGCCGCGGGTAAAACCCTGTCCCAATCCTGAGGTTGATCCTCAGTTATCTTCCCAAGTAAAGTTTTTAGTGTCCTATTCAAACGCTCAACTAACCCTGTCGCGAAATTGGTTTCAAGTCATTGCAAATGAGTTCAGTTAGATTTATAAACCCGTCTACGATCGAACGACCGCTTTCAAAATGGCGGCGTATCAGCGAAATGTGTATCGGACAGAGGAAATCGCCAACGATAATAAAAGCAGAAGGGAATCAGTATGAAAAAGATTTTACATTTCAGTACAGGGAAGGATTGTGTATAACTGCATATAAGAAGGAACGGTGGGAAGTTCTCATTTTCGGAGATATATGCGTATTTCGGCTGCCCACAGTTACGCTAAAAGCATGTAAACCCACTTCTGTTCTAAATATTAAAAGCAACAAATAACAGTTTGGGAATTTACATGGATAGGAAGATAGAGTTTTATCAGCTGTATAAAACTAGATAAGATGGAACAATATGGATATTATATATGCTGAGAATGAGAAAGGCAAAATTTCAGTCGACGCACAGATCGGCTGAAATCACGGTTCGGGAAGGATTTTTTCAGGTCTAGTCTTAGGCTGTGACGTATCTGCTCTCCGATACGTTCGCGCTATCGTATATAAAGCGTTTCGGTAAAACTCTGAGAAGACCCAACGCAAGAGGTTGAGACAAGACTGAGGGCAGATAACGCCACGACTCTAAATCCATCTGAAGTGTGAGCGGATCGCCAGAAAATTTCAGTCTAAGTGTCTGAAGTCTGAGGGTAAGCGAATTTACGATAGCTATCCTGTATAATAATTTCTTTTATTTTGTATTACAGGTTCATTTAGAATTCACAAAATATGCCTGTATAATATTCATTGATATAACGTATTATTATTTTAATATGATTTATTCATGTGCTTAGTGGAAGATGGTTGCTTGTACAAAAACATATCAAAACTAGCCCCACAGCCAAATAGAAAATATTTATTATATTTAATGCTGTATCTCGTCGATATTAAATGCATTATCGCTTACGAAGATAAATGCAGTCCCATGACCAGAGATTGTCTTAGGGAAATAAATTGTTAGAAGCTTCAGCATGGAAGATACCGCTTTTACGAGGTTAGGTGACTAGTCCCCTTCCTCGCTGCCTTTGCCTTCCCTAGTTCGAGCGCACAACTTTGTACCCATTTACAGCTGGTAAACTGGAGTGTTCTATAGCCAGTTTCAGTAGAAAGCAACCTGATCACGTGGTCACTCACTTTCTTTATTTATGTATTACTTTTGTGTAGATGCTAAGGATAGCATCAGTATTTGAATTTGTACTTGATATGATTTGGAAGGATCAAGTTATGGCATATGAAGGGATTATAGGAGCGGAATAAACCAGATGATGTTTATTACTGATAGGTTAATATTAATTCTGTATCATTGAAATGATGTTACTTGCTATGACTGTATAACTTTGACACCTGATGACTGACTTGTCTGACTTATGTGCTAGTCAGTTACACTTAATTGAAATGTTATTAATGCTATATCACTGAAATGATGTCCTTGCTTACTATGATTGTATAACGGTGACATCTGATGACTGACTGGTCTGACATCTGTGCTAGTCAGCTACAAGTCTAGCCAGATACTAGCCAAGGCTGATATGTGCAGGTTCCATGAAATAACTCAAACCAGACTGTCCCCCCCCCCCCAGTATCAGATCCGCCGGTGTAGTTCATCCGAGGCACTCCCACCAAAGTGCAGGACCTCCACGTGTGAACTTCAACTGGTCATTGGCATCCCTACTGTTGGGCCTACCAAGTCTGATATCAGCAAAGGACAGTTTCAGCAGTATCAAGTTGGAAAGATAAGTGTCCTGTTTGACACTGACCACCTATACATGTGAAACAGCCAATAGTTGAAAACAATAAGTAACCATACATAAACTCAGTCAACTGATGACAGTTATCCTTAAATTCAAAGGACTAATAACAGTGATTTCAGTAACTTTGTTATTTAAGATCTTGAAGTCTAAACAGACAATAATAGTAATTGTGTGAATATTTTTATATATATATATGTGTATACTCTTTTCCAACTAGTAGAAATAGAATATTAGTGTAATTATTAAACTATTTTAACTGTACCTGAGGATTTATTCACTTTTTCCATTTTGTGGGTTCAGTGAATGTACATTTTACTTATCCCCTAGCATATAAGTAATCATAAGATAGTCACAGGGAGGAGACACCTTAAATCCTGGTACTACTTCTTACCAACTGGGTCAGGGTTTTCACAGTCTGACTATTGTTATGATAACAATACACCAGTGCTTATTTCTAAGACTGGGGTATTACTTGTAAGGTCAGAACTCTTTACTGGCATACTCTTACATAATAAATAAATTTAAATAACCTCCCGCTACAAACCCATTAGACATTGGGTGATAGATACTGCTGAGAGACCTTTTAATATGTAGCATAGACATTACCTGTGACATAGTGTCGGATGTAAGTTGAGTGCCATGGTCTGACAATATTTCTCCGGGGAATCCCAAGCGAGAAAATATTAGCCAAAGAGCGTCTGCGATATCGGCAGTGGAGATGCTCTTGAGAGGTATAGCCTCTGGCCAACGTGTGCACATATCGACACATGTAAGGATAAATTGATGTCCTCTGGCCGACTTGATCCTAAAAGGACCGATAATATCTATTGCCATTTTTTGAAAAGGGCGAATAGGAATGTCAGCAGCCTGGATAGGCGCAGCATGTCGTGGTCCTTTAGATTTGACCTCCTGACATACTTTGCAAGAACGACAGTAAATTCGTATGTCCTTGCTCACAAATGGCCAAAAGAAAGCCGCAAGAACCCTCGACTTTGTACGGGAAAAACCTATATGTCCAGCACATTGCGAGTCATGAGCATGTTGCAATGTTTGCAATCTCATACTCTTAGGCACAAGAATTTGAGAATGAGTGGACGTAGTCGAGTCTTGTACCATACGCACAAGTACGCCGTTCTTCATAGAAATCCAAGACTTTCTATTAGTATTCTGATTTGGATCGCCTTTTTTTGCTAGAATGAAGAATTTTTGTAAAGAAGGATCTTCTTCTTGCAATTTTATAAATGAGTCACGTGAAATAATCAAGTGACTATTTTGGCTATCTACTTCATTATTATCACTTAATGAAGTTTGAGGTGGATCCAGAGCATGTGCTCTTGTGACCACCGGATTGGTAGCTTCAATGTTTTGCTCTTCCCAAACAGCAATCTGCTGTGGGGTACATTCCCTAACTCCGTGAATACGACCAATAATAAGGTCCGCAATAGGGTTTGGAAGGAGACACGCGTGGACATCTCCCATAAAGAAGGGAGTAGCAATATGCATTATGGCAGTAGGATACTTTTCCAAAGTGCCACCAAATGTTACACATTTGATGACCCTTCCTGTAGCACAGGATGGATTTACAAGAGATTGCCTAACACCAATAGTAGTACATCCAGAATAAAATAAAACTGAGACTGGATTACTATTTACAAGACCCTTATGTAGTATAAGAGAACCTCTCCCGTCATGCGCAACAGCAGCAGGAAGAGCGGGAAGAGGATGACCACAGCTTAAAGTAGTTACGGTAGTCAGTTCGAACAGAGTACTGCATTGGGGACATTTAGTTGCCCTACTAAAGTCAAAGGCAGAACATGTGATAGCACTAGAGTTTTTATCATCATCACCTTGTTTACAAGCTCCCTGAGACTCCTGCTGTACAGAGTTTGCCTGTTGATATCTCTTTCTTTTATGTTGCGATCTACCGCGACCATTATTGCCTCTGCAATTATCATTAAAGTCCCTACTGTAATTGTTATCCTGGTTTGAATTCCAGTTTCCATAACTGTCATTACCATTTCTATACTGTTGAGAACCTCTATTATATTGGTTTTGAGGTCTCCGCGAAAAATAGTTTCCTCTATACTGACTACCTTTGCGAAAATGTCTAAAATTATAGGGAGTAGTATACCGTGGAGTATCAGCTTGTCTCCAGCTCTGCGAAGAAGAATCACCTTGAAATGGATTGCTATAATTCTGAGCATAATTACGGTTACTCTTCTTATTAAAATTTTGTTGGCTACCCTGAAATTTACGCATGAAATTTGGGCCATAAGATGCTGCCGAAGCAACTGGCAGACCTTCTTTTACTTTAGAGTTGCTAATGGTTACGTGAGGATGTGCAGTGACATACTGGCAACAGTATTCTTCCATTTCTTTTATGTTTTTAGGCTTACGCTCATGAAGAAAAGAAAGAAAAGATTCATTGACAGAAGACATAACCTTGTCTCTAAGTAGTAAGTCCATAAGTGCTTCATATGTATGTTCTGTCTTAGACAGCTCAACCCATCGTGAAAAAGTAAGACGTATCTTTGAAATGAATTCAGAGAATTCAACTCCAGTATCTGGCAACATATTTTTAAATTGAAGACGATAGCCATCTTCGTTAAGTTGGTACTTCTTTAACAAGACTGCTCTGATAACCTCATAATTGTTCTTGTCAGGCTCATTTACCATACTTAACATACTCAAAGTATCACCTCTAAGTAAATTAGACAACTGATAAACATACAGTGATTTATCTATGTTATGTGTTTTACATGCCCGTTCAAATCTATCCAGATAAAACGTTATATCATCACTGGAAGCATTGAATACAGGTAGCTTAATCTTAAAAGTACTTGCATTGAACTTATCTGACACCTTATTTGCATCATTAGCATTACCAGTGTTCAACAATTTCAACTTTTCTAACTCCAAAGCTAAGAGTTTTTCTTCATGCTCCATTTTTGCTTTTCTCTCATCAGCCTCTCTTTGTAACTTTTTCTCTTCAGCCTCTCTTTGTAATTTTTTCTCTTCAGCCTCAGCCTCTATCTCTAGTCTCTTATTTTCAGCCTCTTTTTCAAGTCTTTTATTTTCAGCCTCTTTTTCAAGTCTTTTATTTTCAGCATCCAATTGTAGCTGAATTTTTCTTTCCTCAGCTCCAGCTTCTCTTTTCTGTATTTCCATTTGGAACCTCCTTTCATCCACTTGCATCTGCAATTTCTTTTGTTCAGCTTCTATTTCCATTTTCTTCTCTTCCACCTTTAATGCTTTATCATATTGAGTAGTCGCATATTCTTCCAATTTATCACCAGTCTTACCAAGGGATTTCCCTTGCTGAATAAAGTACTCAAGTGTAGACATGATGTCTAATATTATGAGTCCAAAACCTGAAATAATTAATTATCTTATTTCAACCTTAATAGTAACAAGACTTAAATAAAGTACTTGTTTTATCCCAATCTCTGTGGGAAACAAGTCTTTGACAAAGAACTTGTATTATCAAATGTATAATAATATCACAAGTCACTTCTTAATCATCAGGGCACTACACAAATTAGTGCATAACCATATATCCATCAGTTATTTATCATAACTGCACTACACAATAGTGCATAAGCAAAAACCACCAGTTTGTTATGATAAGTGCACTATATAAACAATAGTGAAAGCTAATTACGCAAGAACTATGTAAACAATAACAAAGAACAAAGACAATGTAAACAATAACAAAGATCAAAGACAATGTAAACAATAACAAGGATCAAAGATAATACGAAAACATTCGCAAAAGTCAACTAAATAAACAGCGAAAACTAAAAGAAAATATCACAAAGAATGTGATGACAAATGCGAAAAATGTAAACAAACAAATGACGTCACAATGTATAAACAAAAATGGTGTAAAGAACTGAATAATAGAAAAGAGGAGACCTACAAATACAAACAAATCAAAACAAAACTAAAGAATGCGAAAAAATACCGAAAACAAAACTGCACATGTCGTCACACCTAACAAAAATAGCAATAAATATTGCTAACAATTTCCAATTAAGGAAATTGCTCCTACCAGAACGCTATCATAAGACCTCTATGACGTGGTATCTCTTATGATAGTCACCTTCCCAACCAGCCCGCTGAAATATAAACATATAAATATACAAATAACATATAACATATAAACATGTAACATGTAAACATATAGCAAAAAGTGTGTGAAAGTATAGAAGGCTCAGTTAGAACATAAGGGCACAGTTCACAAACAAAACAGGCCACTTAACTTCTATATATCCAAACGTCAGCACGGTGCAGAACAGGTTGCGATCAGCATTCTGAGGATAAATGATCCAATGTTGATCGACAACTGCTCCCATAAACAGCCATGACGCAGGAAATGAGCCTCAGATACTGTAAATGTTGTTACGGCACTTGTCCTTCTTCCTTACAATGCTCGGCACTTGACCTTCTAACTGCAGTATGAGTAAATCGCTTCAATCGGCACTTGTCCTTCTGAAGGCTATGAAATCGATAAACTGTCGGGCAGCGCCGGGTACTTTCACAATATAGCGAACATGCTATACGTCATTGTAGATGTTGTATCTTGCAGGAAGTATCGTTCACGAACTTGCATCTTTTAGAATGAATGGGTTTGTTGACCCCCGTGAGTGCTGGTAACAGACGAACCAGTCATTGGCCGCCAAATGATAAAGGGTGGAATTTAGGCTGACTACTGGCCACTACAATGATAAGGGTGCGCCAAAAATGCCCCTACGATGATAGACAGCAGCCCAGTAGAGTACCACCCCTACAGACACCAGGGATGTGATAGGTTGCAGTGTGAGGTGTCTGGTCTGTTGTTGGTTGCTGTGAATGTGGGTGATGCGGTTCACAAGTTTACCACATATGAGCATGACATGGAAAAAGTCATATAAAGGTGCAACTGCTGTTGACGTTTCCAATGTTTATCATCTGACTCCACAGGACAGTTAACAGTACATCCATTTCACATTACAGTTCACGAAAATTAGCATAAGTTATGTTCATCAATGCATTTGGCATATACTCAAATAATGATATGGCGCCAAGGGATTATACTGTTGGCTCCAATATTACAAAAGTGCATCAATACTCCTCTCACTGTTCAGATGTGCTAAATGAGTCTAATCATAAGTCGCACGAGGATGGTGTTCCAGGAGTATAGGTCAAGCTGACCTTTACGGGCATTCCTAAATCTAACCTCGACGTAGGTGCAATCGCTGACACAGCGACGTTCGTAGAACATAGAACTGTCCTTCGGGCTAAGTATGACCCGTGTACATAAAAATCTCAAGTATGAAGATACCTGGGGCGTGACTTCTAGTAGAAGAACCTCTATTTCTGTAATTCGTAATTGAGCAGAGATCGACCATTGTCAAACATAAAGTTAGATTACAGATTTGAAACGTAAATGAGGTATTACCTTGTTTCGAAATCAACACCACAAAAACACACGCCTCCAGGCGTTTGAATAATCAAGGGAAGGACCTTGTAAGCTAAACTAACTCACAATAAGGCTCCTAATTCCCTATCAAAGAATCACAGAGACGCAAGACGCGTCCTATCTGCTTCACAACTTTCCATAGACTCCCAGACAGGAAAGCTTCCCAGACACACCTAACGTCCGGACATGCGCAGAACGCATACAACTGAGCAAGAATCAAACGAGACGATGTAAGGAACATTCCAGATAAAGATTTGTAATAAATCGCGCCTTATATGGACAGGAATAAAGACCTCAACACTGGTTTCAATCATACCAAGAAACAGTTGACCGATACTACCATATAAGGAGAATGGTCACACATCGTTCAGAAAATATGGACCGACGTGTCCCGTCACAAGAGAAGGTAACCATCATTGAAAATGGTAATTTCAGTCATACTAGGGTTATCTAGCTTTGACCGAAAAAAATTAAAGTGTACAATTCAGACAAGCTAATTATACAATGTCTTTAGAAAAATGATTATACAATGTCTTTAGAAAAATGATTATACAATGTCTTTAGAAAAAAATTCTGTGCGTAACAATTGCATTATGTACAAACGTAGTTATCCTATACCACCTCACCCTCCAGCCTTCAGAATATACACAATGGACAATCGACTTGGTTAAGGTAGGCTGCCACAGTTGCACAAATAGTGAACAAAGTCGTGACTTGCTCTTTCCTTCTGTCCGTCATGCACAAACTGGAATCATGTGTACCAATTTCAAATTTAGTTCTCCTATATATAGGCTGTCTGCTTACTTGTCGGAAAGCTTGTGACATCACTAGAACTTGGCAATAAAATATTTCTGGCTCATCTGAAGCATTTTGGCCATATGTGTTGCTGTTCACCACTGTTCTTCGTCTTTCTCCTCTACTACACTATTAATCTTTCCCTTCTTTATTTCCTTTTAATTGGCTAGTATGTAGCTCTCATTCCATGTATCTTTTTCCAAATTATGTCCAGCTTTCATTTAGCTAAGCTTATCAAAAGTGTTCAAAACCTTAATAACTAACTTCTGAACCCAATAACTTGCAATTATTTCAGCAAATACTACTAACCTTCCACTTTCAATTATATCTGCACATACTCTGTTTCCTCCTCAAAAAAAAAAGAAATATGTATGTCTTCACGTCCTACCATTTCCACACACTTCCAATGAATCGATGTCCTGCAAACACAGATGAATTCGCTCCCTAGCCGCAATTGTCAGTTCTAGGCTATGCTGTTAGTGTGCGCTCTCTTGCCCAAAAATATGCGCGATTCTGATTGGCCGCTATTTCTGTTACACTACTAGGCAATTCCAAAGTACCTTTTTACATTCCTCAGACACTTCTTTTAATGAAATATTTGCAAGCAACGCTAAAAACGTGAGTATTGACGTGAACTTTCATAGGTCAGATTATTCAGATAAAAAGATTAGCATGATCTACAGTGTCGTATTGTATTTTTCACTCATAATATTTGTAGGCCTACCACGTTTAATAAAGAGTATAGCACATTGAACAAGCCCTTGCAGTATCTTTATCATCATCATCCCCCAGTTCATTATCATCATAAATTTCCTTTGCACTCCTTGCAGAGCAAGGGGTCACCACTGCCACATTCACATGCTTTTGTAGCAATGGTTTCTGTGGCAATTTATTTGACATGATGAGGTAGCCAGCTCCATGCACAGCCTCATATTAGTCACCTTGTACGTCATGCTAGAGCGTACAGTAGACCTATTCTTTTTTTTGTCTCTTTAGAGACCCTCGGGAACTTCAAGGGGCCTAGTTTATTATACTTGGGGGTATTACTGAGCAGTGCCCTAAGTGTATTGTTATGCAGAAGTGATTATTTTAGCGTCACCAGTATCACTGCTACAAAACCAAATTCTATCCAGACCAAATGTTTATGCAGGATTGAACAAAACTTTGTAATGCTCTAAAAGACTTAACACACTTTTACTACTGTTTTCTTCATCATTCACTTCTAATCTAGTGGTGCACTGTGTTTGAAATTTTCCATCTTGTAAATAATAAATGAAAAAAAAAAATTTGAATGTCTAGCTTTTCTTAATAGCTATACAATGCTGTTGCAAGTTAATTTCATGATTGGGTGTATGACAGGTTTTGTGTGTAATTGTCAGTGTTGCAATTTGCATTTGTGTGTGGTAGTTTATTGAGTAGAGGGAGTTTAAAGCAATTTCTGACTTTATTATTCTTGGTCAGTCTCCTTCATCAGTATTATTTCTTAAATAGATAAAACTGCACTTCTTTCATGAGAATTAATTTTTGGTCAATCGTTTTGTCTATTACGAATCTCATGGTTAACATTGATGCATACTCCTTTTTTTTATTTTTTGCTGCTGCACAGTTAATCTGCCTTTACCCAGACTTACAGAAATTTGAAAGACAGCAACTTCACAATTTTCTTGTCTTTTATGCTATCATTGTTAACATTAGCCCACATTTTTAATTTATGGGATGTTGTGGAAAGCATTGGGAGAACATGCTCATTCTTTGGCTGTTTCTTGGTGAAATTCATGCTGGATTAGTTTTATGAGATATGGTAGTAATTTCACTACTAATTATCGAGATGAAAGTAATTTCACTACTAATTGTCAAGCTAGTTATCTAAGCCACTACTTGTATGTCACACTCATCATGTGACAAAAGTCATCGGTCGTCTGAAAAATCAAGAACCTTCAATTGCTTTTCAAATCAAAATGTATTCTTGTTTGCCTATCCTCTGTTGTTTGTCCCATCTCTCTTTCAAATATAGCAGACATTCCTGTTAGACATGTTTGTCTCATCTACATGAGGCAGTGCAGCAGAAAGAAGGCTCCACAACAATCACAAACACTCTATATGGCATCACTCAGCAGCTACAGAACACATGCAAATTCTTCAAGTTCGCATTGGCTGTGAAACAGCAACAAGCTGAGCAGTCCTAGTTAAACAACAACAACGCATTTGTCTTGTTAAAGAATCTGGTCTCTTAATTGTAATCTTGTATAATTTTTATACATTTCTCCATGATTCCATAATGTTCCACTATATTTCATATCATTGTTTGGTCTTTATTATCACATATTTTTTTAGTTGAACATGTTATTTCCATTATTATAGCTTTACATTATTACACATAGAAGTAGATGAAGAGATTTTAACAAAAATAAGGACAGAATATTTATTCAAACTCTGATGAAATATTACAATTGAATAGCGAAGAAAATAATCCAAGCTTACAAGGTCAAAGGGGAGAGGCCAAACAAATAGAACAAACTTAGTTCTTAAGGTTTGGCAATTGGGCTAGGGCCACCAATCCAAGCCTATGAAAAACAGCATGGTACAGAATCTGCAAACGTGATTACTACTATCCGAGCCTGAAGATCATGGTCAGAGTTGAAAACAATGGCCCAGAGCAGTTTGAAGCTGCCAACAACTGGTGCAGCCCTTTGTTTCAAGTGGAACAGAAAGGAGTAAGAGAGAGAGGCAAGAAAACTGGTGCATCTAAGCTTGCTGCAGAATTAGAGGATATAATATGCCACATGAAGCAAAGGCACAGAACTGGATAATATTTAACAAGAGAGGAAAGTGAGACTGTGGGAGGTTTTAGAATAGAAGTAATAACAAAACTCTTGATTGATTTCTACTACAGTAGATTCATACCTAGTATACTGATGATAGCAAAAAGCAAATGAAGAAATAATGATTCTGTAGTGACAACAGAGCTGGATTTTTGTCATTTTAAAAAATCTCTATTCAGATACAAGTGGTGTAAGGAAAACATATTCTGTTGCTGTGGATAAATTTTAGCAACACTTAACGTAGGACTATTTCTGGGCTATTTAATTATAATGCACATGCAGTTACCATACTACATACTCCTTTTCGTGGTTGTTTAAAGGTTGATTTCATAGAGCTTATTAAAATCATGTTATTTTTCCTCTCACTTTGTTGTGGGATTTCTGGTACATTTATTTGTGCTGTAGTCATATTACACAGTACAAGCCAGTACTTGTAGTCATTATACATTATCAAAGTCACTTTATATTTTAAATGTTGATTCTAATTAAGTGCTAGTGTCCAATAATCTTACAAGCAATTTTATGATTTAGTGTTGCACATATTAAATTAGCAATCCAATTGTAATCACAAATAATAGAATGTAATGCATAAAGTAAAATAATGAGAATTGCAGGTAATGATAACAGGACTTTTCCTGGCGCCGACATTGGTAGTGATCACGACATGGTATTGATGACGCTCAAGCTTAAACTCAAAAAGAACTATAATCAAAACAGATGTTCTCAGTTAAGATTCAATTTAGACAAACTGAAAGATCCAGAAATCGCGGGAATCTTTGAGGCAACTGTTGGAGGAAAATTCGCAGCTCTCAACTTTTTGGAGGATGATATCAACTCAGTCACAGAGAACATGAAAGACGTGCTCATTGAATCAGCAACAGAAATACTTGGTAAAAGAAAGAAAATAAACAAACCATGGGTTACAGATGACATTCTGAAGTTATGTGATACACGGCGGGAAATGAAAAAGGTTAAGAAAGAGGTTCCTGAAGCAGCATGGCAATACAGTATGGTGAATAAAAATATTAGAAAGAAAGAGGTTCCTGAAGCATCAACTGTGAGTCAGGGCTATAAAAGGTAATGGGGCTGATCACCCGTTGGCTTGTCACACCGATTTACGGAAACAACGGCAGACTATTATGTATGTTGCCCTAAAAATATTAGAAAGAAAATGAAACAGGCCAAAGAAAAATGGGTAGCTGATCAGTGTGAGTCCATTAATACGGGGCTAATAAAAGGTAACAGCAAGGCAGCTTTTGACACATTAAGAAGACTATCAAAACCCCAACAGCCCAGGGTAACTGTCATAGAAGATAGCAATGGGGCTCTGCTCAATGAAAAAACAGCTGTAATGAGAAGGTGGACAGAATATTGTAAAGAATTATATAACTGTAAACTCGACACTGACTATAGCATATTAAACAACATTAAGTGCGAAAACAGGGAACTCGGAAATGCAGCAATATTACGGGAAGAAGTGGAAGAGGCTATATGTTCGCTAAAAGGAGGGAAGTCACCGGGTGTGGATAATATCCCAGCAGAGCTCTTGAAATATGGAGGACCAGATATAGTAAAAATCATGACAACAATTTGCCAGAAGATATGGGGCACAAAAGAGTGGACGCAGTCATTAATAATACCGCTTCCAAAGAAAGGAAATCTAAAAATGTGCAAGAACTACAGAACCATTAGCCTTATTAGTCATCCAAGTAAAGTGATGTTGAGGATACTTTTGAACAGAATAAAACAGAAATCAGAAGAAATCTTGTCCGAGGAACAGGCTGGCTTTAGACCAAAAAGAAGTACCTCAGAACAAATCTTCAATATTAGATTACTGATCGAAAAACATCTCCAGCATCAACACGATTTATACCATAACTTCATCGATTTCACAAAAGCCTTCGATTGAGTCTGACATGAAGGCTTATGGCAAATAATGAGAAAATTCAATTTTGATACCAACATCATAGATATCATTGAAGCACTATATAAGGATGCAAGCAGTGCTGTTTTTGCAAGCAATGACATTGGAGAATTTTTCAAAACAACTGTAGGAGTTCGCCAGGGATGTATCCTGTCCCCAGTGCTCTTTAATATATATCTAGAACATATTATGCAGGAGGCTCTTTATGATTATAAAACAACCATATCAATTGGAGGCCGACCTCTTTGCAATCTACGTTTTGCTGATGATATCGATCTGATAGCTGGAACAGAATCAGAACTTCAAGACCTTACCTCTAGACTGGAGAAAGTAACAAGAACATATGGGATGGAAATTAATATAGAAAAAAGCAAGATATTGGTGAATAGCCATAAAAAACATGTTCCGACCAACATTACGTTAAATGGGTAAACGTTAGAAGAAGTTAACACCTTTAAATATCTCGGGTCCACTATATGTAGTGATGGGAGATCAAGTAAAGAAATCAAGACAAGACTTGAGATGGCCTCAGCTGCCATGACAAGACTGAATGTGATCTGGAAAAGTAACATCAGTTTTCCTGTGAAGATCAAATTATACAAATCACTTGTATTATCTATTCTCTTATATGGGTGTGAGAGCTGGACACTCACTGCAGATACGGAGCGAAGGATTCAGTCTTTCGAGCATAAATGTTATAGAAGAATTTTGCGCATTTGCTATAAAGAGCACAAAACAAATGTCTATGTTAGAGAGAAGATAAACACCTATGCAGGCTACCAAGAACCACTTTTGTCAGTAGTGAAACGTCGAAAGCTTGCCTGGTATGGGCATGTAACTCGTCATGACTCCCTTTCGAAAATGATCCTCCAGGGAACAGTCGAAGGTAAACGGAGAAGAGGAAGGCAAAGAAAATCCTGGGCTGATAACATCAAAGAATGGGCAGGACATGGTTTTTCCACACTTGTACGCATTGCTGAGGATAGAGAGCAGTGGAGGACCCTGTCTGCTGATGCTTCCACCATGGCACCCTACGACCCATGACGGGTTACGGGTTGAGATGATGATGAATGATAACAGGGTTGAACTTGAAGAAACACCAATACAAGATGTAGAATTGTACATATATCTTGGCAGTAATATAGACAAAGTTGGAGGGACAGACAGCGATATCAAAATAAGAATACAAAAGGCAAGAGGAGCTTTCATTGCATTGGGAAATATATGGAGATCAAGAGAAATCGGATCCAACACGAAAATAAGAATCTTCAACTCAAATGTGAAGTCAGTCCTATTGTATGGCTCTGAGACATGGAGAACAACAAAGACAACAACCAAAAAGCTACAGACTTTCATAAATGGGTGCTTATGTAGAATAGAGGGATTAAAATGGTATGAAAAGGTTACCAGCGTGGAACTGATGACAAGAACTAAACAAGTGCCAGTGGAACAAGAGATGAGAAGAAGGCGATGGATAGGACACACTGAGGAAACCTGTTGATAGCATTACAAGGCAGTCCTTGTTCTGGAACCCCCAGGGCAAGAGAGGCAGAGGTAGACCAAGAAGCACATGGAGAAGAGAGCTGGAAACAGGTGAAAATGATGAAGAACATGGAAAGAACTTGAGATGATGGCATGTGACAGGAGGACTTGGCATGTGTTTGTTGAAGGCCTATGCTCCTTTGGGAGTGGAGGGTTAAGAATGAATAAATGCATAAAGTAGCAATGTGCATGAAATACTATACAGAATAAGTGGAATGCATTAAACTACACGAGTGAT
The DNA here is from genome assembly GCA_024509875.1 of Oreohelix idahoensis. Lineage (NCBI taxonomy): Eukaryota > Metazoa > Mollusca > Gastropoda > Stylommatophora > Oreohelicidae > Oreohelix > Oreohelix idahoensis. The sequence goes on along the minus strand of JAMPIV010021120.1, from coordinate 449,777 downwards.
TTAACACAAATTGCATTGATGGCTTTGTGCTTTATAAGGAGCGCAAAGGAAGTTATGATGATGATGATACTGTGTAAGTTTGTAATGAGGAAGGGGTTCGAGCCCTCACTATACTAGGTCCAGCTTTGAGGTAGGGTGACCATTTCCCTTCCTAGCTGCATCTTGAAACCCAAGAGAAAATAGCATTTAAGACAATAAAAGTATTCTGTGCAATAAATTTGTCTTAGTTGAAGTAAGAGTTCTTCTTTCGGCAGGCGTGCTAGATCTTAGCCGCTTTTACGGGTAGTACCCATTTTTTATTTATTTTCTCGTGTCCTTCTTAGCTATCACTTTCTTTCCTTTTCCTGACAAAGGCCTAGTGGCCGCAGCATTGGCTATTTTCTGTCTTTAGTCCTAGTAAGACGAATCACCTTCTTTAAATTTTTTTTTATATCCATCCGCCATTCAATGTTACATGGAGCAAATCCTTTCAAATGGAAACAAATCTTGGATAATCATTGAACAAATAAGATCCCTGGGGGTGACACAGATGTAAATGTATAGAAGAATGTTAGATATGCCCTAACCAGCTAAAACAAGTAATGGAGATATCCTCAAGGAGACCAGAGCACAAAGGAAGCTTGTTAAACACATCGGTAGGACACATTGGTAGGAGTCAGCCACATTCTTTGGACGTGTTATGAGAAGAGTTAAAATAGAACACACTGTGACAAGCAAAATGTATAGAAAAAAGGTATAGAGAAGGCCACAGTTTGAACACACTGTGCAGTGTAATGTTATGCATTGAAGAAAGTCAACATTGGAATAGATAAACAGTTCTATGAATAGGATAGACATAATAGCCTACCCCAGTTGACATGGCATTTGATAAGAATTATTGGTTGTTATTTAACAAGGCCTGCTGAGCTAGTCGCTCCTGCCAATTTGAGGAATCCCTGGTGTTATCTACATTGTAGATCTAGTTTTTTCCTGAAGCTTGTCTGCCATTCTGAAACGTGTTGAGTTGGAGTCATGAGCCTCAGTTTTTTCCCGGGTATTCTTTCCTGGCTTGGCAAGCATTTAAAGGATCTTCACATCTGGTTCCAAGCTAGAAGTGGGTGGCATGCTGTCTATTCTCCCATCATCCATGGGGGCTCTCCAGATATGCAGGAATAAAATACTGTGCTCTGGTTCTGGCCTCTCCCAAGGAATCATCACTTCCTGCAAAGAGCCACTTCCCAGCTCCCCTTGCCCATCGTCTGTTCATTCTTAGATCTTTCTGCCGCAGCCAACAAAGTAAAAGCGGAGTTAAATCTGGAACTCAGAAGACTCCTTGGAATTATCTACAGTGTAAATCTAGGCTTTTCCTGTGGCTTTTCTGTCATTCCGAAACGCATTGAGTTGAGGTCATGGGCTCCAGTTTCTCCAGCTTGGCTGGCATTTAAAGGATCATCACATCTGGTCCTAAGATAGGAGGAAGAAGTGCATGGCTTACTGTACATGAAACACCAACCTAGGGGGCTCTGCAAATGTGCAGAGCTAAAATACTGTACTCTGGTTTTGAGCTCTCCCAAGGAATCGTTCTACACAGAGCCACTTCTCAGTTCCATCTGCCCGTCATGGGCCCATAGTGAGATCCTCCTGCATGCCGCCAACCAGGTAAAAGTCCAGAGTTGCGTCTGGGGCTCAAGTTACTCCTCCAGGCTTAGTGTGCAATGCTGAGTTCTCAACATGTTTCACCATAGGGCGAATCCCTGGAAGTATGTGGATGACTTCAAGAGTCAGTGAGGGTGTAATTAACCTCGCAGACAGGTTCGCTTCCACATTTGAGTACTGTAGCATTGTGCTTAGCTGGTGGTCATATAAGGATGACCCCAGATATGCCTCCATGCACAGGTTAGAGGTCTAACCCTGGAATTCATGCAAGAGTCGCATGCATTTCTTTGCATCACTTTAATTTGTTATCCTATGATGTCACACGACTCAGACTTTTCAGTATACAGATTCCTATGTTTTGTTTATTATTAATCCGGTTACCAACATTTTTGTATTGAATGATAAAATCTAAGAGTACATACGCATTCTACAAAAACATATAACAGAAACATAATGATACACCTTCTGCAGATAAGGTAAAGGGCATGACATAATTGGTTGCCACTGATGACAAGAAAGTTGACCTACAGATTTTTGTTTTATTATGCAATATATAAAGGAAATATAAAATTAAAAAATCAATTAAGTTAAAAATAAACATTTCACTGAGGTTAGGTTGTCTGTTAAGGACCAAGAAGCTTAAAAATCTGCCTTTTTCGCCTCTTATTTATGAAAGAAACTTATTTTAAAAAGTTACTTCTTTCATAGTTTTGAAGAAGAAATGTGAAAAATATGCTCTTTATATTCGCAGAATCTAGAAAAAGGAATCAAAGCCTGCATTGAAGACGAACTCACAGCCAAAACAATTGCATTAGAACCCAGATCACTGGCCATGCTGAAGCCCTCAACATCGAAGGGGAAAACTAAAAAATCATGAACCATTAAAGTCACATATATGTATGCATTTTAGAAAAAAAAAATTTTTTTGCTTCTCTTCTTTGTGTGTTCTGATGTTAATTGTCATATATAAATGTTGAACTTATGGTACTCTTCACTTGGGGGGGTGTATGCCATGGAGTAACATTATATTCATATTGTGGTGGCAGTAGATGAAGATAGGTAATGTAGGACTTGATGAATAAGGCTGGCAGCCTCATAATTTAAAACAAATTTCTACAGAACCTGCCGCTGCAAGAACACATGACTGCTTGATGCAGGCTTCCTGCAAGGGTACCAGTTGCTGTAGTGGCTCCATGCTCCACAGTGGAAAGCAAAGGAAAATGATGATGATAAATTTAGGACTAACTTAAACTAAGGACAAAGAAGTTGCCTACTGTAATGACCACAAGGTCCTCATCAGGGACAGACAAACAGAAATAGAGAAAAGGAAGTGTGAGGTAAGCTGAATAAGTAAAAAGTACATGTAAATTACATGAGCTGTAATTGAAAAACATAGTCGCTGGTAGGTCACAATATGGCCTCCATTGCCCCAATAACACTTATATTGCCTATTTGTTGCGCACATATTCTTTTGTGTGGCGCACAGATTACGCATACAAATGAGAAATGTATTTATTTGTCTGATAAAAATATATTTATCTTTGAATTCACGATTTCCAGTCTAGAGGGACAGAACTCAGATTTGGCGATGTGTATTCATTTTGTGAGTTATCCGTTCTTGTATCTTTGCTGAATATCGAATAGCGTAGAAATCTAGGTTTGCAGCGATCTATTCTTTGTTTGGTTAGAAATAGATTGTTCTTGCTTCAGAATATCTATGACCCGAATCTATGTGTAGTTCTTGTCTAGGTAGGACGAGTATGTCTTTTATCTTAATATCTTTGTATGTCTAAGTCGAACTATATCTTCGGTGTCGAACTTGGGGTCATAGGTTGTTCGGCGGATGTGTCGCTAAGAAGGAAGGTGAGAAGGGCCCGCCCTGTTGGACCTAGATGAAGGCGGTCTGAAGATTTGTCTTGAGCTCTGTGGTTCCTTTTGGGGAAAGGAGATTGTTTATCTCTATGATGGAATTATCAGAGATTCTTCCCCAGTGTTGATTCTTGACGCCAAGGAATGGCGTGCGTTATTCGCGTTATTCGCTGTTGTGTTTTTCCTGAGAAATAAGGTAAAACAGACATATTGAACCTTTCGTCATATTCAGCTAGGTCGACATGCTATCGTCTGCACAGGCGTTTGATTAGCGATGTTAAGACGACATATTTGCTTGCAGTTATATATATATACATTTTATGTCGCAACATGATTGAACAGGATATGCAGAGTCTAATTTACATATATGTATGAAAGGAACAGAGCCTATGATCATGCTTCGTCATTATCTTTGTTGTGAGCGAAAGTCAAAGATGGAGCCATCTTTGGACTCCAAGTTTCAATCTTATAAAATCATCGATCGAGAACAGGAATGTCCTTAATATCAGACGATGATATCGAGATCTGCATACTATTATATGAAAACCCACTACTGGTGGTTTGACATTGTATTCATAAATTCATTTACTGAATTTTCGGCCTGAAAGACTTAGACGAGGTTCTTACAGGGAACCATGAGTAAACATTGGTTCTTAACTGACGCGATTTGTCAGTAAGGCCTGAGATTATACATATGTGCTGAAATACTGAGTGCTTGTCTACTGACATTACAGTGAACTGTTATACAACATAGTGCCTTGCATTGATCAATATTATGATGATTTATGCCAACCTGTCTGATGTTTCCTGTTCCTGTGTCGTCGAAGTGTGTGTCCATTAAATGCAAGAAAACGTAAACAGTAGTTCGTCTTACACTTCATGCCACGAGTGAGTGAGATTGCCCTATTGTCAACTCTCAGAACATTTTCCACCATTCGCGTACTGTCTGTATCCTCACTCCAAAACAATACACCACTGCTTAGGTCGAGTTGACCGGTGTTTGTCTTCACTGTGACAACACCCCCCTTCGAACACGATTGTAACCATACAACCAACACTGGTGACCGAAGGTTAGACTTTATCAACACTGATCTTTATCAAGTGGAAAAAAGAGATTATCAACTGGTGGCCGTTATCAACTGGTGGCCGTTATCACTATTTAAGTTTACCACACACACACAGTTCATCACAATTTTGCTGCAACCCTCCTCACTTTCTTCATATTGTGGATGAATTGAACAGTTGTGCAAAAACAAAAATTTGATTGATGCATTTGTGCGAACAGTCACTGAATTCAGATAAAAGAATGTATAAAAGCAAACTGTGTAGTGATTGAAAAGTCACTTCATGTTTTTAAATTTGTACATCATCACTTGTACCCATTGGATATACATGAAACAATGTCATAACAATGAGCAGTATCTGCCATTTGACAGATAAGTTGTACTTTTTATTCCCAGAAACAGAGTATAACACAATAAAATCTAAAACAGCCAATAAACTGATGTTACAATAGACAGCGAAAATTGTCACTTGCTATGAAATCGTTTGTTGAACAAACTGAATCTCATGCCGAATTGTAATGTTAATTTGATGTAGCATTGTCGTGTGGTGAGTCACTGGGGCAACTACGACAGTAGTTTTTGCCAGGAATAGTCTATGAGATATTAGATATAAGGTCTCTAGAAATTGGCTCGTTAAGAAAGAAAAAAGACCTATTCGAGATAGGGACAAGAAGACAGGAATGTGAATGCTTTCCACTAGACAGTGTTTTCTAATTAATTATGGAAAGAGTTCTATTTCCCCACGACCTTAGCTTCTGCCCTTAGATCCCGTAAAGAAAAAGCCCCCAACCTCATCTGAGTAGAGAAAGGTTCCTATAGGTGAATATGGAACACCGAGTGATACATTAACAAACTCTTGATAATGATCAACCGATCGTTGGGTTTATTAATGAAATATCCACACATATAGGGTTAGTAATGGTTAGATCGTGATGATGGTGAAAGACGATTCACACAAAACACACCGATGAGATAATAAAATTGCAGTTAATTAAGTAATAGTTAATTAAGAATGAACTGGTGTAAAGTAAAATAATGATGTGATATGATACGTGTTACCAAAATGGTGAGTACTCTACACAGTCCATGTGTCTCTAAGTGCTTCTCCTAGATATGAGGATTCACATGTATGCATAAAATGTCCCAAGTTGTTATACGTTATGTCAAGTGGGCTATCTCTAAGCTGAGGACGTTCTGGTGAATACTGTTGTCGTACGGAGAACGCTGACGAGATATCTATGTATATTCCTTCACTGTTTGAGTATATCTCTGTAGTGTTGATCAACAGTTAATAGCTGTCATATGAACAAAAGGTCTGTTGTCTAATCTCCCGAGGGTACTGGCCAGACTGGATATCTTTACGAATCGGTAGTGATATGTAGACTCATAACCTTGCATATGTAGTCGTGATTCATAAAATGTATATATATATATAGTCTGCTTCATAGAATGCGCTTAAGAGGGTGTTGCCCTTGCTATAAATATGCGATTCCTCTTTTGAGCTCTTTTGCTTGACTTCAGATAATAATGATCTTTCGAGTGATTTGAATTTATGATGACTCTGTATTGAACTTGTGATAACTCTGTATTGAACTTGTGAGCAAGCAGTATATGTGTTACGTGCACTCTTTGATATCCTGCAATATAATACATTTGTATGCTTGTTATGTTCGCAAATATTTTGTAAACAAAATAGATACTTTTTAGTGCTTAAGGATTGAGTTACTTCCCTTGAAAGGAGTTTCGCCACTTTCGATCGAACTCCGCGGATGAATCCAGTTTTACTGCGATTTATTCTTTGTTTGGGTAGAAATAGATTGTTCTTGCTTCAGTATATCTATGGCCTGAATTTATGTGTAGTGTTTGTCTAGGTAGGACGAGTCTGTCTTATATCTGTATATCTTTACATATCTAAGTCGAACTATATGTTCTTTGTCGCTAGAAAGGTCAAAGGCTGTTCAGCGGATGTGTGGCTAGAGAGGTGTGTTTTGGCTTCGCCCTGATGATGGGGGGCTGTCGTGTTTTCTGTATCGGCTTGTCACCGGAAAAAGTGATCGATATATGTGTAGGGGAAAGTGATAGTCGTCTAGACCTATCGTGTATGCTTTACCCCAGTGTTTATTCTTATTGCCAAGGAATGGCAGAATCATATTTCTGATACCAAGGTAACAAAAGCACTTCTTATGAACTCTCTTACGAAGCCATCGTTTTCGATAAGCAGACGCACGATTTGTACGTCTGAAGGAATATTTAACTAGATGAAGATGTCATTCATTTCTAGCAGCACCATATTGTATGTTGAAGTCCATTGCATCATGATAGAATCTACAGAGCAATGAGAACATTTAATGTAGGATTAACTTTGATACAGATTCCAGTTTGTATCCTAAAGTGAGTGACAGCTCACGACAGCAGCCATCTTGTATCCAAATATTTTGTGACTTTCAAGAAGAGAAAAGGGATGCCCCGTACTATCGCTTGATGAGTCCAGAGATCACTGCTACAGATGAGAACCCATTACTAGCGGTTCAATATGATTACATGGAAAAATATGTGCTGAACATTATTTAAAGGAATCTTCGCTAGACGAGGTTAGGTCTAGAAGCCATCTTGAATATTGTTTATAGACTGACGTGCTTTGTCAGTAAACTCAGATGATATATATATGGGCAATACTGAGTGCTTGTCTACTGACATTCCATTGTGCTATTATGCAACGAGTGCCCATGTATCATTGCAAGACCATTTATCAATTGTACCATGATGTATTATGCCAACCTGTGATTTGTCACTGTATCCGTGCTGTCGAATGTGTACGTCCAATTAAACTGTAACAAAAAGTACACAGCAGTTGGCGTAGATGACTTCCAGCCATACATGAGTGAGAAAAAGAACATTTATCAACTCTTCGAACTCTTTCATCATTGGCGTATTATACTCTCACTCTATGTCTACACACCACTGAGTAGGTCGAGTTGATATTCCTATTCCTAACAACCACTCTGACGAGCAACGCTGGGGCCAACAACAAGTCTTTAACATTGGAGCTTCCACAGACCACCATACCTCTTAACACTGTGGTCCTGTAAATAGTTGATGTCAGAGTGAACAGGGAACAATACAACTTCATATCTATACACCATTCAACAGTATATATAGAAACAGCATTTAACAATATGGTGACGAAAAATGCTGCGTCCACCTTCTGACTTGTGGGTGAGACAATATTCCTTTTTAATTGAGGAATAAAAGATGTCCTATGGTGAATTCTGCTAGCCAAATGTCCGTTTTTGATAACTTATTTCTGGTTAGACGTCAGACACGTTGCGTGTAGACTCAGACTTCTGATGAACTGAAGACACACAAAAGTCTTCGTAAGTTTTTCACATTTAACATCACTGGTTGACTTGCATTTAAACTACTGCTCATTATTCATCTCTCTCTCTCTGAGTTCAATTCTAATGATGTTAAATATCTTGTGCATGAGAGTGTGTGCGCATGGGAGACTGTGATGATGATGAAGGTGACGTATGAACTATTAATTACCTCCTATCATCCTATCATCTTCTAGGAAAATCTTCTGATTTTATTAATCAGTTATGCCAAGAATTATTTGAAACTTTATCTTCCGCACATTTTAGCTGTGAGGTTAAAATAAACAAAAATAAGAAAATGTATTAATAAGTATAAGATCTACTAACCTTCTTTTCCCTTCGCAAAATCCTTTAAGAACACAATTCATCACAGAAATGAATTATATCCACTCTGAATAAACACGTGTATTAGGCTAGGCGTTTTTGGGATTAATCTCTTCCTCACAATGTAAAAAAAACTGGACTCCTTCCTCTTGCAAGCTACGCAGTAGATTATATTTCTGCCAGTCCAATATGGGTTTCTTGTACAGCTCCGCCCATACCAACCAATCCTTAATGGCCCCTCTGGTCACTCATTCACAGGATCGCTCTTGTCCCCTGTCAGTCCAAACGTGGGTGTAGTTTGACCTCTGATTGTTTATTGTTCACCTGGCCAAGGTGGGCGTCCAATGTGGTGTCACAGGAATTACAGCATGCCCAGATGTTTGATTAGGATGACCAGATGTGTTTTCACCAGATTTATCACGATGCAATGTGGGCTTCAAACGATAATGTCAGGCATGGGGACTCAATCAAAGGACTTTTATTTCCCCTGATGAAAGAACAAATGTGGTTCTCTAGATACCGGTTGCGAGTAATCACAACGATGAAATAGCAAATGTGGGTCGCAAATATGGGATGAAAGAGCAAATGTCGGAGAAAATACAATATGAAAAATGTAGGAAAAGATGGAGCAAAAAGGCCTTTGCGCTCGTTTATCTCAAGCATTCTCTAATAAAATGGCAGTTAATTGTCTTTAATTTAATGGTTCTTCTTCTTGATCCTTAGCCCCAGACTGACAGAGCAATCAGTGGCAATCACGCCTAGTGGCATCTTGTACGGCAGCAACAAACTGTCCCCATTTTGCTCGGTCGGTGGTCATCCTCCGTGGCGTGCCCCAACTCTGGTTCATGCATTGCATCTCAGCCTCCACTGTTCTCCGCCAGGTTGTCTTTGGTCTGCCTCTCTTTCGCCATCCTTCTGGGGTCCATAGAATAGCAGTTCTGGTGATGATGGTCAGGGTCCCTATTTTTTTAATGTTTGTTTCATGTAAATTATATGTATAGGAGTGAAGAAGTAACAATTTAAAAATAGATACTGACTTTTCAATAACCAAAATTTGCATAAGGAATCTGAGGCCTGGATAGTCCAGTAAGCAAAAAACAGATCCACTGTATTATCTTCTTTCTCCCTTTATTTTTTTTTTTCCACTTCTTAACTCTTTGACTCCGGAACAACGCTCAGAGCGTTGGTCAGATTTGACACCCGTGCCTAAACAACTCTCTGAGCGTTGTTTTTAGTGTATCGCGAATTAAAATTCGGGAACAGTAAACGGAGAAAAGGAAGGCAAAGAAAATCCTGGGCTGATAACATCAAAGAATGAGCAGGACACGGTTTGTCCACACTTGTACATCATTGCTGAGGATAGAGAGCAGTGGAAGACCCTGTCTGCTGATGCTTCCACCATGGCACCCCTACGACCCATGACGGGTTACGGGTTGAGATGATGATGAGAATTAAAATTACGGCACAGGGTGGAAAATAATTTCGGAGTCATAGAGTTAAGGAGCACGAGGCTTCCATTGCATTTGGCTCTCTTGCATGAAGCCTGTGCCAAAGCACGTCACATGCATCTACAGGGGGTGGTTTCTGTAGTAGGTTGTTTCATGTGATAAATTTGACAGGTTCATGCCTACTATTTATCTGAAAGGAATGTAATTTTAAAAAAAAACTTGTCTTTGTGAAAATTTAAAAATGATCCAAAGACAACATTTACACAATACTTCGCTCAGGAAATATAAATGGAATGCAGAATATAACAGTGCAAGGAGAAACATTGTCTGTGGGCTTGTGATTCTAAAGACACACGGACTTGAGAGGCAGACAAAGAGCATTGTTTGAGTGGTGACAAGGGACCTAAGATGTGTCAACAGTGAGGAATGCAGTTAGCGACCCATAGCTAGACTGCTTGCGTCAGGGTCAGCGAACCAGAGCTGACCAAGACCCTACTCCCTCCAAGTGATGGTCCTGGAAACAGACTGCAGTCTGGCTGAGAGAGTAGGGATCGAAGAGGGAAGGCTAACCTGGACCCAAAAATGCCGTACTGAAGTCGGATGTGTCGGCCGAAAGGCGCAGCTTCGCTGTAAACGCAACCAACGCCCTTTTCAGGACGAACGAAGAAGATTGGTGACAAAATTGTTATTGAAGAATAGTATAACAATTATTACACACGCTGTGTAGATTCTGGTGGCGTTTGAGATGATGAAAGAAGAGAATGACTGCTCTCCTGTGCATGGGGTTACAAAAATATATTTGGCCTCCATGCATTACAGGTCCATTTGCTTGCCTACTCTTTCATGCAATGTAGCAGGCTCCCCCAGAAGGCTATGGATAAATAGGGAAAGTGAAGATTGTTGACAGGCAAAAAGTACTGATAAAGTATGTAACACACAAACAAACTAAAAAAAAACAGAACAGGCAAAAAGTGCTAATCAGCCTCAATAAGAACTATGCCTCCAAACCTGATTGGTGGGGACAAATAAAAACGAATGGTAGAAAGCAGGAGAAAAGTAACAAAGAAAAGGAGAGGCAGTAAGTGCAATCATTGTGTGGGACTTGTAGGCTGACATGAGGGTCAAATGTCATCACCACCAGTTGTCACTCCATTCAGATACCGCGTACCGCTAAATCCCGGCACCTGGATGCCCCATCTCATGATTCCAGATGCCTTGAAGACCTCCTAGCCTGGTTGCATCGAAACTGTTTAAAATGATAATGGGATAGAAATGGCTCTCTCTGTGAACCAAATAGTGATAATAATAATGGGAATAGTACAAATAATGGTAGTAACAATTTTGATTATAATACTAATACCTGTTTTACTAATTATTGAAATGATACTTAACAAAGCAAAAGTCAAAAATAAATTTTTATTACATATTTTTTAAAAAGTTTCAAAAGCATAAATATTTAATAAATAAAAACTATAGAAAACAATAACATGAAAACATAGTAATACATCGCACAAGAATTAAAATACGATGACTGTTAAAAGCACTACTTATAAAAGTTATAAAGAACACAGAAGCCAATGATGACCAAAAATAACTAACATCATAAAAATTCCCAACAACACAACTAAAAGATACAAAGACAAAAATAAATAGCTCACACCAAATAAAATCAGTTATAAATAACGATGTAAACTAATGAAGCTCAGTTTGGAAAAGAAAAAAAATCAATAAAGAGTGCATAAGATATAGCGCTACACTTTTCATCGTCGCACCAGATTATAATGATTGAGTTGACAGTCGTACGGGCCTTGTGTCTAGGTTGAATGGGGCGCACCGCGCTAAATTGAGGCAAAACTTTTTAATAACAATGATTGAGCTGATAGCGCCATTAGAATGCAGACATAGCCAAACCACTTAATTTACTGTATACTTGAGGCAGGGTATAGTTCCTACAATTTTTCTGATGTCATCTTCTAGCTAAACGGCGTTAATAACATAGGAATGTGTCCATATCTGTAAAAAATAATAACGGATCACAGTTAGCAATAGGGCCTATAATGTAAATGAATCATGTAATCGTCAAGAAGTGGTTAGTCATTGCTCACTACTGTATATTTTACAAAGATAGCGCACAATAAAAGGAATTTATTAACTTTCTTAACATCAAGCAAAATAGCCGGGAAATCGATTTTTCGTCCTGACAGAGGAATCTTCGTCGCCGACATAACGTTCATCATATAGAAGAGGTGTTAAGAATAGACAGACGTAGGGAACTGCATAAATTAGTCGAAAAGTATTTAACAAGAATGAAAGTTAATATATAGTAGTTGGGAAGGTGAAGGTCTGATGATGTTCTTTCAATACATATGACTTATGGCAAGTGAAAGTCAATTAAATATCTAACTGGAAACATCAGGCCTTTATACCCCTCCACCTGAATATTATTTTTTGTTTGTTTTGTTTTATCTCGTTTTTGTTTGTTTGGTTTTTTATTTAACATACAAGCAAAATGGTAATTTTGATTTGCCATATTTACGAGGGGCGGTCAAAAAGTAATGCCTCGTAATTTTTAATTTCGTTCAATAGGCAAGAAAACAGATAAAATTCACATTGAAATGTAGCCCCAAGTCCGAACTTCAAAAATTTATTTCTCAATGTAGTCTCCGTTATTTGTTACAGTTATTGCATCTTCTCACAAGGGCATGTATCCCTGCACGGTAAAAATTTGTGTCATATTTCCTAAACCACTGGCGTACGGCGCGTTTAAGGGTCTCGGTGTCCTCAAAGTGATGTCCGCGAAGATCTTCTTTCAGTGGTCCAAACAGATGGATGTCAGAAGGTGCAAGATCGGGACTGTAAGGGGGATGTGGTAATAATGTCCAGCCAAATTCTGCAATCGCATCAATGGTGCGTTTAGCGGTGTGTGGCGTGCCATTATCGGGCAACAGTAGTGCAGTTCTCTGATCTTTTAATGGGTAAAGTCGCCGAAGACGACCTCTAAGCTTCTTCAAAGTTTCAATGTAACGGTCGGCATTCACCGTGTTTCCCAGTTCCAAGAAGTCAAGAAGAATCACACTCTTCTCAACCCAAAACACGGAGGCCATAACTTTCCCTACAGATGAACTTTTGAACTTCTTTCTTGTTGGCGATGTTGTGTCTGTCTGTCAACATTCTGGGTACCCACCGTGCACAAACTTTTGAATAACCCAGGTCTTTAATGATGTTCTGGACACTGCATTTACTAATGGACAACATGGAAGAAAGTTCATCCAGTGTTACCCGACGGTCACCACGAATGATGCCATCAACTCGGTGAATGTTGTGTGGAGTCACTGCGGTAGACGGACGGCCAGTCCGCTTTGCGTCAGCCATTGAGAATTGACCTACTTCAGCTTCGTCACAATGATGTACCCAACGTTGGACAGTGCTAACATCCACTGTTGAATCTCCATAAACATTCTTCAAACGTTCGTGGATGCGAATTGGGGTCTCGCCTTCAGCATTGAGGAATTCTATGACATAACGTTTTAACCGAACGTCTTTGGCAGCCATTTTTAAACTGTTACAGTGGTGCCACCTGTTACTGAAACAGGTTGGTAATGCTATACAGTGCAGAAGAGTGTTTGAGGAATTCTGCTAAATTTACAAATTGCACACCGATGTAGTATTTACATACATTAAAAAATAGGAGGCATTACTTTTTGACCTTCCCTACAATGATTTGACAGATGTGATGCCACTTTCTCATATCGTCAGTTTTTCATCTTATTTGGAATTGAAAACACTAAATATCCTAATTATAAGTTGGGTGGAAGGGATATTTTTCATCATTAAAATAACAAAAATTAAAACAGTTAACCTTCTTAACACTAGATGCACGGGGCAGTACATGAATATCAGCACAGGGTAACAAACATGATTACTAACAATTAGCAAGACGGTCGAAAGAGAAACATCAAAGCTGCTAAAAATCAAAGACATCAACATTATCACCCTTCAGTTCTTTGTGTAGAATAGGCCTGAATCAACTGATGCCTATATCTGGGTAGACTGGAACATGACGCTGTCTGGTTTCAAGTCCAGTAAATGTGCCTATATAAATATATACCGGTTGTTATGGCGATGGTTCTTCAATTATAACGATCTGCTTGTTATTGGGACATTTACTTGAATGATCATTCTTATTTCTTTCATTGGTTAGCTGAATGTCCAATAAACATTTGTGGTTCATTACAAATGTCAATATAAGATTTTCAAGGTAAATAATTTCGTAAAGAAGAGAGCTCATTGTGCATGTAAACATCAACATTGTCCATCTGAAGAACCAACCCTAACGTGATAGAGGTAAGCAAGTCCTTTCGTTGAGTCCAACATTTATTGACGATATAACGTACGAAGACATCACGAGCATTATTCATTACAAGCATACATCTGCAAATTAATGTCATTTGAATCCATATAATATTCTCAGTCCGTGTCCAATAAATGAATTAATGTAGACAGAGTGTCATAGCTATGTGCACGCGCGGTTGGGGATTCCAACAGCTGACAGTGAGCGTATGAGTCTGACGAATATAAATATTATGGACTGTTTAATGATCCTTCCTTACATTTGGTTAAATACTAACCTTATCATCGTATTTCTTTCACATAACTTTGGACTGACCCTGAGTCCTTACTTCGAAGTAACTATATATATATATATATATATATATATATATATATATATATATATATATATATATATATATATATATATGCGGCCATACAATGCCCAACACTGGAAGGATATAGGACGCGTCTTCACAGCTTGACGGTCAACGTAAAAAGGGTCTCGTATCTAAGTCACGGTGCGTGACCTATCAACGCTAACACGTCATAATTGGATCGTATACATAGCGTTCAGCAGACCGTGAATTATTAACATTAAATTATATTAAATGCTGTCACCCTAAAAATTGCACACTGCCAACCATAGCAGACGACTTCAATAAAATACCGTAACAATTCCCTGCCCAACGGGGAAAAAAAATCTATTAGATAGATTTTTTTGAACTATCTTACTCAAACATATGAAAAATTTAACAAAAACCCTACATATGGCCTACGATGTTCTGTCTAGAACAGTGTCGTGGTCATGTCGATAATATATCAGTCATGTAATATAATAACAGTCATGCTATACATGTAAATTAAATTACCCAAAGGATTGTCAACTTGTTAAATAATTAACTAATTAATTAACGTAAGTGTTAACTAAGTAAGAAAGTGTGGCGTCATGAAATTATTATAACTAATTTAAATTAAATTATCGTAGTATGTTTGTAAGGAATCAAGTTATTGAAAATGTAATTAACGAAAATGAAAGAAGATGTCATGAAAAAAAGAAACAAACATGAGAAGTAAAGACAAGTAAAGTAGAGGAAAAGATAAAGTATAAAATCAATTGGTGGTGTGCTTAAAATTAAATATGTGTATAGTAATTACTAACTACTTAACTTAATTAACTTAATAATTATATAATTATTACATTCATAATTTCATCTAAGAATATTATCTAAGAATTGTGTGAGATTCATTTGTTTTCTTTCTTAAATTTTTCTTCATGTTTCATTTTCTTATTTTTTTTCCCCTCACATTTCAATTTAATTTTATTTCTTTATTAATTCAATCAATAAGTAGAAACTAAGTAATCTTGGATATGAAGATCCAGACGTCGTTATTTTCCTTGTGAATACACGTAAAGTTCCATTATGAAACTGTTCAAATGTTCCGATCCTGAATGAATATAAACCTTCATAACGTTCAATTAGTCATGTCACATAACGAAATCTGTCCAGCTTGATTTCAGATATTCTTTCCGACTATCTTGCAACCAGTTGTATCGCAAATGGACACCAGCCAAAGTCCAAGCGTAAATACGAAAAGTATGTCTCTTGCTGTCATTAATTTTGTTTGACGAATGTCTCTATTAGCTGTTTCTCTGAATAATAGTTGACGTTTCATTCATAGGTCGATAATTCATCGATTGGATTCTGTCTCTTGTATAATTACTTTTGTAATTTGTTTGAAGACTATCAGCGTTCATGAATCGACTTCCGAAGGATTTCTTGAAAGTACGTCGGCTACGACGTTCTCTGTACCCGATATGTATTCAATGGTGAATTCAAAGGGTTGTAAGAGGATTGAAAACCTCGTTAATTTCGGGCTTTTGTGGTTAGAGTGACGTAATGATGCCACCGCCTTCTGATCTGTCTGGATCACGAAGGGTGCACCTAACAGGAACTTCTCCAGTTTGGTGATTGCCCAAAAGACAGCCAACAACTCTTTATCCACAGTCGAGTATTTCGTTTCTGGTGTCTTGAGTTTGCGTGAGATATAAAGAGTCGGATGTAGTATATCGTCGTGACAATGGAGCAAACAAGTGCCAATCCCGTAATTACTAGCATCTGTACGGAGGATAAACTTTTTAGAAGCATCAGGTAGTCTCAAAATAGGTGGGTGTGAAAAAATTGTTAATATTTTACGAAATGTTATGTCGCATTCGTCAGTCCATGTCACCTTCAACGGCATGTCTTTTTTTTAACAATGATGACAAGACAATTGACGATATACGAAACTTATGCTGCTTTGGCTGAGCATAGTTAGAATAATCAACACAGTTACTGTCTAACTTAGGCATGGTCAAATTACAAAGACGAAAGAACACCGTGTTATCGTAGATAAAACAACACAAGTGTCACCTAATAGACAAGCCCACCATAAATAAGCCATATAAGAATAATTGACCAATAAAGAAAAGAAATGATGACTGACTATCCTCAGTCATCGAGAATGTGACAAACAGTGTTACCGTAACCTGTTATCTGCGTGACGCAGAATCAGGTACTAATTGTAATCTCAAAGAATGGTGGTGAAAATAAACACCATTGTCAAGCTCGATAACCATTCGAGCATCTCTATTGTAACGAAATGTAACCAGAGCTTCACCATACCTGTTATTGGTAGGTGGTAACAGACGCACGAACCTAACGTCTGCCGTGTACTTAAAGAAATTACCAAGTGCCTGCCATGTTGTACCTTGTGGCAGATTACGCACTAACACGGTGCGAGAATAAGCACCCTTCCCAATATAAGTAGGACCATTGTCACTAACATGAGAAAATGATTGGTGTGCAACCTTAGTTGTTTGAGGTACATTGCAATATATGTTCCTCATGTAAGTATTGTTCTTTCTGTATACTGTATTCTTATGTTGGGCCTGAGTATGATGACCCTTAACCTGTAATGGTACATTTGTAGCACATGTAGTAGTGGAAGGATCAGAAGAACGACCAACATTCTTTTGTTTCAATGTTCTTCTTCTTTGATCCTTAGCCGCCGACCGTCAAAGCAGTCAGTGGCCATCACGCCTAGTGGCGTCTTGTAGGGCAACAACAAATTGATTCCACTTTGCTCGGTTGGTGGCCATCCTTCGTACAGTGCCCCAACTCTGGTTCATTCTTTGCATCTCAGCCTCCACAGTCCTCCGCCAGGTTGTTTTTGGTCGGCCTCTCTTTCGTTTTCCTTCAGGGGTCCAAAGCATAGCTGTTCTTGTGATGGCATTGGGGTCTCTTCTGAGGACATGACCAACCCAGCTCCAGCGTCTGCCAGCTATGATGGTGTGCATGTCCTCTTGCTTGCTACGAGTAAGCAGATCTTGGTTAGTGATGGTATTTGGCCAAAAGATTCGGTGAATTTTTCTTAGGCATGTTGTGTGAAAAGAGGACAATTTCGACATTTCCTTCTCTGTAACTCTCCAGCATTCCGCACCATAGAGAAGCACAGAAAGCACACAGCTCTGATATAATCTTAATTTTGTGCTTGTGCTGTATTGGGAGGACTTCCAGATGTTGTTTAGGCTAAAGAAGGCTGTTCTTGCCTTATTCATTCTGATGTTGATGTCTTTGCCTGCCCCGCCGTCTGGTGTTACTATGCTTCCTAGGGATGTGAAAGTATCTGTCTGTACCAATTGCTGATTCCTTACTGATATGGGCTCAGGGTTGCTCATATTGAGCGTCATGACCTCAGACTTCTTTAAATTGATATTCAAGCCCACCTGCTGGCTAAACTTATTAAGTCTATCCGTTTTTTCCTGGATGTGTTGATGTGAATGTGCTAGTAGTGCAATGTCGTCTGCATATTCCAGATCTTCCAATGTAGAAAATGTTGTCCATCTTATTCCTCTTGGACTGCCCTCTGTTGTCTGGCGCATCACCCAGTCTATGACTGTTAAAAAATAGAGTGGTTGATAAGGGGCATCCCTGTCGTACTCCTGTCTTCACCTCAAAGGTTAGGTTGCTCTGCCCAACACTACACGTAAAGTTGGCATAGAGGCTTTTTATGATTGACACTATGCAGCTTGGAATTCCATAAGCCCTCAGTATTTTCCATAAACTGTCCCTATGTATGCTGTCAAAAGCCTTTTCAAAATCAACAAAATTAATGTAAAGCTGTCTTTGCCATTCTGAGCACTGCTCTATAATGTTCCTGAGAGTGAATATATGATCTACACATCTCCTGTTCTATCTAAATCCTGCTTGTTCTTTCCTCAGTTTGTGGTCTACTGCCTTTGAAATTCTCTGTATAATTATCCTGCCTAGTATTTTGCTGGGAACTGAGAGAAGAGTGATTCATCTCCATTGTTTCAATGTGCTGGTATTAATTTTATTTGGTATCTTCCCATTACTCTTGATTCCAACATTATTTTTCAACACCTTTTACAATCTTTTACATTGTTGACAATGTTAACAGTTTTCTTAAGATCAGTTATAATCTGATCCTGTCGCCAAGACTTATCCACATTTATATTGTTATCATTATTATTTTGTTGGCGAGTCTCATCCTTTTCCTCATCAATTTCTGGAATAGTAGTCAAACTGGAATTGGTAAATGTTGTGCCACATGTATTCAACTTATTGGCACGTAATTGAGCCATAGCAATGACGGCGTTAGCATTGCCATAAAGTTGCAAATTTTTCATTTCTCATTCCTTGATTTCTTTTGCGGTGCAATCCTTACTGCCATGGATACGACCAAACATAAGATCCGCAGTAGGATTCTTCAACATGCATACCTTAACATTACCTGTGAAGAAAGGTGTGTTAACATGAATTATAGCAGTGGGGTAGCATTCTATTGTCCTACCAAATGTCATGCATCTGACATATTCCCCTGTCGCACAACTTGGATGGATCAGTGACTGCCGGACTCCAATGGTGGTAGAACTGGAATCTCTCAAAACTGAAACTATAGATCCATTTACCATCCCTCTGTTAAATGTCAGAGAGCCTGTTCCGTCGTTAGCCGCTAGACCAACTTCTGGGAGGATGTGTCCGCAATTCAAAACAGTCTCCTCAGCCGTCTGAAATACAAGATTACATTCTGGGCAACTATTTGCCACGTTATAATTCATCACATGACATGTAGCAGAAGATTGTATTACTTTATCATTATGTGGAACCTCTGGGGTTGTACTATTAGTAACTGCCGCCCCTGTATTGTGATCATAATGAGACGATCTACGAGACTGAGACCGCTGACGAGAATAATCATTGGAATTATTTCGTTGTCCCCTGTAGTTACTGTTATCTCGGTGTCTCGGGCCTTGATTATAGTTATTCCAACTATTACTAGTGTTAGAGTTGTATGAATGATTATGATTTGCATTGTGTTGACCATTGTTGTATCTAAACTGAGGTGCCTGATTCCTATTCTGTGGTCTTCCTCTGTTAAAATCAGTCTTATTGTTATAATTATTGTGCCCCTTATGAAAATTAACATTATAACTTCCTTTGAAGCGACTTCTATCTACGCTGTGTGTTCGTGGTTTGTCATGACCGTGGTATGACATATTGGAGGCCACAGGTTATTAGAGAGTTAGAAATGCTCGCATTCGGATGGGCGGTACAATAATTTATTGCCATTTTTTCCAAATCATCAATCGTAGATGGCTTTCGTTCTTGCAAAAAGGCAAAGAACGGTGGGCTGACAGAGGATAACATTTTATCCCTCAGTAACAAATCAACTAGTTTGTCATATGATTTGTTTACACCTGCCAATTCAACCCATCTGTTAAAAGTATTGCGTATGTTCGCAATAAAACCTGTAAAGTCTTTATTGGAATCTGGTAAAATACTCTTAAAACGTAATCTACAACCCTCTTCGTCTAAATGGAAACGCCGTAATAGTAAGGCTTTAATGGCGTCATAATCACTAGCTATTGTTGGATCAGCATTCTGAGATGCCGTTAATGGTTCACCATCTAAGAATTCATTTAGTTTAAGTGCCCATGCGTGTTTAGGTAAGTTATTTGTTGTGCATACCTGTTCGAAACGTGCCAGGTATGATGAAAGGTCGTCGAAGTTCAACTTGAAATGTGGTAATTTAAAGTTATAATAAGGTTTGTTTTGATTGGATGAAGATCCATTTTGAAAGTTATCAATCTGGCTCGTATTAGCACTTTGTGCCTGTAATCTTGCAGTTTCCAACTTAAGACGTGCCAATTCCATTTCTTGTTGCCTTATAATTTCCTCTCGTTTCATTTTATTCTCTTCTTCTTGTCTAAGTTCTTGTTCTTCTTTTTCAAGCCTAGCAATTTCTCTTTGCTTTTCTAACTTTGCTTCATGTTTTTCAAGTTCAGTAATTGCAAATTCCTGAAGTGCCTCACCTTTTTTATTAAATTCCTTTCCAATCTTAAAAAAATGGTCTAAGGTAAGCATCTTGACGTTAATAATGTAAGTATTTACTCACTAATCTATAGTAATCAACAATATAATATATTCAATTACTTGTACTTACTCAATGTATGAAAATCAATATAACCAACTATAATATTCTTGTAGTATTGGTTATAAGTTCAACAACTATATAATAGTTTATAATAATATTATCTGTACTTACTAACATACATCACAAATAGTTATGCCATTTATTTATTCAAGATGCTGAATTAAAATCAAGCATCTAATATCATGACCTAATAATTATGGGTATTATTCTTACATAATTATGTTATTTAATCAATTATATGTGCCCAATAAACTGTAGTACTAGGAATGTGTACTAATTAATATCTAATATGTCTGTCCTAATTAAGGCAGACCATAAATTTTATAGTTATTGATCCATATATATTATAATATTATGCCCTAGTCATAATATATAAAATGCCTCAATAGTGTCTTGGACTACTACTGCAAAGTGATGACATCATCGAAGTCATCATCTAATTTAATCAAATTAATTCAACATATTAAAATCAATTTATAATAATATTATTAGGTTATGAGATGAATGAAAACAATACAAATGATTAACCAAAGCTTTACAACACATTAGTACGATACAAAAAGTGACATTTTCACAAGTAAAATGATTTTACAAAACTAAGCATAGAAATCGGAAGTACTGAAAGGTCAAGGATTGAACCAAATCGAGATTGAACTGAATCTAGGTCAAAAGACAGAAATAAATACGAATGCAAAAACTAATGACGTCACATGACTCATCTAACGGTTATTACAATACATATATGAAACTAAATGAAAGATAGGTCAGAAATGACAAGATAGATTACTAACAATAATACAAAACTGAATAAAATAAAACTGAATACCGGTACAGTAAAATACACCAATTATTCACAGAACTGGACATCTAACATGCAAGGTCAAATAATAGCAAATGCGAACGAACAAGCTATTGGTACAATCTTCAACAGGGTTCTTCGCCAAATGCAATTATTTAACGGCCCTACGGAACAATCAAAACTGATTTGGTCATTCGAAAAGACATAAAACCAGTTTTGATCCCCACCTACCGCCCACAAAAGTTACTTCACGACATAAATACATCTGGAAAAATAAAACATACAACAGTTAACAAATGACTTTCAAAAGACATGTTAGTGATCGACATGGACTAACATCGCTTACTGCACAACCAAGTACTTAGCTTTTAGAATCGATAGGTTTGCACAGTGCCTGCTTCGCCAACAGGATAAGGAGCTCATATGGTATGTTCATGACAGTTGAACTTAGTTTCTATTGTTGATAGAAGTGTTTCACCATATTATTTGAAGGTCGCTGACTTGCGCTGCCATTGAGCCAAGTTCGGCCTGTTGCTATGATATGACATCACCGGTGTACAACTAGAAAAAATGTCCCTTTCGCTTGAATGGAAACTCTGTCTTTTCTTGATTCCTAGGTCCTTAAAATTCCACAACCACGTATGGCCACCATTTGTTATGGCGATGGTTCTTCAATTATAACGATCTTCTTGTTATTGGGCCATTTACTTGAATGATCATTCTTATTTCTTTCGTTGGTTAGTTGAATGTCCAATAAACATTTGTGGTTCATTACAAATGTCAATATAAGATTTTCAAGGTAAATAACTTCGTAAAGAAGAGAGCTCATTGTGCATGTAAACATCAACATTGTCCATCTGAAGAACCAACCATAACGTGATAGAGGTAAGCAAGTCCTTTCGTTGAGTCCAACATTTATTGACGATATAACGTACGAAGACATTACGGGCATTATTCATTACAAGCATACATCTGCAAATTAATGTCATTTGAATCCATATAATATTCTCAATCCGTGTCCAATAAATGAATTAATGTAGACAGAGCGTCATAGCTATATGCACGCACGGTTGGGGATTCCAACAGCCGACAGTGAGCGTATGATTCTGACGAATATAAATATTATGGACTGTTTAATGATCCTTCCTTACATTCGGTTAAATACTAACCTTATCATCGTATCTCTTTCACATAACTTTGGACTGACCCTGAGTCCTTACTTTGAAGTAACTATATATATATATATATATATATATATATATATATATATATATATATATATATATATATATATATATATATATATATATATATATATATATATATATATATATATATATGCGGCCATACAATGCCCAACACTGGAAGGATATAGGACGCGTCTTCACAGCTTGACGGTCAACGTAAAAAGGGTCTCGTATCTAAGTCACGGTGCGTGACCTCTCAACGCTAACACGTCATAATTGGATCGTATACATAGCGTTCAGCAGACCGTGAATTATTAACATTAAATTATATTAACATGCTGTCACCCTAAAAATTGCACACTGCCAACCATAGCAGACGACTTCAATAAAATACCGTAACACCGGTACATATATATATATATATATATATATATATATATATATATATATATATATATATATATATATATATATATATATATATATATATATATATATATATAGAGAGAGAGAGAGAGAGAGAGAGAGAGCGGCTCTTGGGCGGTGCAGGCGAACTGGGCACCGTCTAGAAAGGGGGAGAGGGGGGCGGAAATTTGAAATTATAGTGTAGCCCAAGTCGATAGCATTAATTGACCCTCATATTAGAAAAAATACGGGAGGTAGGGTGACCATCTGTCCTCTTTCCCCCGGATTTGTCCTCTTTTTTACCTAAAGATTGAGTGTCTGGGCGGCTTTTTTCAAATGTGCAATTTGCCCTCCTTTTTTCGAAGATTGAGCATGACTAATGTGAAGTCTATATTATACAAGTATACTCTTCTAGGTACATATCCGGTGTTACGTGTTGAAAATCGCGCTAATGACCGCTGTCCACGAAGCACTAATTTTGTGGTGTTTAGTTGGCAGGGAGGATAGTGCGATTCGCTTCCGTAGCTAGGTGGTGGTGCCGTTCGGAAGGTCCTGAGTTCGATTTCTCGGTAAGCCACTTACTTCTGTTGTTTTTTTTTGTTTTTTTTTTTTTTTTGGGGGGGGGGGGGGGGGGGGGGGGGGGGGGGGGGGGGGGGGGTCTGATTTTCAACTTCTTTATTTCTCACGAGTGCTTGAAACATACCTTTATATGTGTATTATTTATTTACCGTTTACATGCCTTGGGTTTCCCTCTTTATTTATTTAAATGTATATTCTTTAATTAATTAGTGTTTTCAAGTAAATATTGAACGAATTGCAAGGGAATGTAGTTCAGCTGTTGAAGATATAAAATGTGTTTATTCTGTGATAGACATTCTTAAGCAACGCTTATGTCAAGAATCTGCGCCCTACAAGATTCCGAAAATTCTTTTTGAAAAGCAAAGAGACGGGCCCGATAGTTTGTGTGACAAGTTTCATGATAATAATACATGTCTGTACATCTGTTGTTTAGAATACTTGGAGACACAGATGAAACTTTTATAAGATTTCCCAAATTTTTCATAAACGACCTTATACGGAGCACCAACATGGGAAAATGCACGAGCTTCTGGTCATTGATTTCATTGATAAAGATGTTGCATTTGACGATGCAAGGGATGTGATCAACTAAACAGTCTAACATTTGTTGAAATGAACATTAATGATGAAGGAGTCATGCAATTGCTGGCACACGAGAAATGAATCAGATTTTTTAAAGCAATCATTGAATCGGTAAAAATTGAATTTTTATTCTAAACTTCTAATGATCGCACACTATTTCTTTGCGACACCTAGTCACAATACAAACATGAACAGTCTTATTTCACTAATGGAAAGCCACTGGACAAAATACTAAAAAGTATCTAAGTGAATTCCATCAACGGAATGTTTCTTCCGCCATATAATTTCAAAAGTGTTATGCTGTCAATTCAATGATTATTTAAAAGAAAATAATGAACTGTTGAGGAGGATAATAATGTCAGCAAAAAAGTAATATTAACATAATAATAATTGTATCAATACTGATTACCATTTCTTCTTCTTTGATCCATAACCACCAACCGTCAAAGCAGTCAGCGGCCATCACGCCTAGTGGCGTCTTGTAGGGCAGCAACAAATTGATTCCACTTTGCTCGGTCGGCGGCCATCCTTCGTACAGTGCCCCAACTGTGGTTCATTCTTTGCATCTCAGCTTCCACAGTTCTCCGCCAAGTTGTTTTTGGTCGGCCTCTCTTTCGCTTTCCCTCAGGGGTCCATAGCAAAGCTGTTCTTGCGATGGTATCAGGGTCCCATCTGAGGACGTGGCCAACCCAACTCCAGCGTCTGCCAGCTATGATGGTGTGCATGTCCTCCTGGTTACTCCGAATAAGTAGTTCTTGGTTGCTGATGGTGTTTGGCCAAAAGATTTGGAGAATTTTCCTTAGGCAGATTGTGTGGAAGGAGGACAGTTTCGACATTTCTTTCTCTGTTACTCTCCAACATTCCGCACCATAGAGAAGCACAGAAAGTACACAGCTCTCATACAGTCTTAATTTGGTGTTTGTGCTGTACTGGGAAGACTTCCAAATGTTGTTGAGAACAGCAAAGGCTGTTCTCACTTTATTCATTCTGTTGTTAATGTCCTTGCTTGTTCCACCGTCAGGTGTTACTATGCATCCTAGGTAAGTAAATATGTCTGTCTGTTCTAACTTCTGGTTCCTTACTGTTATTGGCTCAGGATTGCCCACATTTAGTGTCATGACCTCTGTCTTTTTCAAATTGATGTTCAGGCCAGCCTGCTGGCCATACTTATTCAGTCTATCGGTTTTGTCTTTGTGGTGGATTTTGATGTTATGAATTGTTGTTATGTATTAGTATTATAATAAATGAGATTAGCTATGAAGGTCCCTGAATTTACTCAATAGTATTGTGAACTTTTCAGGGTGCCTTTCCGCTACCACCCCCTTTATCTCATTCAAAATGTATTTATATTAGTATATTAAATGACTTCGTGTTGTGTCTAGGGTTATGAATGTAGAGTGTGAAGCACAATAATTAACAAACATACAAACAAATAGTTTATTATTCACAACAGTACACAGTACTACCACAATAACATACAAACAACACTCTAAAAGGCTATCTTACTTAAGACTGTGGTTGAATTTTGTGTAAATAAGATTTTTACAGTTTTATTTGTAATCAGGACACGCCCACGGCGACCGTTGCCTCAATTGGCTGTGTGTGGTGTACCCGGAAACGGGGCCTCCCAGTACTGAGGCACAGTTAAGTCCCCGATGCCACTTATCGGTGCAGAGTTGAGAGAGATGGCTGAGCATCACAATCCCCCCTGTGTTGCAGCATGATGAGAACCCAGCATTGCACACTGAGCTTGGGGGGATCACTTGGGCACCAGACTTAATACTGGCTCTTGACTGGATGGCCGCATGCAGGAGATTTCTACAATGGAGGGTTGGCAGGTGGTGGGTATCTGGAAGTGGCTCTGTGCAGGACGTGAGGATTCCTTGGGAGAGCCCAGAACCAGAGCACAGCATTGTGCAAGCTCTGCATAGTTGGAGAGCCCCCTGGATGACGGGGAATGCACAGTGTGCTACCCCACCTATCCCCAACTGCTAACTTAGAACCAGAAGTGGGGTCCTCTGTATGCGTGCCAGGCCAGGATAAAATGCCTGGGAAAGAGACTGGAGCTCAGAACTCCCTAACTCAAAGTTGCAGGATGGCAGAAAAGCCATGGGAAAGACAGGGCTATTTTGAAGATAACGCAACCATATTTTCACCATACGAGCTCGGACGCCGCCTCGGTAAACAAGGTCCGCGCAGAGCAGTGACACCCCCAGGCTGCTTGCGAATAGTCTACTACTGGGAACATAAACAGATTTAGGGATGAGCCCACTCTCCCATTGAACAGGTGCTAAAGTCATAGATACTGGGCCAGAAGGCGCACCGGAAACCACAGTATCACGCAACTCGCTTTTTTTTTTCTATGGAGAGTACACCGTCAAATAAATCTCGTACTGGTGCTCGCCCTGTGGAGCTCCACCAGGCAGGTGCAGTGCCGGGCTCTGAGCCTCGACAGAGCCCACCCTCAGCTACTGGAGGACCCTCTAGACCGTCTTGTGGAGTCAGCAGACGGCGGAGGAGAACTACTGACCAAAACAAAACAGAAAAAGAGAAACCCAGAGTGCCACTTGTCATGATGCACTGGAATGCAGAGGGAGTGAACAGCAAGCAGGCTGGATACAGCAAAAAGACAGAGCTGGAAAACATCTTGTATGAGAAGCAAGTCAGTGTTTGCTGTATCCAAGAGACTCACTTAAAAGCAGATCAAACCTTTAAAATAAGGGGATATCAATGCTTCAGATCTGACAGAAAAGATAGACGAAAAAGGAGGAGTACTTACTCTTGTAAGGAATAACATTCCTGCACACGAAAGGAAAACCTTCATGGATGGAGCAGAATATCAGCTGTTGCAGATAAAGGTAGACAAGATGGAAATAGAACTCCTGAACTATTACTGTCCGAACAACAAACCCCTGAGTCTCAGCTCTATACAGGTACCAGCCACCAACTTTATAGCAGTTGGAGACTTTAATAGCCACTCCCAGAGCTGGGGCTATAACCATCTGGATCACAGAGGTGAAGAGGTTGAAACTTGGCAAGATGATCACTCCCTAATCCTAGTCAATAATACCACAGATACTCCTACCTTCTACTCCAGAGGATGGCACACAACTTCAACACCAGATCTTGCCTTCTCCACACCAGATATAGCTGGATCTATTAATAGAGAAGTAGGAGACCAACTAGGGGGAAGCGACCATCGCCCAATCTTTCTTACTGTCCAGAGTGCAACTCTCAGTACAGGCCCAGCCATTACAAGATGGAACTACAAAAAAGCCAACTGGGGTTTATTCAGGCATCAGGTGAACACGCTGCTGTCTACCCTCAAGGTACAGAACAGAGACATTAATGAAGTGGTTAAAGACTTCAACAGATGCATACTACAAGCTGCAAAAGAAACCATTCCCAAAGGATGCCGGCGTAACTACATACCATACTGGTCCAGCACACTCCAAGAACGTCAGGAAGCTATGGACAGGGCTAGAAAGGACGCAGAGTCTCAGCCTTCACTTGAAACTCACAACAAATGGAAAAAGGCTGTAGCAGAGTTTCAGAGAACAAAGCTAGAAGAAAAACGGAAAAGCTGGAGAACTAAAACGGCATCGCTGAACCTTGAGAAAGACGGCAGGAAACTTTGGAGATTAGTCAAGTCTCTAAATGAAGAGCGTTCCTCACCTAGGCAGACTATCACATTGGATGAAGGTGGCAAACTTTTCAGAGGAAAACAAGCTGCAGACTTGTTTGCTAGAAGATACAGTTCAGAAAGCAACTTACCCATTAACATAGATCATCAGAGAGAGATACTCCTGCCCCAATGAGGGAACCCATCACACTAGGAGAACTACAGAAGGCTATTTCCAAGCTTAAGTTTCAAAAGTCACCCGGCCCAGACAAAATCAGCAACGAAATGCTAGTAAATCTGAGCTCAGCAGCAAAGACAAAACTGCTTGAGATATTCAACCACAGCTGGTTGAAAGGAACGGTACCCCAAGTATGGAGAGAAGCCATCACAATACCCATACTAAAGAAAGGGAAATGTAAGACCGAGGCTGCAAGTTACCGGCCAATCAGTCTCACAAGCTGTGTTGGGAAGACTATGGAGCGAATAGTCAACCACAGATTGAAATGGTATTTAGAGTCTGAGCAGATCCTGGTGCCGGAACAAGCTGGATTTAGAGAATGCTACAGTATAGAAGACCAAGTTACTTACTTGTCTCAAGCAATAGAAGATGCCTTCCAGGAGAAGAAAAAGGTCCTAACGATCTGGGTCGACTTCAAGCAGGCCTTTGACAAGGTGTGGAAAGATGGCCTCATTGCAAAACTTAGGAGAAGTGGAATCCAAGGCAACATGATGAAATGGATCCAGTCATACTTGCATAACAGGAGAACTAGAGTCACTCTTGACGGTCTGCAGAGCAGAAAAGTGTTGCTCCATCAGGGGGGTACCTCAAGGAGGAGTAATTTCCCCAACACTCTTCCTTGTTTACATCAATGACCTGGTGAAAGATCTCCCTGCAGGAGTTAAAGCTGCCTTATATGCAGATGACCTAGTACTCTGGTGCGCTGATGAAAACGTCACCACAGCAAATTATAGAATGCAGCGGGCAGCAGACATGCTAGTGTCATGGGCAGAGAAATGGCTTATCACAATAAACACAGACAAAACCTCCACAACACTGTTCTCCCTTGCCCCCAAGGACAAATCAGCTAACATACACCTAGGGACAACCGTGATCAAGGAAGAAAGCTACCCCACCTATCTTGGGGTGACATTTGACCAAAGGCTTACATGGAATAAGCATATTGAAAATGCAGAAGGAAAGGCCCGAAGACGACTAGGCATACTCAGAAAATTAGCAGGTACCAACTGGGGAGCAAATGAACGAAATCTAAAGAAGATTTATAATGGAGTAATAAGACCACACTTAGAGTTTAGCTCAGCAGCATGGTCATCAGCTGCTAACTCACATCTGCAGTCTTTGGACAAGGTGCAAAATCAAGCTCTCAGGCTCATTACAGGAGCCATGAAAACTACACCAATAACAGAGATGCAGAAGGTTGCTGGATTACAGACATTGTCCCATAGAAGAGACACAAAAACCATGATCCAGATGGAAAAGTACAACAGTATGCAAATGCACCCAATGAAGGCAAGACTAGATGATCTGGCATTGGGACGTCTAAAGCGTAGCAGCTTTGTGCATCGGGGGAAAAGACTTATAAGACAGCATCAAGAAGACCTATCCATGAAGACAACACCACTGAAGCCCACCCTATACCCTGTACCATGGGAGCAGGCCAGCAGTGCCCTCCAAATTAATACATCAGTCAGTGGTCTCACAAGTGGATGTGAGTATAATGATCTGCAAAAACGAACTGCTACATTGAGTATGATCCAAGAAAGCTATCCCGATCAATCATGGATACATGCCTATACAGATGGATCAGCAACTAATGCTGTTAGGAATGGAGGTGCCGGTATCTTTATCTCATATCCTGACAACCACTATGAGACTAGGCACATTCCCACTGGTAAATTCTGTTCCAACTATACAGCCGAGGTTCAAGCTCTAGAGCAAGCTGCAAATATGATTTATAACACCAACTCTGACTGCCACCAGGTAGTCATCCTCACAGATGCACTGTCTGTCCTGCAAGCTCTCAAGGGTGGTAAACTCCCGCATCTGAGAAATGAACTAAACAAGGTAGCTGCCAAAAAGAGAACCATACTTCAGTGGGTACCATCTCATTGTGGTGTACCCGGAAATGAAAAGGCAGATAAACTTGCAAAAAAGGGAGGAGAATGTGAACAAGAAGATAATGAAGTCACATACTTTGAGAAAAAGAGAGCTATCCAGACTATCAGAAGAGAACAGAACCAACCCAAAGACGACTATCACACTCTCGACCGGCAGGGACAGATAACTATTTTTCGACTCAGGACAGGGCATAACAAACTGAATAAACACATGCACAAGCTACGATTGTCTGCTTCACCACTGTGCACATGTGGATTAAACGAACAAACTGCTGAGCATGTTCTACAGGACTGTCCTCTGTATGACCAGTTAAGAAAGATATACTGGCCCAATGACTCAACACTAAACTCAAAGCTATATGGAGTTAAAGAGGAACTTCAAACAACAGTCGAATTCATCATGAGAACTCGTCTGACGGTGTAATCATCAAAGATGCGATCGCAAGAAGAAGAAGAAGAAGTAATCAGGACAGACAATTTAAAAGTGAAATCACAATAATCAATTACATCAGTCAAATAGCACAATAAATCCTTTGTCCATATATATAAAATTATTAATCGAATATATTTATGTAGTGTTCTCCTACTTTAAGGTAATACTGGTGGTAATACTAGGTTGTTGTTTTAATCATGTCCTTCTGGAAATGTTTGTTTCTATTTAGTCACTTGTGGAACTATTAAATATTTGTCCCAGTTTTATTCACTGTTATTAGATCGTTTTTTTAAAGTTCTGTAGTTGAGCTTTCAGGTGCCGAACGAGAACTTAACTGGGCAGTAGAATGTATGTTGAACCTTTCCTCTGCTCGCTTGACAATCTGTTCCCTGTTTGATAGGCAATGGCCACTAGCATGGGCTCGCAGTAAACAGGCAGAGTCCTGAATCAATCAATTTTCAAGCGTTTGGTACCACATTAACGTCAGTACCCAGGACCTCTGAAATGTGAAGGTATGCATCCTTCGTAATATCTAGCATACTCTAATAGTCCACAGTTAAGGACATGTACATTATAAACAAACAAAAGGATCATATCCTTATACAAAGCTATGCCACCATTTTCTTTTGATGTGACAATGTACACCAGTATTCCTTTCCCTAATAGTTACAACGCCACTGCAATTCCAGCTGTAATCTCTTCCATATAATAGGATAGGTGTTATGCTCCTTTATGACAATCATACCTATTCTTGTAGTTTTACACCTTTCTGACAGTCTATCACATGGTGGATCAATCTTTAGGCTTTGCCTCATGTTCGCTATAGACCCACTCATGTCTAGACATATATTATTATTTCACATTCAATTTTTATATAAAATACAGGTTAATAAATGTCAAGCTTAGCACAATTTTCAATGAAATATACACAGAGACGATGACTGACACAGTTTCGATCTGTCGTATTGCCCAGGCTGCTTATAACTTGTATTTTAAAGCACAGCCTGCTCTCATCTATCACTGTTTAAAATTTTCTTAGAAATGGCGTCCCCTCTAACGCTTATTCTGACAATATCTTTTTAGTTAGCCAATCATTCTTAATTTTACAGTGTAAACAGTCTTTTCAAAAAATATCATTCAAACTTTTCCTACGTTACTTAGGCTATTTATGTTTATTCAAAAGTCAGCCAATAATATTTAGTCTCCCTTCAAATGCCACCCAATCAGATTCACTGTACTATCCTAGCCTATCTGTCACCTACTTTTTTCCCCCAAAAATATGCGATCCAATCTAAGCAGATATGACTTGACCTGACAGTATCTCTGATCTCTATGTATTGTTTTATCAATATTTAATTAGTTAAGGGACTATTTATATAACTAATAACATATTCTTAGTCAGCAAGTCTTCAGGTACACGAATATACAATTTTTAAAGGGCTATGTGGTTTGGTTCAAAATTCTCTCTTTTTTTCCATGTTAGTTGTTTATTTTTAAACTACCTCCTGTTCACTTCTCTTCTCATGTACTTACGAGATAATTACGAGAGCTTAGGTCATTCATAATAAGAGCTTAACATGTTTACATGACGTAGTGTCCACAATTCTAACTTTTTTCATTGTATTTGGGGAAACCCCTAAGGCAAAGCGTGCTGCTGTGCTAGAGTTGGCTTTTAGTTTAAAATCAATGCGAAACGAATTAGCATTTCATCTATCCTTGCCCCTCCTCGTTCCACAATGCATTTTAAGCACAATTTCTTAGAACTAGAAAAAGTAGGCAAGGACAAATTTGAAAATTTGTGTACCGTTTTGTTCGGCTATTCGTTAGGAAATAATAATCTGAAGGCGTAGGCGATACCAATCGTTCTAGCAGAAAATTCTTTTGTACTTTCTTATCTTTGCCTTTATGCCCTATATTGTTATATATTAATTTAGATATTGTATTTAGAAATCACTACAGTCTTGAATGTGTTGATGTGAATGCGCGAATAGTGCAATGTCATCTGCATATTCCAAATCTTCCAGTGTAGAAAACGTTGTCCATCTAATTCCTCTTGGACTGCCCTCTGTTGTCTGGCGCATCACCCAATCTATGACTGTCAGAAATATTGTTGTTGATAAGGGGCATCCCTGTCGTACTCCTGTTTTCACTTCGAAAGTTACATTACTCGATCCAACACTGCACGTAAAGTTAGAATAGAGGCTTTTTATGATGGAAACAATGCGGCTGTGAATTCCATAAGCCCTCAGAATTTTCCATAGGCTGTCCCTGTGTATGCTGTCGAAAGCCTTTTCAAAATCAACAAAGTTAATGTACAGCTGTCTCTGCCATTCTGAGCACTGCTCTATAATGTTCCTGAGGGCAAATATATGATCTGCACATCTTCTGTTCTTCCTGAAGCCCGCTTGTTCTTTCCTCAGTTTATGGTCAACTGCTTTTGAAATTCTCTGGATGATTATCCTGCCTAGTATTTTGCTGGGAACTGAGAGGAGGGTAATTCCTCTCCAGTTGTTGCAGTCTGCAAGGTCGCCCTTCTTGGGCAATTTGACAATTATTCCTTTACTCCACTCTGTTGGTGTTGTCTCAGCTTCCCAGACTTGTGCAAATAGTGGTTCTAA
This sequence comes from Oreohelix idahoensis, assembly GCA_024509875.1. NCBI lineage: Eukaryota > Metazoa > Mollusca > Gastropoda > Stylommatophora > Oreohelicidae > Oreohelix > Oreohelix idahoensis. The sequence goes on along the minus strand of JAMPIV010021120.1, from coordinate 416,872 downwards.
TAGTTCTGCTGCAAGTTCAGGGTCTGTCTTGAATAGCTCAGCATTTAGATTGTCGTGACCAGGCGCTTTTCCATTTTTTAGCCCTTTGATAGCTGTGATGATTTCTTCTTTTCGTGGAATGTCTGTATTTACGTCTAAGTCACTTTCAGCCTCAAGAACATTCAGCTGAGTCTCTGGTGGTTCCTTATTCAGTGTTTCTCTGAAGTGCTCTGCCCATCTTGTTTCCTGCCCCTGTGCTGTGGTGATGAGATTTCCTTGCTTGTCTCTTACTAACGTTATGTTGTTTGCACTTCGTTTTCCACTGATAGCTTTAGTTATTTTATAAACTGTGCTTTGTTCATTTCTCAGTGCTGCCTCTTCTGCCTGTCTTGCAAAGTCATCCAGAAATGACCTTTTGTTAGCACGGGTTTGACGTTTTACTCCCTTGTCCAGCTGACTGTACTGTTCACTATATATTGCCTTTAACCTGGGAGACTTAGCTTCTGTTTTCTTTCTTTTCATTTCCTTTCTCTTCGCTATGGTGTTTAGCGTTTCTGGTGTTATCCAGTCTTGGCTCTTTCTTTCCTGGAATCCCAAGCATGATTTGCTGCTTTCTTTGTATATTGTTGAGATGGTGTTGAATTTCTGGTCGACATCGTCGGTCTCTGTTCTTTCCTGGCTTTTGGTAATCAGATATCGTCTCTTTACGTCGACCACGAACGCTTTTCTGGTGAGGGGGTCCTTAAGTTTCGTGATGTTATATCTTTTCTGTTTGACTGCAACTGGTCCAGCAGCTCTGAGTCAGTCTTGCTACTACTAGGTGATGATCACTTCCCACATCTGTGCCTCTTCTTAATTTCACGTCTTGTAGTGCATGTCTCCATCTGCCATTGATCATTATGTGATCTGTCTGGTTTTTGTCTCGTCCGTTTGGGGATTCCCATGTTAACTTGTGCACCTCTTTGTGTTGAAAAAGTGTTCCTCCAATGACCAGGTTGTTAATACTGCAGAAGCTTATTAATTTGTCCCCATTCTCATTTACTGTTCCACTGCCGCATTTCCCCATTACTCTTTCGTTATAATTATTGTGTGTTCCAACTTTCGCATTTAGGTCTCCCAGTACTATAATAAGATCGTACCTGGGTACAGTTTCCATTTCCTTTTGTACCTGTTGATAGAACTCGTCCTTGATCTCTTCATCGCTGTCGTTTGTTGGTGCATAGCATTGTATAATTGTGGTGTTGGTGAATCTCAATCTCAGTCTTGCTCTTATTAGTCTGTTGTTAATGGGTTTCCATTCCAGTAGAGACATTTCCATTCCTTTCTTAAGGATAATGGCTACACCTTCGTTGTGCTGACCATCCTCTATACCAGAATAAAGTACTGTTTCCCCTGTAGCTGTTTTTATTCTCCCCATCCCTGTCCATCTGCTCTCGCTTATTCCCAGGATATGTAGTTTGTAATTTCTCATCTCTGCTGTGATCTGTCTCAGCTTTCCTGCCTCATTCATAGTTCTGACATTCCAAAAACCAATTCTGGTTTCGTGTTTTGCGGTCTGGGCATCCGTTTTCATGCCAGTGGCTTCCTTTCGGCTTTCACCACTGTCAGTCATACGAGCCTGAGACTCCGGATGTCCGTCCCGCAGCAAAGTTTTTTCATTTATTGCTGTTTCCGTAACATGTGCGATTTTTTACACAGACAGGAGTGTCGGCCCTGTGCTAAAACCCCCAACCTGGAGGACCAGGGTACCAGCTTTTGTCTGACCCCTACCCACGCAGACCAGTCCAGCTTGGTTGAACCTACCAGGAGTAAAACTCCCACTGGCATAGCTCTGGGGATTGTCAGGGTACACAAGCTGCCATACCGCTACAAGGTATAGGTACCATTGATGGCAGGATTAACATTTGGAAAGTTTTTTTTTGAAGTGAAAATGATTTAAAGACATACATTTTAAAGGACATTTTATTTCTAATTTTTACATTTTATAAAACTAGCTCTAGTCATCACAATAATGCATTAATAGATTGAAATTAATAAGTTTTCTTTTTTTTTTGTCCTAAATTTTGGCCTGTATTGTCCTCTTTTTTACGTTAAATAGTTAGAAAATGTCAACTTCTTGTTAAAAACGACATAGTCACCCTAACTGGAGGTGTGTGCCAAAACGAGATCTCGAACCACTTTGAAAAAATACCAAAGGCCGGCTCTTATATATATATATATATATATATATATATATATATATAGATATATATATATATATATATATATATATATATATATATATATATATATATATATATATCTATATATATATCTATATATATATATCTATATCTATATATCTATATCTATATATATATCTATATATCTTACGCAGTAGTTAGGTTCTGAGGACACCGCATAAGTCAAATAGGCATATACCCGGTACTCTATTTGGATTGAGTGGAGTTGGGGAGATGATACCATATTTTGACCGGAAATCAAAATTATCTTGAGTTATCTATACTATATTGTGGTGAATGAGGTTAATGGTGTTATTAATTAGGAGTAAACAGAGTGAGGTCAAGCTGTGTAAGTTCCCTGAGTCTAACTGTTGATGCTGATTCTCAGAGTCCCTATCCTCCACCTCTCAGATCTCAATCTGTGTAAAATAGGCTCTGTGATGTTGTGTGGCTGAATGTGTCTAGGGTAATGTATTTAATATAAAGACGAAATAACATGTAAACAGAACTGTAACTCAATAATATTAAAGTGAGTAAGACTTTTGTTAAAGTTTAGGTAATTATATTACAATTTTAATTTCCCTGTACCTCAAGTTTTCTGGGACAGGGATTGTCAAACTCAATAATTTTATTTATTTACATTATTTAAAATAAATAACTGGAACTCTGTCCAAATATCTTGTTTCTATGACTAAAGATCACTGTAAGAATTTTACCCACTGATCTGTCTATCTGCTTGTACTTATCACTGTTAATATATTGGACAGATTGTCTTCTTCATCATATCAAGGTGAGTTCTTTTATTTATTAGTATGCTTAGGTTTGTGGTGGAATAAATAAGGTTACACTGTCAGTGCCAGTTTAACGGACTTATCTCAAAAAATGGGACAACTGTTGGCCCTTTGGTTCTTCTATACATTCAACTGGCTTTAGAGCTGAAGAAGTGGGGTAGCTGCGGCAACAAGGCTGAGCGTTCCTCCCAAGCTTTCTTCCCTCACCAGATTTCTGCCACCAATTTGTAGGCTGGTATATGACCTGTTGTAGTGGATTTTGATGGTATTGTATGGTTGATGTTACCTAGTGTGATGTATGAGGTCAGCTGTGAAGGCTCCTGAGATAAATGTAGATGTGAATTACAGAAGGCCCTTCTTACTACCACTAACGACCTCACACATATCTTTTTTACTAATGAATGTGGCTACGTTAAATGTCTAGGGTAATGATATGTACTGTGTTGTGGTAGAGTACACACACACACACACACACAGATATTTAAGAAGTCTAATAATATTAATAAAATTTATAACACACTGAACTAACTCAGGCTGTTTTAGTTTTTAAAGTTAATCTTTTGATAAATTTATTTTGTTCTGAACCAAATGTTTGTTTGTCAGAACATATGAAATATTATGGAATTATAAATGGCATGCATAATCATACGACATAATAAAATGGAAAATGTGTACTTAATTATTTCAAATGACTGGTTAATAATAATTATATTAAGATAGTCACAGGAGAACTTATTACTAGATATGCTGTTGGGGTGGTGTCATCACTCCCAGTCTATGACTGCCAAACATTGTCCGTTGACTTAAGGGATAAATATATATAATTTAATTTCCCCAATGTCATGGCTTTATTTACTGGTAAATTAGGGATAAATTTGTGAAAAATGTTGTTGGTGAAAGTCCAGCAGGCCAGATATTACTTATCTGCCTGCATCGATCCTGTACAAAAGTCTGGTGGCCCCACCTCTCCGTGCAGGGGGCAATATACGGCTGCTCTGACACAATGACAGACTGCTCTGGTCCACACTTGTATATATATTAATACAGCATTTGACACCGCTTTGGTGCCAAATAGAAACTCACAGTTCTGAAACAAAAGTATTGGTCATGTGTCAGAACTCTATCCTCTGAACCACTTCTGTACACAACACTACACACAACAACACCACATAGACTAGGTCAGATCTCTCTGACCACACAGCACATCTTACCAAGTTGGTTTCACATAGTATCAGTTCCCCAAGACTACATTACATCTGAGATATGTTCAATAGCTTCCTGCTATTAAATAAGATAGGTGATATGTTCCACTGATCTCAATACTAGATCCTTTTCATAGTTTCATTTAGGCGTTCCTATATATTTTCTTTGTATGCATGTCTCTAGACCCTGATCTAGGGCTGGGGATCTAGAGCGAACACTTACTTGTCGTAATCATTTTTATGATATGGCAGTATCAATCACTCGAATTATTAAAATATACAGAATAAGTATTTTTCATTCTTACCAGAATTCAGAATTGAGAACACAGTTAAAGTTCGCTAGCAAAACTCAGCTGAGCTGCTGGCTGTATGATGGCGTCCCACTTATAAAGTTATATTCTTATGGAATCAACACCATCCTGGATTCAAACTGCGTCTCTGAACAGACTTATGTTAAATGGCAAACTTTCACCTCTCTATCACGCTACTATAAAATGCGTTGACCAATCACCGACTTCCCCCCTAACTTTCAAATCGTCAACCAAAAGTCACTTCAGTCAAATCTCAGTCAAGTATGTATTACGGTCTGTTAGTCCGTCTGTCTCTACTTGTTTTTTCATAAAAACACACTTGGTTTTTCATGCATTTCCTACACGAATCTGCTACTAAGTTATTTTTAGCTACAATGCTCCACCACCTTCCCTCTCTTTAATTACAGCTCGATTTTTACGTTTGCAGACTCAAGGCCAAGATTTTGGTTACTTTTAGTGACGGGTTAACAGTGCAGTCGCTTGTCTGGTATGAACAATACAGTCTTTTGTCAATATCTTCCTTATTATCTATCCGTCTGTATAATTGAAAGCATATTATTTCCCTGCTCAAGATGGGCTATCAAACTAGCTAGGTTTTATTTTCATAACTCTATTATTAAGAAAAAAAACTTATTTTTTCTCAAGTTTAATTTTTTGAAATTTGTTCGAGATCCTTCCCTCATGTGTTTTGCCGCGGCATTCAAAATAAAGACCAAGTATCGAAAAACGCTCAAGAAATGACTGTCTCGATCCAGAGCTAATGTCAATTTCTTGTCCATTTCCTTACTTTATGTCAACTAGGGGACGTGAATTTTTTTCTTTCACCCCCACTTGCGTCTTTTTGGCCGTTCGAACTTCAAACACGTGTTCAGTCATATTTTTCCTTTTTTGTGTCCTCCGTTCTCTCCCGTCTACAAAGGGTAAACGTTCCGTCTGCACTTCCAACTCGTTAGTTTTAAATGGCGGTGGGAAATACTGGCATGGGCGAACATAATATTACATAATATTTAAACATTTATGGCACTGCAAAAACCAATATCCCTTCTGGGTTACTGCATTGGCATGCGCAAAATTTGTAAGCCACTAGCAAATATTTTATGCCTTTCTTTCACTCTGGAAGACTGCATTCCTATTTTGGCTATCGTAACACGTATTGTGGCCTATAATAATAATAATAGCCCCTTCAGTCATAACTGACTATGGGAATGCGCCCCTGAGGTGACAGCCCTCAGCTGCTTATTTTCCTGGTGCTCCTTTCGACGTTTTCTCCTCACCTCTGCTTCTTGTGTGAGCCTCTCTTCACCCAATCTGAGGTGGTGCCGTAAATAGCATCGCCACTTAGTGCGATAGGCAGCTTCATCCTCCCATGTTGCTTGATCCATGTCCAGTGCCCTCATATCTCTCTTGCACACATCTTTGAACCTCAGCTGTGGTCGCCCAACTGTTCTCTTGCCATCTGCTAATTGTCCGTAGAAGATATCTTTTGGGATGCGACCATCTTCCATGCGGCGAACATGGCCAAGCCAGCGAAGTCTGCGCTGTCTAAGCAGCGTATACATACTTTGAAGGCCAGCACGTGACAACACCTCGACATTTGTCACTTTATCTTTCCACGAGATGCCAAGGATGCGGCGTAGACACCGCAAATGGAAGGTATTGAGCCTTCTTTCTTGCTTAGCATAGGTCATCCAGGTCTCGCTGCCATATAGGAGTGTGCTGGTGATGCAGGCATTATATACCGCAGCTTTGGTCTTCATTGTGAGTTTAGAGTTTCCCCAAACACGCGATGTGAGGCGGGCAAAGGTAGCTGCAGCTTTGCCAATGCGGCTGTCGATTTCTGTATCCAGTGAGAGTTTGTCATTGATGGTAGACCCTAGGTATGTGAAGTGGTGCACCACTGCCAATTCATAGTTATCGATAGTGATAACTGGTGCAGCACCCACATCCTGACTCAGCACATTCGTTTTCTTTAGACTTATTGTGAGGCCAAAGTCCTTGCATGCTTTAGTGAAGCGATTCATCAAGCTCTGAAGCTTCTGTTGGCTTTGAGTGATGACTGCAGCATCATCAGCGAACAACAAGTCTCTTATAGTGACCCTTCTGATTTTTGTTTTTGCCTTCAGCCTTGAAAGATTAAACAGACGGCCATCTGACCTAGTGTGAAGGCATATTCCTTCAGTTGCATCTCTGAATGCATGTTTCAAGAGTAAGGCAAAGAAGATTCCGAAGAGGGTCTGAGCCAGAACACAGCCTACGTATTGTGGCCTGCATGTTAATTAAATCAATGCAAATACTTATTGTGCCTTACCCTCAAACAAGAATATCACATATCATAAGCTTGACTTTGGCAGTTAATGGGTTCTACCACTGCCGTAAGTGTCCAGACGGTGAAAGCTTTGGTCACACAGGCTCTCCCACTGATGTCAGCTTTAGATAGTTTAAATTTCAAATGGCGGTTCTTGCCAGCAAAATGTTAATTTTATTTCCCCAAGCTACTCTACGCCTTAACCAATCAAAACGCGTGTCTAGAAATTTCTAGCTTTTTCTCACGCAACCAAATTGAGCAGTTGTCCGTCTGTCTCAATTTTTTTTATTTTTACAATATCTTGGTTATTAATGGGTCAATTTTTAATATTAAAGGTGATTATTAAAGGGACCACTGTCCTCTATCTTCCTATACAGGTTTCCTTTACCCATTTATCCCCGTTTTCATCTTGGTAATATTTTTCTGATTTATAGTGCTCTGTTCACTGAACTAAAATATTAATAAAATAATTTTCTAAGGCCAGATAACTTATTATAAGGGAAAATTTTTATAATATATATTAACCAATCTTAGTGCTACCTTTCAAGGCATCCCTGTTATTTGTAACGAAATAAATTATCTAAGATTCTTTTCAAACGCACAAGTTAGGCGTGATTTCCATTGTAATCCACCTTTTCTCTCCCCTATTAGAACGCGGCAACGAGTTGGTTCGCTGCCAAGCTTACGGCTTTCGTCATAAATATTGGGAAGGGTCGAGCGTGTGCGTGTGTGTTTGGGGAAAGGGGGGTTATTTTTTTACGCTTGGCGTTAGCAAATTCAAATTCTTTATTTTAAACGTTAGCGGTTGATTTGAAGATGGCCTTGAGACCAAGGCCAAACATGGAATTTATTTATTGATTTTTAACTGTAATAGTGGAAAATTCAAATCATTTTGTCCAATTTTTAGCGGTAGGTTTGACCTTGTCCTTGGCAATTTTTCAAATATAGTAGGAGGGGTTTATAGGTTAAGAATTTACGTTACTAGATTTTTGAATCGGGGAAATTTGAGCGGGGTGTTACACTGAGTTATTTTACTACATATATATCCAAATAATAATCCATCAAGGGTTAAATGTGATTTTTTTTCTTAAAATTTATTGTAAAATGTGACGGGGACCGAGTGGCTAAGAGGTATGGCGTCCGCCTCGAGTTCTAGAGAGACCGGGTTCGATTCCCAGTTGAGGGAAAATTATTTATGAACTTTATTTTTTCAGAACCAGTGGCCCTAATGATGTCATACTCCCCCCTGGTCTCCTGGGTAGTGAGATCGGATGCCTAGCCTTCTCGGATAAGGGTGAAAATATAGGAGGTCCCGTGTGCAAGTTGCGCACGTTAAAAATCCCACGGCAGTTGGAAATCGTAAAGAGTAGGCCTATCAGGTCGCTGCCCTGGAAAAATTTAAAAATTAGAAACCTACCCACAACAAAAATATTTATAGAATGTGTGATTCCTATATACACACATTGGGATTCTCGCCGGTGCTACGGAGTTCGTGCACTGTGCTGAGATCCTCCTTGTGTGATCTAAGGGAGGAAATCGGAGCACAGAAGGAGTAGTTTAGATGAACGCAGCCAGGAGTCAATCCACAGTGCTGAGTACATTCAAGTTGATCTGCCTGATGATGATCTCATACACTTCTTGGACTGGAAGAGAGATGCAATCAAGTTTCCACCTGCCAGTGCAAAAGGGCTTTGGGAACAGCTGGACGAAGCCTTGGCAAAAGAGTTGGATAACAACCTGAAGCAGATAACTTTGGAGAAGAAGCTGGAAATCTTCGGCGACATAATATATCTGCACTGTCGCAAAGTGTTCGGAGTGAGGGAGGAAAGGGAAAGTAACCCACCACGAAAAAGTAGAAGGCAAATTAAAATAGAAGAAATCAGGAAACAGAAGAAGCATGCCCGAAAACTGTTAAAGAACGCAGTTGCCACAGAGAAGGAAGGGTTACGACAGTTTTGGGAGCACCTGAAAGGCCAAAATAATGCCCTCTGTAGAGCAGAAAGGTTGTGCAGGAAGAGAAGGAAGACTCGAAGGGATAGGGAAAGATTCTTCAGAGAGCCCTTCAAGTTTGCCAAAGAACTGTTTGAGCAGCCACGGTCGGGTACGCTAAACATCAGGAAAGAAGACCTGGAAGAACACCTTAGAATGACATATTCAGATGGTCGCAAAGATGAGCCGCTCAGCAGCATTTTCATTAATTTCATAACCCTCCACTCCCAAAGGTGCATAGGCCTTCAACAAACACATGCCAAGTCCTCCTGTCACGTGCCATCATCTCAAGTTCTTTCCATGTTCTCCTTATCATTTCCACCTCTGTTTCCAGCTCTCTTCTCCATGTGCTTCTTGATCTACCTCTGCTTCTCTTGCCCTGGGGGTTCCAGAACAAGGTCTGCCTTGTAATGCATGGCAGGCCTTAAATGGCCGAGTAAGCCAGGAGCTGAATTTAACACCAAGCCCCCAACGGTGCAAGAGGTAGAAAGCATTGTCCAGAAAGCTCGGTGCAAGTCAGCTCCAGGTCCTAATGGTGTTCCATATGTGGTGTATAAGAGATGCCCTGAGGTGCTCAAACGACTGCTCCGTTTACTGAAGAATGCGTGGAAAACCCAGCTTGTAAGCAAGGAATGGAGAAAGGCGACCAGATGTTGTGGCAGGCCCTAGAAATGTATCATGTTCCACAAGAGATTGCAGCAATGCTGAAGCTATATTTCGCAGGGTTTTCTGTCAGATTTTCAACCAGAGAGTACACAACGAAGTGGATTGGCCTTGAAGTTGGAATTGCGATGGGATGTACCATCTCTCCGATACTATTCGTGATGGCTATGCAGGTAATCCTCAATGCGGCTGAAGGAATAGCTATAGGTCCAAAGCTCGGTGGAATGTGTCACATGCCACCGCTCAAAGCATTCATGGATGACACACCAATTCTGACATCAAATGAACATCAGGCCCGGAGGATGTTAGCACGCCTGGATGAACTAGTCAGCTGGTGCAGAATGAGCTTCAAACCCAAGAAGTCGAGAAGCCTATCAGTCAGGAAAGGGAAGATAGCAGAGGTCATATTCATGGTTTCCAACCAAAGAATCCCTACTGTCATTGAGGAACCTGTTAAAAGTCTTAGCAGGGTGTACGATGCCTCATTAAAAGACTCGAAGGCAGTGCAACAGACAATAGAAATGGCAGACAGAGAACTACAGATCATAGACCAAAGCAGACTCCTGGGAAAGTTCAAACTGTGGTGCCTCCAGTTCATGTTGATACCGAAGTTGCTGTGGCCACTGCTTATATATGAAATAAGCACCAGTACAGTGGAAGCTATAGAGCAGAATGTCAACAAGTTCATGAGGAAATGGCTAGGGGTACCACCAGGTCTGTCAGATGTAGCACTGTACTGCAAAAAGTCAAAACTTCTGCTTCCCTTCAAGTCAGTTGTTGAAGAGTACAAAGTTGGAAAGGCAAGGCTTGCAATGATGCTACGCGAGTCAGCTGATGACGTGGTTAAGTCCATTCAGCCCACACTGAAAACGGATAGGAAGTGGAGAGTGGAAGAAGCTGTTGATGCTGCCCAAGAGTCACTCAAACTGAGGGAGGTAATCGGATACACACAAACGAATAGACGGGGATTTGGTCATGGAGACATCCGCTGGTGGTCCAAGGCATCAAGCAGGGAGCGCAGAGACATGGTAGTTCAGGAGATACGAGGAGCTGAGAATGATAAGAGGTTGCAAAAAGCAGTGCAGCAGGTCCAACAAGGCCAATGGACTACATGGGAAGGAGCCATGCAGAGGTCCTTGACATGGAATGATATATGGCATATGGCATCTCTTAGGCTCAGCTTCGTTGTTAGATCAATGTATGACCTGTTGCCGTCGGCCACAAACCTTGTGAAATGGGGAAAGTCGGATGATGAGCAGTGCCCCCTGTGCCAGGGGAGGTAGACACTTTAACACGTGCTCTCGGCAAGTAAGGTGTCATTAGGGCAAGGGCGATACACTTGGCGCCATAACAAAGTGCTAAATGAGCTTGCTGCGACAATAGATCTGACAAGGATGAAGGCGAATAGCAAACCCAGGCCGAGCACCGCAAATACATACTTTCTGAGGGCAGGAAAGTCAGCACACCCCAAACCAAGTAAACCTGGTAGCAGTTTACCATCTCTTCTTGACTGCAAACGACTGGGAGATGGTGGTAGACCTACATGGACGAGGGGCATATCCAGAGAGTATCAGAAATTCGCGGAGACGGCCGGATATAGTGCTTCATTCTTCAGCAACGCTTCAGGTCATACTGATTGAACTGACCGTGCCATTTGAATCCAGATTGGACGAGCAACATTCGTTCAAAGCAGCCAAGTATAGTGATCTGGCCGCGGATCTGAGACACGATGGGTTCACTGCAAGGGTCATGGCTGTTGAGGTGGGCGCAAGAGGGCTTGTGGCTACATCAGTGTATGATTTATTGAAATGTTGGGGCTGAGGGGACAGTCGAGAACAAGGGCACTGAAGAGGCTTAGTTAAACTGCCGAAAAGGCATCAGGCTGGCTGTGGAACAACCGCAATGGGCAATGGAAATCGTGACAATAAACGCTGCGGTACAGAAAATACCAGGAATTTTTCTAAGTCCACAATACGTTGAGTTTTTTTGGTGTACTAGTGAAAGGGCTGTGACTGAGGGGCAACAGGCGGCGTGTATTATAAGAGGTGTTAGGCACAGAATTTCAGTGGCTAGCCTCGTCGGCTTCGCGCAGGTGTCTCAGTGTGTTGTGGATTTTAAAGTTGCTACCATAAGTGAAATGGGTTCATTTTCGATACAAGACAACAGGAGGCTGAGACGCTTGGGAGTCATGACCCAAGTGGGCCCGCCCCCCTTAGAGTGTAAAGGAGTATATCGGGCCGAAACACTTGTCGGACGGGGGACTCCTTCTGATGATCAGATTGCCTCCTGTTGTATCGCTCTGTAACGAGTTTCCTATTTTATATATATATATATATATATATATATATATATATATATAGATGTGTATATATATATATATATATATATATATATATATATATATATATATACACAGTACTTTGCAAAAAAAATGGCAGTCATATTTTCGCAACGCAGCACACTCATAGAAGCAAATAATAATAAAAACTGTATGTCCGGAGGAAGATTGGTATCTCCCCTATCTATTAACAGTGGTTTCAGTATAATATAATGTTGCCTTCTCCAGCAAGGCAAGCCTGGATGCGGCGAGGCATACTTCCCACAAGTGTTTGTAGGTAATTGTGAGTCAGACTGTCCCAGTATTTTTTAACTACCTTCTTCAATTGTTCAACGTCTCTGAGTCCACTCTTTTTTAAAATGATTCTTGAGTAGTGCCCAAACGTTTTCAATTGGGTTTAGATCGGGACTATTGATGGGCCACTTCAGCACTATCACATTCTTCTCTTGCAGCCATGCTTGGGCGGTATGAGCTGTATGCTTTGGGTCATTGTCATGTTGAAATGTTCACCCATCGGAATACATGACCTGCATAAATGGCAGAAGGTGTCCCTCTAGTATGTCGATGTACCTTTCTTTCGTGTGAATTCCTGTGAAAAAACACAGTGGGGTGGCACCTCTTGCTGACACCCCTCCCCAAAGATGGAATTTCTGGGTATGTTTCGGTCGCTGGTACACATGCGTTACAGAGTCTTTCGTCCAAATATTTATTTGTGCAGGATAAGACCAAACTGAACATTCATCTGAAAAAATCACATTGTCCCATGACAATTTTTTGTTTTCGTGGCACCAGTTCAAGCGCATCTGTTTGTGAGTCTCTGTGAGCAATGGTGACGAAATTACCCGCTTTTTTGTGTAATTCATCCTGTGTAGCTCCCGGTTGACAGTAGCATTAGATACCTCTGAGCTTCCCAACTCGATCATGCGCTGCCGTATGTTTTCTACACTCTTCATTGGCCCAGCCCGAACGATTTGGGCGAGACGCCGATAGTTCTTTGTGTTCAAAATTCTTGGCCTCCCACTACCTTCTTTTCGCTCGATTCCATTACCTGCTTTTAATTTACTCACAACTCTGTAGACAGTCCGCTCAGGAATGTTCAAGGTTTTAGAAATGTTGGAACATGTTTGATTTCCTTCATTCTAAAGCTGTGAAATTAACATACACTTTGTCTTTGTATCCATTTTCTGCCACTAGCATTATAAATTGTCGTCTGCTCTATTATCAAGGGACTGTACTCTACGCTAATTTTTTGTTTACGTTTGGTAGTGTTTGCTCACTTAAGTGGAGTGCAAATTTGGGGCAGAACATGCATATTTAATTAAATTTCAGCATATTTAGTTGAGCAATATGACTGCCATTTTTTTTTGCAAAGTACTGTATATATATATATATATATATATATATATATATACGAGTATGTATATATATACGAGTATGTATATATATATATATATATATATATATATATATATATATATATATATATATATATATATATATATCCACCCTAATTAAAACCCATCGAATGTTGAACGGGATATTTTTCATCAGTAAAATAAAATAAAAAATAAATGATGACAGATCAATAGGGAATTGAGTGACACCCCGAGCTTTCTCGCCCGTTTTCCCCCTTGTTAACAACATGAGGTATGAGAGACTGTCGTCGTGGGACAGGGACTGGACACACACACGCACATTCACCATACTAGGTCCAGCATCGAGAGGTGGGGTGACCAGTTTCCTTACTCAGAGAGCAGAGTCAGGTACCCATTTACAGCTGTGTAGACTAGAACGTGTCGGCACCGTGTTTCGAACCCGACACCTTGGCCGCGAGAGACCAGCGCTCTGACCAATTGCTGCTTGTTGCGTGTGGCCATTATCGCTTCTCGTCTTTTGTGCATAACGTAACTGAACATTTTTAATTGTGGGTTTTTTTGTCCACCATAAAATGTTAGATTCTTCATACTTTGTGTGCGCGTGCGTGTTTGTTTGTTTTTTTAAATAAGAAGAAAAAAATGAGGATTGAAAACTAGGGGTAAGTGGGTTTCTATTTAATTTCGCACTTTTGATTCTTTAACTTTACCGGAGCTAAATTTTTAAAAAGGTGAGCTAAAGTGGCCAGATTTACTACCATAGCCTTTTAGCTAAGAAAAAATTATAATCAGAGTATGCATGCATTGTGCATTTTCATATGCATGCGTATCATCATCATCTGATAGCAATAAAATTCGGCACAGGTTAACTATATAAGCCTACATGATTAGTGAAGAAGGATCCAAATAAATAGATGCAGTATTTTTCTCACACGTAACCGGTATTTGAAATCATGAAAAATCGCAGATAGGAGTAACTCTAACGCTTATCTGTTTGTACAACATTCAAGTGCACTAGTAAGGGTCACTTATAGTTTGAGGGTTTGTTAAGTGTACTGTCCTTGTTAATCATTTGCACGAAATATAAAACTGCACACTGTGATCATCCCAGGGAACGTCCCTAGTATATCCTGAATAATAATTTATAGGCTATTTGCTTATCGGTTCTTCGTATTCAACAAGGAATTACCATGTCCATCGATATAGGCTTGCGGACAGTACTAGAGTATATGGCAAGACACCCGTCACTTATAATAGCGGCTTTCGCCCTGTACGTAGTTGTATTTGTTATAACTGTATTTTTCTTTGGAGGAAAGAAAGGAAGAAACCCACTACAAAACGACCACAGAAGACCACCAGAGCCGTTTGTTCATGATGCAAAGATACGTGATGCATTTTTAAAAGAAAGTGAGTAAGCCTAACTGTTGGTTGTAGAAATACGACTTGTTCGATCATTACGAAACTATTTACTCCATGTCGATTCCGGGAGTCTCTGAGTAGGCACAGAAAAAACATGATCACCACTTCAGCAGGCGTGCCGGTTGAAATGAAGCACAGTGGGCCATCTTCTTTGATGTCATCCCAGTAAGTTGCCAACGTCATTAGGTTTATGGTTAGGTGTAAGATCCCTAAACCTAACCTTTACCCCTTTGTATTGCATCTCTGAATTCTTTTTTAAGGCCCTATCGAACATACAGCCCACTGTGCTTCATTTCAACCAGCTTGCCTAAGAGGTGACCAAGATGAGGTTATGCATAATAGCAACCTCGTCATATACAACCTAACTGTTACAAGGGCTCATTAAGTGTTTTGATGCAACTTTCCTGCATGGGAGCCAACGGCAGTGGTGTTCCATTCTCCTCATATTTTTTTTTTAAAGTATCCCTTTCAACCCTTGATGGGTTATAATTAGGACATATGGTGTACTAATTTGAGTAAATAAAGTCAGGTTTCCAATACCCTCTACTCAGTCCAAATAGAGTAAATAAAAACTAAATTTGTATGAATGTTTTGGTGTATGACCTCCCTTTTCCAAGAAACAAAGAAACAATAAAAATTTAAAAGAAAAAAAACCACCAAACATAAAATAAACAAACTAAAATGAAGTCTCTCATAACTACCTTGTTGTCAACAAGGTGAAGAGGGGTGAGAAAGGCCGGCTGGTGTCCGAGATTACATCATATCCACCAATTATCTGCCATCAGCCATACAAGCACCCCATCAGACTACCCCTTTTCCTCACACCATCATTGATTCTTATATATTAATTTTAGTTCTTGTTATAAACTGTTTTACTATATTGTGCAGTTCTCTGGGTCTATCTATTCCTAACACCTGTTCCACAGTTATGGATGAATTGCATGCCTGTAAATAATCTAATATTGATTTTCTCTGTTGTTCATACCTCCTACATTTTAACAGGAAATGCTCTATATTATTTTTTTTCTAGGCACTCTACACCGTAAGGTTCTTCTATTCTAAAATATCCCATTCCTAGTTGCAGTCTAAGAAGTTTCTTATTGCTAGGAATTTTTAGTTCTCTAGATACTTGATACGTTCTTGTTGAATCCTTGAACAATTTATTTACATGTCTGCCCTTCAGACTTCCAGCCCACTACTGTCCATTCCTCAGTTATTATTCTTGTAATTAAGCTTTTGATCTCTGTTTTACTCATCCCCACATTTATTTGGTTTCTATTATTTCTACTTTTCTTAGCTTCTTTATCCACCTTTTCATTTCCTTCTATGCCAACATGGGAAGGTATCCAAGCTATTAGAATAGAATATCCTCTAGAGCATAGGTAAGTATTTGCCAGTAATATTTCTTCTGCTGTATCAGGTCTACTGCATTTTCATAAGTTTCTTATTGCTTGAATAGGAGAAAGTGAGTCTGTTAATACTGTCAGTTGATGAGGAGGGTTACTATAGAAGATTTCTAGAGCTTTCAGAATTGCAACCATTTCTGCTGTGAAAATAGATAGATATCTGTCCATTCTCCTCAGAGACCTCCTGTAACCACATTGATTACAGAGGACAATACTTCACCAAAATGTCTATTATATGGTGCACTTTTTTCAGCTGTAAAATTGGCATAAATAACTCCACTACAGCAGTATATGTGATGGAACTATCTTTACCTGTATATAAGGTCAAGTTACAAACATTCCCAGTATCAGTTCATTGCTTGTTGTCTGACTCTGTCTGCACTGCTCTAGTGGTAGTTATACAGTTTATCATTTGGGTGCTCTGCTTTCAGTGAAACAGTAGAGTACATGAGAAGTGGTGTTTCACTTGTAACTAGCAGCATTAGGCCTCCATATTTGTGATTTCCCTAATAATTTTTCCATCAGCTGCACAAATACTTAATTCTGTGACTCATTTAGTTCAGTCATTATCACTTCTTCTTTTCCCTTTCACTCCCTATGGAGCATAAGGGCCACTACTGCAGCTGGCCTCCTTGCAGGAAGCCTGCATCAAAGCATTCATGTGCTTTTGCAGTGGTGGACGTCTGTAGCAGTTTGTTTAACATGATGACATTGCCAGCCCCTTGCTCAGACTGCTGTTAGTAGCCTGTAACGACATGTGTGAATTAGCAGTAGTCCTAATGTTTCGTAACCCCTAGTGTGATCAAAGGGAGGATATCGGAGCACTGATGGAGTTATCTGTGTGCAATGAAGATAGTCCTTAAAAAACCAAAACCAAACCAAACCCCCAGAAACTACACTGGAAGTCAATGTCACTATTTGCTGGGTTCAAAATACAGTGTCATCACACACCAGTCTACCTAACTGTAAATAGGGGCCTGACTCTGCTGTTGAGTTATGGAAAGCAAAGGCAGCGAGGAAGGGAACTGGTTACCCCACCTCTCGAAGCTGGACCCAGTATAGTGAAGTCTCTAACACTTCACTCCCCTATGGCAATATCCACTGGAGGATCTAGGAATTGTCCAAGGGAGGGGCAATATGTAGGAATGATAAGGCCCCCCTTTCCACTTCTTATTTACACATATTTTTAGACAATTAAAAAAGCAAAAAAACAAATTTGGATAAAGTGACAACTTGATAGTTTTATTATACAGTAACTCAAAAATATTCATTATTATTTTAAAAAATCTACATAACTATTTATAACCTAATTATATAAAAGTAAGGTACAAAGAGACAAAGTTTGATAACAATTCATATATATTTTATACTAAAGCATAACTTTTTTTATTTGGGATTGGCCACCTACTTCAGAAATTATTCGCCTTATGTCACAAAGTCCTCTGTTTTTGCGACTTGAGTGAAGTCCCCTTGTGTTGCCTGTCAAGTACCATCTTTTGTCTCATTGTTGTATGGCGGTTCCCTTTATTGTCTTTCATTGTCCTGCTAGGTAGAATTACTTGCAAACTACGTTTATTACCCTTAGGACATGTTTTATTTTGTCCATTGTCTGTCCTAACGATTACTTACTTTAAGTCCGGGAGGGGGGGGGGGGGGGGGGGGGGGGGGGGGGGTTGTTTAAACATGGACATTGCCAGTAACGGTTGATGTGGTGGGGGGAAACTAACGGTTGATATGAAATAAAGGTTTTCAAAGCTAATATCCACTCCAAGGGAGGGCAATTTGTAGGATATGTTATGGCCCCCCTTATCCACTTAGGGAGGGGTGATTGCCCCGTCACCAGCCCCTTGGATCTGCCAATGGCAGTATCTTCTATGGGACTACTTTACCTTAAGTCAAGATAAAGAACAGCTTGACATAGTGCAGCTTTTTTTTGTTAGATAATTTGTACTTGTAATGATTGTATTGAGACACTTTATTTGACACATTAAATTAAAATCCAAATTCCCCAGAAGAGATGAATTGGCATGAACATGTCATATGTTTAAATCATACTGACGATCAGTTTACCTTTAATTCATTTACAGAAGGTAGCTGATTATCTTTTGACATGTTCTTTCTTCTTCTTCTTTGATCCATAACCACCAACCGTCAAAGCAGTCAGTGGCCATCACGCCTTGTGGCGTCTTGTAGGGCAGCAACAAATTGATTCCACTTTGCTCGGTCGGTGGCCATCCTTTGTACAGTGCCCCAACTGTGGTTCATTCTTTGCATCCCAGCTTCCACAGTTCTCCGCCAAGTTGTTTTTGGTCGGCCTCTCTTTTGCTTTCCCTCGGGGGTCCATAGCAAAGCTGTTCTTGCGATGGTATCAGGGTCCCTTCTGAGGACGTGGCCAACCCAACTCCAGCGTCTGCCAGCTATGATGGTGTGCATGTCCTCCTGGTTACTCCGAATAAGTAGTTCTTGGTTGCTGATGGTGTTTGGCCAAAAGATTTGGAGAATTTTCCTTAGGCAGATTGTGTGGAAGGAGGACAGTTTCGACATTTCTTTCTCTGTTACTCTCCAACATTCCGCACCATAGAGAAGCACAGAAAGTACACAGCTCTCATACAGTCTTAATTTGGTGTTTGTGCTGTACTGGGAAGACTTCCAAATGTTGTTGAGAACAGCAAAGGCTGTTCTCACTTTATTCATTCTGTTGTTAATGTCCTTGCTTGTTCCACCGTCAGGTGTTACTATGCATCCTAGGTAAGTAAATGTGTCTGTCTGTTCTAACTTCTGGTTCCTTACTGTTATTGGCTCAGGATTGCCCACATTTAGTGTCATGACCTCTGTCTTTTTCAAATTGATGTTCAGGCCAACTTGCTGGCCATACTTATTCAGTCTATTGGTTTTGTCTTGAATGTATGTTCTTTCAGGTGTGATTATTCAAAGCACTTTTAGGCAAGTGGTCTGAATTCTACATTGAACTTTTCAGCATGGCCATTAAAAACATTGAAAAATGTTTATAGCCCTTAGTATTGCCACAGTTCTGAAAAAAACGTAGAAAATCACATGCAGTCATCTTTTTTGTGTTGCCACAGGATTCAAAGCAAGCAAAGTTCCTGTAAACCTAGATGCCATCATCATTGGTAGTGGTGTTGGAGGCCTTGGTGCAGGAGTACTTCTGACAAGGGCTGGTAAGAAAGTCCTTGTTCTAGAGCAGCATGACCAAGCAGGAGGGTGCTGTCATTCATTTGTAGAAAAAGGCTTTGAATTTGACACAGGTGAGTTGTATTCAGTGTTCTTTGTTTTCAAGTCCTTTACAAACTGGCATGAGCAGCCATGCTTCTCCACAACTTCCTGTCCTTATGTCTGTTTAACAGATCTGTTATTTTTTTTCCATGCCATGGTGTTACATTATCCAGTATCGTTAATCTTTACCACCCTCTGTCTTGTCCATTAATTTGAACCGTTGTCATAATGTATTCCAGCATTCTTTTTCTCACATTGTGCCCATAGAATAAGATGTGTGTAATCTGCTTCAGTTGTGCTCCGGCATCTTTAAGGAAACCCTCGTAGTTCTTTTTTTTAGCTGTTCATGTTATTTTTAACGCTCTTCTGTAAAACCACATCTGTATGGCCTTCACATATCTTCTTGCTTTGTTTATCAGTTGTCCGTGACTCACTTTGATAAAACAGGATAGTGTCTGTTAAAACTGAAGAACTCTTTCTTACTTCCATTGACAAAGATCAGTTGCACAGAATGTTTTTCATTGGATTGAATGCTGGTTTTAATTGTTTTGTTCTACTCTTTGTTTATGTAATGCATCTTCCATCTGATGTTTTTATGGGGGTGGAACAGCAGTGAAGTTTGGTTTTCATAAATACTTGCAGGATTTTTGGTTAATCTGTATGGGTTTAATCTACAGTTATAGTAGTTACTGCATAACAAAGAGTTCCTTGATAAGATACCAAATAAGCAGTCTTTATAAAGGTGTTAATATTCTGTGGAAAGTTTCTCTACCAAGTCTCAACGTAACTGATGTATAAATATGCAAGATGTAAGAAAACGTGTGTTGCCGGGGCCCGAAAGGGGAGCAAAGAATAGTAACACTGCACCCTACCACGCATGTCGTAAAAAGCGACTAAGGAGGGTTGGGCATGGGGCTGTTTACCCCATCCCGTAAAAACTTTGCACAGTGGGCTGATCACCTGCTTGCCAACCAATCTGATTACGGAAACAACGATAGATTGTTTGGTCTGTTTCTGTTCCACAAAGACGCCACTAGGCGTGGTGGAAACAGCGATAGATTGATCAATTTGTTGTTGCCCTAAGACGCCACTAGGCGTACTGGCCACATACTGCTTTGCCGGTTGATGGCTAAGGATGGAAGAAGAAGAAGAAGAGAAGAAAACTAAATTCTGAGAAATTTATGGTTTTCTTCATAGCAAAAGCACAATTTTGTAAGAAAATACAATTTTCAAAGTCAAAATGAACTTTTAGCGATTTTGAGGTAGATTCAGGGGACCCTAAATTGTAAAAAAAAATAGACTTCACGGTTTTAATTTTTTGTGTCGCTTAGTTGTTCATCTTATGCCCACCAACTGCAATTCCTGGCATGTCCTGTATGAATCTCATTATATATTAACTACAGATTGAACATATGAAGAAGTGTACCCCTAGCATACTCTTAAGGAGTTGGCATGATGCACACAGAAAAGAAGAGGAAGGGAAATCCATTATCATTTGGTAATAACACTATTACTATTGAACTAAGGGATGGTTGACACATATAACGAGATATGTAGAGTGGCATTAGGTATAGATGAATGAAATCATATGGTCTGTGTCTAGCCTGCCTAAGGAAGGCAAAACACACTGATTAATTGATGTGATCAAAATCCATTTTTCTCCACTCTAGGTATCCACTACATTGGGGCAATGCATGATAGCTCAGTTAATAAAATACTGCTGGATCAATTGACTTGTGGCCAACTCAGATGGGCCAAACTAGATGATGCATTTGACACTGTAAGTGGTTAAAAAAAAAACAAAACTGAGTTATGAAATTGCCAGAAGTGTAGAAGTAATTGTAGTACTTAAGTAATTATATTGCTTGTTTTTTAAGAACTATTAAAAGGTCTCATAAAATATAAACAATACAGTTGCTTGTCTGTTGTGTCATCATCTTCATCAGCTGCCATCTCTGCAACGAATGTCGGCTGCAATGGATCTCCAATGTCTCTTGTCTTGATCATGCAGTCTGATAGATTCTTACCTGTCCATCTCTTGATGTTATCTTCCCACTTATAGTGCTGTCTTCCCATTGCGCATTTACCTTTAACTCTGATGTGTAAGAACTTTAAAACAAAATGTAGTCAACCCTCTGGATCTATGGGCCTAATAATGTGAAACAAAGAATAGGACCACAGCACCCTGCCAAGTATGCTGAATATTGTAACAATTTAGGAGTTGTATAGGTTGCTAGCAACATTATCATGTAAAATGCAATGCATTAGAAGCCACCACAGTAAGAGCACCTGAATTGTTTTGTTGTGGGCTTCTTGCACAGGAACCAACCACAGTGCTGGTTCCATGCCTCCTCGGGAGTGAAAAAAAAGGGGAAAGAAGAAAATACAAATGTAGTGAGGATTTTTATGTGTTGTTTAGCCTTCAGACTTCAAACATATATAGGGTAAATAATCCTAGCATTTACTTACTTACATACTCGTTCCTCTTCTGCCGTGAGGTGTAGAGGTTTGGAAGAGAGAACGCCATACTATCCTATTGGCTGTCTTCCTCCTGGCCTGTTCCATTCTAGTCCTCCGTCCTTCAGAGATTTTCTAATGTTGTCCTCCTAGCAGACTCAGGGTCGTCCTGGAGGTCTGGATCCCTGGCTCTTAGCCTCCCTTGTCTGCCGTGGCAGCCGATCTTCTCCTATTCTGCAGACATGGCCAGACCATCTTAGTTGGGACTGTTCTACTTGGGTCTGCAGGGGTTGGGTTCTTAGGCCTTGACGTTTTGTCTGATTGCGGACCACGTCTGTTCTTGTTACTTCAACTACCTTTCTCAGATTCCTTATTTCTGTGCTTTGGATCTGACTTTTGTGGGTTGTAGTCATTGCCCATGACTCGCATCAATACGTCAAGACTGGGAAATATGTGGAACGGTATACAGCCATCTTCATTTTCTTGCCAACTTCTCTTTTGCTGAAGAATCCTCGATTTATGGCCTGAAAAAGTCTCCCAGCTGCTGCTTTTTGGGTAGCCAAATCTTTGATGCCTCCCTTCCAGTCTGTGACAGCTCCGAGGTATTTAAAGTGGTCCTAGCATTTATTGGTCATTTAATTTCTTTTTTGCTATCATCTATAAGCCATATAAAGATACTGGACAGTTAATTTCCTTATTGTGAACACTTAAAGGACTGATAACGCCTAACAGTTGATAATCTCTCTTTTCCACTTGATAAAGATCAGTGTTGATAAAGTCTAACCTTCGGTCACCAGTGTTGGTTGTATGGTTACAATCGTGTTCGAAGGGGTGTTGTCACAGTGAAGATAAACACAGGTCAACTCGACCTAAGCAGTGGTGTATTGTTTTGGAGTGAGGATACAGACAGTACGCGAATGCTGGGAAATGTTCTGAGAGTTGACAATAGGGCAATCTCACTCACTCGTGGCATGAAGTGTAAGACGAACTACTGTTTACGTTTTCTTGCATTTAATGGACACACACTTCGATGACACAGGAACAGGAAACATCAGACAGGTTGGCATAAATCATCATAATATTGATCAATGCAATGCACTATCACCTGGGCATTCATGTTGTATAACAGTTCAATGTAATGTCAGTAGACAAGCACTCAGTATTTCAGCACATATGTATAATCTCAGGCCTTACTGACAAATCGCGTCAGTTAAGAACCAATGTTTACTCATGGTTCCCTGTAAGAACCTCGTCTAAGTCTGTCAGGCCGAAAATTCAGTAAATGAATTTATGAATACAATGTCAAACCACCAGTAGTGGGTTTTCATATAATAGTATGCAGATCTCGATATCATCGTCTGATATTAAGGACATTCCTGTTCTCGATCGATGATTTTATAAGATTGAAACTTGGAGTCCAAAGATGGCTCCATCTTTGACTTTCGCTCACAACAAAGATAATGACGAAGCATGATCATAGGCTCTGTTCCTTTCATAAATATATGTGAATTAGACTCTGCATATCCTGTTCAATCATGTTGCGACATAAAATGTATATATATATAACTGCAAGCAAATATGTCGTCTTAACATCGCTAATCAAACGCCTGTGCAGACGATAGCATGTCGACCTAGCTGAATATGACGAAAGGTTCAATATGTCTGTTTTACCTTATTTCTCAGGAAAAACACAACAGCGAATAACGCACGCCATTACTTGGCGTCAAGAATCAACACTGGGGAAGAATCTCTGATAATTCAATCATAGAGATAAACAATCTCCTTTCCCCAAAAGGAACCACAGAGCTCAAGACAAATCTTCAGACCGCCTTCATCTAGGTCCAACAGGGCGGGGGCCTTCTCACCTCCCTTCTTAGCGACACATCCGCCGAACAACCTATGACCCTAAGTTCGACACCAAAGATATAGTTCGACTTAGACATACAAAGATATTAAGATAAAAGACATACTCGTCCTACCTAGACAAGAACTACACATAGATTCGGGTCATAGATATTCTGAAGCAAGAACAATCTATTTCTAACCAAACAAAGAATAGATCGCTGCAAACCTAGATTTCTACGCTATTCGATATTCAGCAAAGATACAAGAACGGATAACTCACAAAATGAATACACATCGCCAAATCTGAGTTCTGTCCCTCTAGACTGGAAATCGTGAATTCAAAGATAAATATATTTTTATCAGACAAATAAATACATTTTTCATTTGTATGCGTAATCTGTGCGCCACACAAAAGAATATGTGCGCAACAAGGACAAATATTTCTTTCAGATGCATAACATACGGGGGACTGTAAGCATTTTGAGCATGCCATTAAAAAAATGAAAGCACTATTCTTTGCTTTTGCATACGAGTAGACAAATATAATCCTCGTGTAATTCCTGAGGTCTCTGAAGGGACAACAAATAGGGCTACTGTTTCCTCCGGCATGTAAGATCGACTAATATGTGGTTGTATATGTGAGCTGGCAACTTCATTGTGTAAAACAGATTACTACGGAAAGCACCACTGCAAGAGCAAATAAACTCTTTGTTGTTGGCTTCATGCAAGGGGGGGCCAACTACAGTGGTGGCTCCATGTTCCATAGGGAGCAGAAAGAGAAATGATGATTATTATAATCTGTTTTTTCTTATCATGATAGTTCTGTTTTGCTGTCCTAATTTGATTACAGGTAGCAATGGGTAAATCCTCATCAGCTAAACTGTTGAGCATGAAGTCGGGCAAGGAGGAGTACTATCAGAATCTGATAGACTTATTTCCCGAGGAAAAAGCTGCAATACTTGCTTATAAGAATCTTATTAAGGTATTATGTCTTGTGGTTGTGTTTCAAGCTTGAAGTTATACAGTTTATGAACGCATCAGTGTTTTTATTAAATAATCATTACTATTTTTGGGTTAAATTAATGTATTACTTTATGAGTTAGTCCAGTTGGCACAGTGGTTAGATCGCTTGCTTCTCATGGGTTACTGGGTTCCGGATTAAAAACCTGGTAGTATTATGTTTCATTAAGCTCAGCTGTACATGGACACCTGACTCTACTCTTGAGTTGGGGAAGGCACAGGCAGCAAGGAAGGAATCTAGTCACCCCACTTCATAAAGCTGGACCTAATATAGTGAAGGCTGTAACACTTCACTCCTACAGCAGTACTTGCTGAGGGACTGCCTTAACCTTTACCTTTTATCATCTAGTCAATATTTTGTTGCTGTGGTACACATTTTTTGTTGTCAATAATGAATAATTTCTTTGCCTTTGAATTCCGTGTGGATCACACACCTGCAAACCAGATCTACCAATTTTTCTGTCCCAAGCATATTGCCGCAGCTATCTATGTCTTCTGTTTCTTCCATATTCTCATCTCGTATGTTGGGATTTTGGAAACATTAGGATCTGTGGATGAAAGGACAGATTTTGTCAGTCTTCAGAGATATTGTTGGGCATATTTTCATCCCTGCTTTAATTTATTGATTGATATTGTTTATTGAAGAAAAAAAAATACGACATATTCTGAATAATGAACGTTTAGATAATGTCTTTATATATATTAAAACAAGCATTTAAAAATCACAGCCAGAAATTCATATAACCAAGATTTTTAATGCATGCAGTTAGAAGAAAAATTGTTCATGTTTTACATAAAATGGTGCATCTTAAATGTCACAGTATAATTTTAATGCATTTCAGGGTATTTGTGAACTACATTAGTCTGTAATAAAGAAATGACTGAATTAATAAAAATAAATAAATAAAACAAAACACCTCTGCAGGGAATTGAATGCTGGACGTTTGCTTGAAAGGCAAACATTCTAACCATCAAATGACAGACACGTCATGGTGTATGTGCTTTTTAATAATCTTAACTATTTTAATGATTACCTTCCTCACTCAGCATAGAGAAGCTGTTGATTGCCTTTGAACTATAGTATTTTATAGTAGATGTTTTGAAATTCAGAAAAACAAAATCTAGAAGAAAGTTTTGCATGAAAAATTTTTGCTAATTTATCGTTCTTCAAGTTTTTCTCAGTTCATTCAACTTACTTTGCCATCTTTTTTGTTTCTGAGGAAGCATCGTCAGCCGTACATGTTTTAAAGATTGGAATAATCATGCATCTTTATTTAATAATGAGTCATTTTTAGTGTCTGTCCAGTATCATATGCAGAAAATAGTCACCTAGTTGTACAAATTGTTGTTCCTTCTTATGAACATTTCTCTCCCAGGATGCTGCTGACTCATTCTTTGGAATTGTGGTGCTTAAAGTTCTGTCACGTCTGCTGGTACGGCTGTTAATAATAACAGGCTTGTATCGCATATTTATAAAGTGCTATAGGAAAGGATATACTTCAAAGACCCTGCAGGAGGTTCTTGATGAACTGACAGACAATAAAGAGCTAAAGCTTGTACTGTCGTATGCCTTTGGAGATTATGGTAATTACTTCATAGTTTTGTTGGAGAGCATGCAAATAATTATTGAATGCAAATGGCTTCCTTGAGGAATTAAGAGGAAATAATAGATCTGATTCACCCGTGTGTTACCGGGGCCCGAAAGGGGAGCAAAGAATAGTAACACTGCACCCTACCACGCATGTCGTAAAAGGCGACTAAGGAGGGTATGGGCATGGGGCTGTTTACCCCATCCCGTAAAAACTTCGCACAGTGGGCTGATCACCTGCTTGCCAACCAATCTGATTACGGAAACAATGATAGATTGTTTGGTCTGTTTTTGTTCCACAAAGACGCCACTAGGCGTGGTGGAAACAGCGATAGATTGCTCAATTTGTTGTTGCCCTAAGACGCCACTAGGCGTACTGGCCACATACTGCTTTGCCGGTTGATGGCTAAGGATGGAAGAAGAAGAAGAATAGATCTGATGTGGAAGATTTGGCTCAAGGAATCCCTGCTGGGTTTTCCCACTTCCGAAGGGTGACGAAGAGGGTAAATTCTCCTAACTCGACAGGTCTGGAAAAGATTGTAAGGAGATATTTGGTCTCTCGCTACCGTCGTCCCCTTCTCAAGTATCTATTATTATTATTCTTTAATTTATATTATATTTTACGAGCCCCCCCCTCCCTTATAAAGGAAGATAAACATAGACAATATTCAACATCTAATGGAAGGAACAAAGCGTGGGGTACAGTATATACACCCAATTGTTTTATTGCAATAAAATGAATAGATGGTGAATGATAGTATTGTCGATGGAATTAGTGTCTGCTGTATGTATTATGTGTCTCACAATTCAAGTGTTTTTCATCATGGATGACTAAACTAGGCATTGATGTAGTGAGTTCCCTTTTTCGTGGACTTAGCTTTTCAGCCCCCGGCTGATAGTGAAGTGTGGTTAGTTCTCCGGTCTCCTGACGTTGCCCCCGGTAGGTCTTGAATGGTTCGGATTTGCCTTCTCTGTGCTCGACTCCGTATTCTGCGCTGAGATTGGACTGTCGTGCAAGGCTCCACCATAGACTACTCAAAGATGGACGCTAACCCGCAATTAGACACGTGGCTTCAGTGCTTTTAATGCGAGAATTCGCCGATAATTGGGTTAGACCTAGCTGTCTCAAGGGTTCCTGGGCAAGTGACCAAATGCTGGCTTTGCCGCCTTTTAGCGGGTCATTTCCGCTTGGACACGTGATCCGTAGCGTGCATCATGTGACCTTAGCCTCGTTTTAGACGCTCCAATCAATAATGTTAAAAGTCACGTGATGTTTTCCTAAGTGGCCTAAACTGGTTCTCCCAAGTTCAAGCAGTTCTAAATTAAAGTGGGTTTCTCGCTACCGAGGTCATTGGTCAACAATGACGTCGTATCTAAAAATAGCGAGGAGAAAATACCGAACGCTAGGAGATTTTCCGCAAGTGACAATTCCCGAGACTTTGCAATCATGCATTGAGGATGAGAAAAAATGATGTCACGTAAATAATAAAAAAAATGAAGAGAAGATTGGCCAAGTCGTCACACAGTTCATCTACATTATATTGATTTCTCTTATGTTTAGAGAACTTTTGTTTAAGTATGTTAAAAAAGGTATCTCCAGGCATCGAGTTTTCAGAACCCTTTCTAAAAAAAACGATATTGGTTTATGTATTTTCTCTTGCATAAGTCTGTGTTGTTCTTCACTTCTCTGCTGCGTGTAACAAAATAATCATGTCACTTGGGTTTAAATATTTTTGATTTTTATTTTAAGCCCCAACTGTCTAGATAGTCTAGATATCCAGATTTTTCATAAACCCTGAAGACCTGTTCATGTCGTTCTTATTTGCCCTTACATCTGCACTGCACCCACTATGGGACCTGTGACACTGTGCAGGTTAGAGAGTGTGTTAATCTTTTCCAGTCAAGTTCTTGTCAGTAAAATTAGGTTATTTTTTGCTGCTGCTGTTTGTTAGTGTAGCTGGGGTATTATGAATATGTAATCTAAATGCTGATTGTTTTTGTTTAGTGCATTCATTTTGTCTTGCATTTATGTGCAACTGTGTGCCAGCCAAGCATGATTGCCTGAAGTAGCAATAAATGCTAATGAATTCATATATTATTGCCCCCGTGCAAGAGACTTGATCATTCTATTATTTGGCTCTTTTATTTCCATTTAACTCTTCAGTATTTAATTTTTCTGTATTTTCTTTGATGACACATTATAAGTGCTTGCATTGCCAAACGGAGACTGAAATTTCATTTGATATGAAATTTTCTGAGTGTTTTTGAGTATATTGCTAATCTGTAATGATTTAAATCAGAACTGGTCTTATGCATTAAAAAAAGTAATCTTCCACGTGCATCACAAGGCTTTGTATGGAGAATTAAAAAAATAGGACATCTGTCATGTACCAAGTGTTTAGTAAAAAGACTGCTATGGTAGGTTAGGCATGGGATGGGGCCCATCAGTTCTGTTAAACTTTTACTACAAAAACTATAACTGAATTCCTGCTAAAACAAAATAAATTTCTGCTCATGACTTTGTTTTGGAAAATGAGACTTTGGTATCAACATATCCTCAAGTTATGGGGCATGTAAAACACATTACTGCAGAGGCCACTGCTGTAAGCGTGTGAGTGCTTGGTGCAGGCTTCCTGCAAGAGGACTGGCTGCAGTGGTGGCTCCATAATTAGCCCAAAGGAAAGCAGTTTTGATATCTTCAGGTATCTTTATCTGTAACTAGCACTTTTTGTAGAATAAGAAATAAAATGGGATTTAGGCTGCCCTGTGTAGATCCCGGGGGGATCTCTGAAGAGACAGATAAAAAAACAGGACAACTGCACCCTCAGGCATGCTGTACAAGACGACTAACACGAGTTTGTGTGTGGAGCTGGCAGCCTTATCAGGTAATGGAAACCATTGCTACAAGAGCATGTGACTGCTTGGTGCAGGCTTCCTGCAAGAGGACCAGCTCCTTAAGAAGCATGAAGGAAAATGATGATGATATTTAACCACACAATTTTAAGTATGTTTGTTACAAAGGAACTTTTGGTTTTCTACCTGTTAATGGCACATTATATAAATATTTATTATTAAATAATTGTTGGTTGTAAATGAACTACCACATGTTGGGTAACAAATAAATAAACAGTAAATTTGTAAACAAAGTAAAAAATTACAAAAATATAACTTTACTCTTATGCTGGTCTTGAAATTATGGATTAAAAAAATATTTGTTTAATATACTGTATCAGGTGTTATACCAAAGGATGTTCCCTTTATACTTCATGCCATCCTTGTAAATCACTATGAGAGTGGAGCTTACTATCCAATCAGTGGAACCTCGGAGATCGCATTTCACATGACTCAAGCTATACGTAAGGGAGGTGGAAATGTGCTTGTACAGGCACCAGTCACCAAAATCCTGTGTGACTCTAATGGAAGGGCAGTGGGTAAGTATTTATATACTTTTCATGCAATGCAAGCAGACCTAAGGAAAGGTGCTGTGAACACCCCACAGAAAAATTAAGGAAGTTCTTGCTAGGTGGAGTGATTACGACAAAGACGAATCAAAAGAAGCCAGGGGAAAATCATGTGACAACACAAGCAGCTCTGAATGATTAGGATGCGAGAATGGTCCTAGAAGAATTTAACTTTCAGATAAAGTGGTCCTTGTTAATCAGCCTTCAGATGGTGAGAAAGCACATACAGTTTAACAGTGATGTGACACATAAGGATAATAATATGTGAAAATGTATTTTAAAAAAACAAACAAACTTTGTCTATGTGTAAACAAATCAGAGGGGAACTCTTAAAGCACATGGCAAAGAAACTGTAGTCAAACCTTCAAAAACATTGTTTTAAAAAGACATTGGCATGAATTAGTACAAAGCTTGTGCTGCACAGACAGCTGATGAGTGATGACAGTGTTGGGTGGTGAAATACTGCAGCTTGTGTTTGTGACGAAAGTACTGAGATTCTGTCTTTCAAATGGCCCATGTCTTTTTCTCCCTGCATTTTGTTCACTATTTCTAGGAGGGATTACAGAAAAATCCTTCCACATGTTTCTTCTCCTTCTATTTATTTACGTTTTTCAGAGAGATTACGGGGGAGTTTCATCTCATCTACATCTATGTTCCTTCTCTATGACTAGTAGTCTTGTTTAGTGTTGGTGTGTAGGGAACTGTGGCAGTAATTTTCTAGAAGAAAGATTATAGAGGCTAGATCAGGATTTGCACCAGTGTCTTTTTTTTTAAGATATTGCGTGGCCATAGACGCATTTTTCGGGAGTTAAATTATTTGCGGCCATTTTTGCTTCATTTCCGCAGTATAGGGCTAGGACGAATTCCCGTTTCTTTGTCTAGCAGAAACTGGTTGCATCAGCATGATCTAAGGTTCTGATTGGCTGAGAGCTAACTGCAGTTGAAATGCAGAGCTCCCATTGGCTTTAGAACCACGCCGCGCATATGACGTCATGAAGTCGGCGCGTGGGGGTTGTGATAATAAATAGGCTAGCATTTCATATTTTCGTTCTCTTCGTCTGTAAATTGCCAAAGCCGGGTGCCAGAAGCAAATTGTCGATTGCCTTTCAGTTGGACATTCGAGATTTGGTAAGCATGAATTTTTGCGTGAGGACTTTATTTAATTTTTCTAGTCCTAGCCGATCATTTAAGTTTCTTTGGGCAGTTTAAGTTTAATGTTAAT
Source organism: Oreohelix idahoensis (assembly GCA_024509875.1). NCBI lineage: Eukaryota > Metazoa > Mollusca > Gastropoda > Stylommatophora > Oreohelicidae > Oreohelix > Oreohelix idahoensis. Next base: position 386,047 of record JAMPIV010021120.1, on the reverse strand, counting down.
TCTCATCACCAGAGCCATCAAATACGATCTTAGTGATAGACTTGAAACTTTATAGGGACCTCAAGACGCAGCAATAGAGACCGCAGTCAGCGACTCATAGCTTGACTGCCTGCGTCAGGACCAGCGAACCAGAGCTGGTCAAGACTGCACTCCACCTCCACGTGGTGGTCCTGGAAACAGTCTGCAGCTGTGCAGGCTGGCTGAGCGAGTGTGGATCGAAATGGGAAGGCAAACCCGGTCCTAAAAAATGCCGTGCAGAAGTCGGATGTGTCGACCGAAAGGTGCAGATATCACAGCTTTGGCGTAAACAGACACAACGCAACCGACGTCCTTTTCAGGGCGAACGAAGAAGAAGAAGAAGAAGAAGAAACTTTATAGGTCCATTTAATTCCTTGTTGAAGGAATAGCGGCATGGTTTAAAAGTTGAGATATCACCGCTTTGTATTATTGCAAAGTCGGTCGGGAGAGAAACTCGCATTTGCGAATCATATTTATTTACAGAATGACGGGAGTCTGTGTATTTGTGATTTTATTGAGAATGTAATGCTGCAAGTTATTTATATTATAGTACACTTCTATAGGTGGACGAGGGGAGAAGAGGTGGAATTTGTAAAGCACGTGGGCGCGTTGGTTACGGTATATTTATTGATACGATGTTCAGAGGGACGAGGGGGAGAGAAGCACGTGGTCATAAAATTGTAACCACGTGTTTGTAACTACTGAGATTTAATTGATAACCATTATGTATAACTTTTGACGGCATGTAGATGCTAGCGTAAACAGGGTTATATGTTATTGATTGTGCATTGTTATTCTGTGAATTCAGAAGATGGGAGAAGTAATTTTAAAGGGAATTATTTTGTATTACATTTTGAATGTGATTACTATTATTGACGGGAAGTTTAGGAATTCCTAGAGATAGAGTATTTTTGTGTTAATAATTTGCTGCATGTAGTGTCAGCGTAAGAAGTAGGCCACAGTACGTCTGCCCAGACGGGCCAGTGAAAATATTGTTGTTGCTCGGAGTTAGTCAGGCAGAACAGGCGATCTGGGTTAGCCAATGTTTACCTTGTGGGCTCAGGTAGAGAAGGGAACAGGAGAGGAGCGGACGGTGTTGGCATGATTTTTTGTATGGAGGTGCATAACGTGTTGAAGAGTCAGGGAGGTGGTGTTATTAGAAATAGATTTATTACGTTTTGTTTAGCTGTTGTTTTGTTTCGTCTGAACAGCAGGTACCGGCTTTTTTGTGGGGAAGAGCAGAATTTTTGATACCACAAAAATTTCTCCCACGGCGAAGTTGTGGCATTCGCCGACAAGCTAAGTCGCGCATGAATTGCCAGTGGTGGAAGGAGAGGAAGAAAGTACGTACGTTTTCCCAGCCAGGGGAAGACATTTTCCAGCGAATAGGATTTTTGTGGATAAATCCTGAGCTCTGACGCTCATTCTGCTACACACGCAGATTTGGCAGGCTGCCAGCGTTGTGGTAATTTTATGTTCGCTTCTTCACGGCCATAATAAAGCCGACGGCCCAGTTATAGGTACTCGGGCAGGTAATTTCAGAGTGGTAGGAGAAGTCAGCTACAGTGCCAGTTTAGAATCCAGTGGGGTTCTGATAAACCTTAGTCATCAATTCCAGAGTTAGTGGAGAGAGAGAGGGTAAACATTCTCTCTACTGAAGTCAGCACAGATAGGCAGAACTGATAGTTTTGGTGAATCATAGCAGAGGACCGCTGCTGAAGTTTAGAGGTGCAGTTAGTTGTGTTCAGGAGATTCCAGGATAGGCTGTGTAGAACCAAAGTCTGTGCAGAGATTGTGTAGACACTTCGTAGTCGTTCCAGCTATCAGTGGACTTAGAGTTAGAGTTAGAATTTAGCACAGCTAGTTTGGAGTGTAGGCGACATCAAGTGCAGTGTAGTTCATTTCAGTTAACCTTACCTTCTTTCTCCATACAGGTTGCAATTGTGGGAGAAGGGTTGGGGTTGATGCATTTTTAACTGTGCTTGATTTGTTTCAGGTGTGCATCCTCGCACTTTATGTATTTGAAATGTATATGAGTTTGTTTATAGGTGTATAATAAACTTGTATAAATTGTAGCTGGCATCAGTCATTTCCTTTAAGTACAGTAGCTATATGTTGTCTGTATCTTGGTGTTTGTGAAGCTTGATATAACCTTATCCCCTTAGGGTAGCTAGAGGTCGTTGACAACTATAGCACATAAGACGTCCGAAGTGGCGAGGAAAGAATCAACCTTGGTTCTTAACCTCGGAGCCAATAGTGTCAACTGTTCACATTTCACTATCATTTTCTTCTAAATCTATCTTTTCAGTCTTTCTTCTCACTAGTGTCTTGTCACTGTATGTAGACAGTCTCTAGTCCTAAAACCATTTCGTGACAAAGTGGGTGGCGTCGTCCTTGGGATCATCTTTGTTGGGATCAATTCTAGATTCTTAAATTGTCTCTGAAGAAAGTTCTAGAAATAGATTTCTTATAAATCCCCTAGACTTGAGCTATATTAAGACTGATCCAGCTATAGTTTTTTCCACAGGTTGTAGTCAGTTTAGATGTTAGTTGTAGTAAGGTTGTTTATGACTTAGAAGTAATTGATGGCTAATCGAATTTTTTTCTTGACAGGAAAGTAAATTCGGGTTTTGGGTAGCTGGATAACTTGAATTTTTTTCAGGTAGTTATTAGTCAGACTTGGTGCTAGTCTGAGTGCGGGTTTTTGCGACAGCATATTCCTAGTAGGTAACAGTAAATTTTTCTTGTTCCTCTTTTTTTGTCATTTCTCCTTGTGGTGAGTTACTGCTGATTTGTCAGGTAAGATGGCTGAATTGGTCAAGCTACTTACTGCATGGAAGGATGCAGCTAAAAGCATGGGGATGAATGAGGCCGAGACTAGGGCTTACATTATGAGGGAACAGGACCGGCAGACGGAGAGAGAGAAAAGGGAAGCGGAGAAAGACCTGCGTAAATTGGAAGCGGAGAAAGAAGAGAGGGCCCGACTGGCAGAGATGGACCTGCGTAAATTGGCAGAGGAGAAAAAAGCAGAAAGGGAAGCAGCAGAGAAGGCAGCAGAGAGACAGCATGAATTTGCCCTGCGTTCACTGGAACTGCAGTACCGATCTTCGGAAGGCAGTTCGGCTAACGGAGATTCTCCCGGAGCAGGGGCGACAGACACCTCAGGAAATGGAGGACCCCGGATGGCAGCCATGAATTTTCCAATGGACTCTTTTCCTAGCGGGAATGAGAAAATTGAGGTATTTTTAGAAAAATTTGAACGGATGGCAAAGGCATACGGGCTGGATGATAGTCTTTGGTGTCTCAAATTATCTCAATCACTAAGAGGACATGCGTATGATGTCTATAGCAAGATGCTAGCGGATGACCAGAATAACTTTGAGGCACTGCGGAACGCCCTGTTACAGCGATTCCAATGGACTCCCCGGAAGTGCCAAACGATGTTTAGAGAAAGTCGACTGGAGAAAGGAGAAAGTTTTCCCCAGTTCGCAGAGAGGCTGAGGAATTACCTCACTCGCTGGAGAGAGTTGTCGGGTTTGGCTAAATCTTTTGAAGGATTGGAAGAATTAGTTCTGTGCGAACAGATAAAGGCCAACATGTCTCCAGACTTAAGGAAGTACCTGGCGGAGCAGGGCGCCCAGCAACTGGACCAGATTATTCTATTTGCTGAAAGGTTCCAGACGGCACAGGCCGAAGTACTGGGCCAGAAAAGAAAACACCCTGACCTGCCAGCCCCGGACAAAGGAGCATCTTCATCGCATTCGCCTTCCTCTTCAGCTCACCAGCCGCAAGGGCTGTCTCGCAAGGAGCCCCCTCCCAGTCATAACATGCGCTCCCAGCCGCCTAACAGAACACAGGGGCCGACTTCTCATGAACCCGTCAGGAACCGGGGAGATAATGAGAGATATTGTAGGTTCTGTCGGACTACTTCTCATTGGACAACACGGTGCCCAAATGAACAACCCGCTCATCAGGTGGCTTGTTTAAGGCCTGTGAGGGTGAAACAAGGGAAGAAGTGGAAACCCTTCCAGTCAGAGAAGTTGTTTTCCAACAGCGGACCAGCCGAAGTGAACGGGACGGGGACAACATGTTTATTTGACAGCGGGCTTACATACCCCAGCATAGTCGCCCGACATCTGGTGAAGCCTTGGCAGATGACTAAGGAAAAGGTCAATATTGGTGGAGTTTTAAGGAAAGGGACTTCACAGTGCTTTCCGGTAGCCAATATTGAGGTGAAATGTAAGTACGTGTCTGGCACCATCAAGGCAGCTGTAACGGCTCAGCCGGCCTACGACTTCATTCTCGGTAACCCATATTTAGTTTTGGGGAACCCGCCCACACCGATCCTTGCTGATGCAAGGGGGCCTACTGCAGGCCAGATAAGTGGAAAAGGAGAACCCCTAATCCACCGAGCCCCGAGCGAGCTCAAACATAGCTGTCGTGCCAAGGAGAGGTGCAACGCCTCTGACGACAGTGATATGTTATTTGCAGAGGCAAATTCGCCCGCCAGCCCTGTTCAGCCAACCGGCCAAACAGTGGTGACGACGCCTCTGATTCAGGAAGTACACTCTTTGTTGTCGGGAATTAGGCCCCCGATGGTATTAGCTCCTTCAAGTGAGGGACATACTGACAAGAGCGGTATTACATATGTCAACGACCAGCGCCATCTTCATAGGGCACAAGATAGCGGTCTGAGCGAGCATATAGTTCCAACCAGCCCTGGAGCCCCATCCGACCAGCACTTTACTCAAACGGAGGAGGACAGTGATCTGAGTATCCGTTTGCCTATAGACGGAGGTGGGCCCCACAACTCTCGTATCTCGTTTACAGGAAACGACTCTTGTAACGAGGAGCCTGAAAAATTGGCTATCTTTTCCAGTTCGTTTCACGGAACATTGGAACCAGTCACTGAGAGCTTTATCTCAGATTCTCCGCGATCTAACGGGATCCTAAACCGTCAAGTGTCACTGCAGGACACATCCCAACTGACGCCAGTAACTCTCACAGGGGAGGGCAAGGTTGAAGGTAGAACCAGGGTGTTAGACGGAGAGCTCCCGTGGTCTACAGTTTCATCTCACCAACTTTTCAGGCCAGAAAAGAGTGAGAAAAGTGACCTTACGCATTTGCAAGGAGCTATATTGGAGAGCTCTGTCCCGCTTCATGTTGGTAGGGGAAGAGCGAGTCCAGAACCACTGCCAGGGGCAGATATTACCTACCTTTTTCCAAAGGTAGAAGCTATTGAGATTGATCAGGATTCAATAGAAACCCAGCAAGAAATCGGAGGCTCTACACCAGAGGAACCCGAGACGTTGCATTGTTCTCGCACTGTACCAGCAGTCACCAACCCGCTGACGCGTAGCGAGGAAGTCGCCATCGCCAGGTCGCCACAGTGCCCGCCGGTCACATCAGCTGACCAGAACAGCCTTTTGACGGTCATAGCAAGGGAAAGTTCAGACCCGCCATTAGACGGCACAGGTCTGAAGAGAGATCAACTCTCCCAACAGAGCATAGGAGCTCATTCTAGGAGAGGAGGAAGGAGGAAACGCAAAAGAGGAAGGTCGAAGAACACTGAATAGGAGGGGTAAGGACAGGGCCCATGTCTTTTTCTCCCTGCATTTTGTTCACTATTTCTAGGAGGGATTACAGAAAAATCCTTCCACATGTTTCTTCTCCTTCTATTTATTTACGTTTTTCAGAGAGATTACGGGGGGGGTTTCATCTCATCTACATCTATGTTCCTTCTCTATGACTAGTAGTCTTGTTTAGTGTTGGTGTGTAGGGAACTGTGGCAGTAATTTTCTAGAAGAAAGATTATAGAGGCTAGATCAGGATTTGCACCAGTGTCTTTTTTTTTAAAGATATTGCATGGCCATAGACGCATTTTTCGGGAGTTAAATTATTTGCGGCCATTTTTGCTTCATTTCCGCAGTATAGGGCTAGGACGAATTCCCGTTTCTTTGTCTAGCAGAAACTGGTTGCATCAGCATGATCTAAGGTTCTGATTGGCTGAGAGCTAACTGCAGTTGAAATGCAGAGCTCCCATTGGCTTTAGAACCACGCCGCGCATATGACGTCATGAAGTCGGCGCGTGGGGGTCGTGATAATAAATAGGCTAGCATTTCATATTTTCGTTCTCTTCGTCTGTAAATTGCCAAAGCCGGGTGCCAGAAGCAAATTGTTGATTGCCTTTCAGTTGGACATTCGAGATTTGGTAAGCATGAATTTTTGCGTGAGGACTTTATTTAATTTTTCTAGTCCTAGCCAATCATTTAAGTTTCTTTGGGCAGTTTAAGTTTAATGTTAATTCTCATCGCCAGAGCCATCAAATACGATCTTAGTGATAGACTTGAAACTTTATAGGTCCATTTAATTCCTTGTTGAAGGAATAGCGGCATGGTTTAAAAGTTGAGATATCACCGCTTTGTATTATTGCAAAGTCGGTCGGGAGAGAAACTTGCATTTGCGAATCATATTTATTTACAGAATGACGGGAGTCTGTGTATTTGTGATTTTATTGAGAATGTAATGCTGCAAGTTATTTATATTATAGTACACTTCTATAGGTGGACGAGGGGAGAAGAGGTGGAATTTGTAAAGCACGTGGGCGCGTTGGTTACGGTATATTTATTGATACGATGTTCAGAGGGACGAGGGGGAGAGAAGCACGTGGTCATAAAATTGTAACCACGTGTTTGTAACTACTGAGATTTAATTGATAACCATTATGTATAACTTTTGACTGCATGTAGATGCTAGCGTAAACAGGGTTATATGTTATTGATTGTGCATTGTTATTCTGTGAATTCAGAAGATGGGAGAAGTAATTTTAAAGGGAATTATTTTGTATTACATTTTGAATGTGAGTACTATTATTGACGGGAAGTTTAGGAATTCCTAGAGATAGAGTATTTTTGTGTTAATAACAGGGTTCGTAGCGACCTGGAAAAACCTTGAAAAACCTGGAAAACGAAAAAAAAAATTCCAGGCCTTGAAAAGCCTGGAAAAATGGCTAAAAGCCTTGAATTTTCCGCATCGGACCTTGAAAAATAATACGAAATCGAAATTTCGTTACTTTGTGTCCATTTTTTGGTTATTGATGGTATTTTTCGCAACAACAGACGCGACGAGTCTAAAAATAAATCTGCGTTTACGCCATTAACGCAAAGCGCCAAAAACTTCTGGAAATGGAAGTGCGCAAAGGGAAGTAATAAATTCATTTATCTCATTTATAAAACCTATTTAAATAAGTCCAGTTTATAGATAGACCTACTGTACTTGCGTCTGTATTTGCAATTTAGGCCTATTTACAGTTTAATTTTTAACCATGGCCAAAATTAGCCTATAAGCAAGCGTTTGAACGAAATTTCTTGGTTTACCTCTGCATACGGGAATATATTTGACACAGTTTAAGATGGTCAGGAATAGAAATTGATGGTGATTCCGTATCCTATAGCCTACCCTGTTATCAGACCCATGTCCCGCTGTTCATTTCACCACAGTTTTTGGAAATAAATATATTTTGAATGCTTTTTTATTATATTTATGATGAAAAGACTTATCCCGTTCTACCTCTGAAGGGTTATAGGCTAATTAGGATTAGGCCTAGGCCTACATGTTTTCAATTTCAGATAACATGAATAACCACCGATACACGAAAGTGGCATCACATCTGTCAAATCACTGTAATTAGGATAAATGAAAATCAGCAATTTTGTGGATAGGCCTATGTTATTTAAAAATTTTTTTAAAAAATTAAATTAAATAAAAAAAAAAAATCTAAACAAACAAACTAAACAAAACCCAACAAAAATAGTAAAGAGGTGGGGGGTGTAAAGGTCTCCAGTTAGATATTTAATAGATTTTCACTTATCATAAGTATTACCCTCCCAATTACTATATATATTACCTTTTGTTCTAGTTAAATATTGGTTGACTGTATTATGTATGCGTTTAGAATTTTGAATTGGTAAATATACATAGCTTAGGCCTACTCATAAGTTATTTGTGTTCCTTTTTTTTTTTTTTAATACTAACACTACTAGGAGACCTGCAGATGTGACATCATTTGTGACCAAGGAAAAAACTCTTGAAAGCTGAGATTATTTGGACTCTTTTTTTTTTTCAGTGAAAAGTCACCATAGTTTTAATTCAAATTTCATACGCAGCAAGGGACATATTCTCTTCTGTGGTAGTTTTGATTCAGCCTTCAGCTTTATTTCAAGACCTGAAATTCAGATTGGTGCATTTGGAACAGTAGCGGAAAATAGGAAGCATTTTCCTGTAGCTTTGAAGAAAAAAAAACAACTCAAATTGAAAAAGACAAATCATCCTGTGTTTTGTGCGACAGAAGATAAGGCATGCCGACAGTCACCTGGCATGATACGAAAAGATTTAACCTTATACCCACTGTTCACTCCAATGATAATATAAACAAGACAGTTAGAAAGACAAATTCTTTAGGGCAGAACAATTCAGAAGCCAGTACTTGCAGAAAAATACAGCAAAAGTATGGGAGGTGTGGAAACTTCAGCCAACTAGGTGCAAGCTACCCCTACCCACACAGATCCTATTTTTATATTATTTCTTAGTTGAAACTGCCCTGGTCAATGGGCACATAACCTACAACACTGCCAACTCTACAAAAAAAGATCAAAGCGAAGATCAGGATGTCAGTATGACTCTTATTGAACCTGCTATTCTTCGACACAATGTGACACCTTGAAAACCACAGGTCACAACAACATGACTTACTGAGCACCACTTCATGGATAAATATGAAAGGGCAATGTACAAACCAGACTGTAAAGTGTGTAAGGCTGCAGGGAACAGAAGCCAGTCAGCATGACTCTTACCTGCTATTCTTCGACACAATGTTCAATGTACAAACCAGATTGTAATGTGTACTGCAGGGAACAGAAGCCAGACTCATGTACTGCCCAGATGCAATGTACCTCTATGCCTGATACCCTGCTTCAAGTTATACCACACAGTCAAGGATTATCAACGTGGATCGTTGACAAAGACTCTTGCAGAGGCCTACAGCTACAACTTGAACCCCAGTTAATGAAAAAAGCAGAACCACGACTCCAACTAGAGGTACTTAACTACTCAAACATTTACAAACGCTCATTGTCAGATGCCACAGACGCAGAATACATTCAAAAAAGACAAACATGAAAAATACAGTTTTTTTTTAAACATTTTATTCCAATTTTATTAGCCTTTTGTGTTGATATACGTGGTTAATCGTTAAATCAATACGTCAATCAAGCTTATTTTATTCATTACCATCCATGTCACTAACATTTTATTGCGCTGATGTTGAACAAATTCACTAAAAACTTGGAAATGATGTCTGTTTTTCAATCTTTTATGAATTTAAAGAAATCTGCAAACACCCTTGGTAATGGGAGACGGTAATGCTCCAGATTGCTGATCAGCAAAGTGATAATTATATCTGAGAAAATTAGATGAGGAAAATATTACAGTTTCCCATCCTTGAAAATCACGTGCTGGACCTGGAAAAACCTGGAAAAAGCCTGGAAAATGCTTGAAGAAATTTGCTATGAACCCTGTAATAATTTGCTGCATGTAGTATCAGCGTAAGAAGTAGGCCACAGTACGTCTGCCCAGACAGGCCAGTGAAAATATTGTTGTTGCTCGGAGTTAGTCAGGCAGAACAGGCGATCTGGGTTAGCCAATGTTTACCTTGTGGGCTCAGGTAGAGAAGGGAACAGGAGAGGAGCGGACGGTGTTGGCATGATTTTTTGTATGGAGGTGCATAACGTGTTGAAGAGTCAGGGAGGTGGTGTTATTAGAAATAGATTTATTACGTTTTGTTTAGCTGTTGTTTTGTTTCGTCTGAACAGCAGGTACCGGCTTTTTTGTGGGGAAGAGCAGAATTTTTGATACCACAAAAATTTCTCCCACGGCGAAGTTGTGGCATTCGCCGACAAGCTAAGTCGCGCATGAATTGCCAGTGGTGGAAGGAGAGGAAGAAAGTACGTTTTCCCAGCCAGGGGAAGACATTTTCCAGCGAATAGGATTTTTGTGGATAAATCCTGAGCTCTGACGCTCATTCTGCTACACACGCAGATTTGGCATGAGGCCAGCGTTGTGGTAATCTTATGTTCGCTTCGTCACGGCCATAATAAAGCCGACGGCCCAGTTATAGGTACTCGGGCAGGTAATTTCAGAGTGGTAGGAGAAGTCAGCTACAGTGCCAGTTTAGAATCCAGTGGGGTTCTGATAAACCTTAGTCATCAATTCCAGAGTTAGTGGAGAGAGAGAGGGTAAACATTCTCTCTACTGAAGTCAGCACAGATAGGCAGAACTGATAGTTTTGGTGAATCATAGCAGAGGACCGCTGCTGAAGTTTAGAGGTGCAGTTAGTTGTGTTCAGGAGATTCCAGGATAGGCTGTGTAGAACCGAAGTCTGTGCAGAGATTGTGTAGACACTTCGTAGTCGTTCCAGCTATCAGTGGACTTAGAGTTAGAGTTAGAATTTAGCACAGCTAGTTTGGAGTGTAGGCGACATCAAGTGCAGTGTAGTTCATTTCAGTTAACCTTACCTTCTTTCTCCATACAGGTTGCAATTGTGGGAGAAGGGTTGGGGTTGATGCATTTTTAACTGTGCTTGATTTGTTTCAGGTGTGCATCCTCGCACTTTATGTATTTGAAATGTATATGAGTTTGTTTATAGGTGTATAATAAACTTGTATAAATTGTAGCTGGCATCAGTCATTTCCTTTAAGTACAGTAGCTATATGTTGTCTGTATCTTGGTGTTTGTGAAGCTTGATATAACCTTATCCCCTTAGGGTAGCTAGAGGTCGTTGACAACTATAGCACATAAGACGTCCGAAGTGGCGAGGAAAGAATCAACCTCGGTTCTTAACCTCGGAGCCAATAGTGTCAACTGTTCACATTTCACTATCATTTTCTTCTAAATCTATCTTTTCAGTCTTTCTTCTCACTAGTGTCTTGTCACTGTATGTAGACAGTCTCTAGTCCTAAATCCATTTCGTGACAGTGTTGTATCCACCAGCTAATATTTCTGTCATAGTGGGTGATAACTACTAATTTTAGTTTGCTTAATAGTCCATCTGTTATGTTTACATATTTGATTTAGACATTTTTGGAAGAAAGTGCATTTTTAATCAGTACCAAAACCTAATTTCTGCTCACAAATTTTTGAACTTAATAATTTTTAAAAGCTCATCATGTTGTGAATGATACTGTATGAAGGATGGCCACCGACCGAGCAAAGTGGAATCAATTTGTTGCTACCCTACAAGACGCCACCAGGCATGAAGGCCACTGACTGCTTTGACGGTTATGGATCAAAGAAGAAGAAGATGTTGTGAATGAAGAATATTGACTTGACTTGACATTGATCCACTGTCACTGGATCTTGGTGGCCTTGATGCCATTATGTGGTACTGCGCAGTTCGAATACGCTGCTTTGGGTTGCCATAAAATGTATTATCTATGGATGGGTTGTGTGGTAGGAGAAGTTGTCTCATTCCCTGGAGTGCGAGGTACAGTAGGAGATGGTAGTTCTACTGTCTCTAATGGGTTTGGGCAGTGTCTACATTTTGCTATATTTTGTGAGCACATTCTGTTTCTGCGGCCAGTTTGTGTAGTGACCTGTTCTCAGTCTGAAGATTTTTGTTTGATATTTTCATTCAATGTGGTTGATAGGTGGGCATTAAAAGATGCTCTTGTGTGTTATCAGTAGCTAACCCATTTCCATTTTTTAATTGTTGTATATTCTTTAGGAGTTAGAGTTGGTTCCAGTAAGCATGAAGTAGATGTGCACGCAAAGTACATTATATCTGATGCTGGTGTTGTCAACACCTTCAAGAAATTGCTCCCTGAGAATGTTGCAAGATCATCATGTGAGTTTGTATGTATGCACATACACATGTGTATGTGCATTTGTGAGTGTGTGTATGAGTGAGAGAGTGTGAAAGATGCAATAAAATACAAATATTAGTGTACGCAAAGTACATTATTTATGAAGCTGATGATGTGATTACGAGAAACTGCTCCCTGAGGATATTGCAAGGGCATCATTTGAGTTTATTGTTGAGGCTGGTAATTGCCTAGTAGGTGTTGAAAGGAGGGTTGTGTGGGTATGTGTGTACAAGCATGCGTACCTGTGTGAAAAAAAGTCAAAATGAGTGAGGGAGGAGAGATGCAAAAAAAAAAAAAAATCATTATTTTCCTTTTCACTCCTTATGGAGGAAGGAGCCACCACTGCTGCTGGTCCCGTGCAGGAAGCCTGCATCAAGCATTCACATGCTCTTGCAGCTGTGGTTTCTGCAGCAATCTGTTTTACTGGATGAGGTTGCCAGCCACCATTCATAACCTCATACTTGTCGCCATGTACAATATGCCTGAGGGGGCAGTAGTTCAATTCCATCTTTGTCTTATCAGAGACCCCCAAGAACTACATGGGGATTATTAGTGCATGCAAAGTACATTATATCTGATGCTGAAATGTCAGCATTTTCAAGACACTGCTTCCTGACTGAGAATGTTGCAGTTGTATCATGTCAGTTTTTTGTTTGTTAAGACTGATATTTGTTTAGCTGTTTACTTTAGTAATTGTAGAAGAGGTGTATATGTATTTGTTAGTTAGTGAGAGTAAATGAGAGTGTCAGGTTCAATAAAAACATCAATTATAAAAGTGATTGTATTTCATAACAATTTTGGTGATGGTCACAAAAAAGTAATTCAGTATATCATGAAATACAAAATACAGGTAGTTACAGTTTATTTCAGAAGATGCAAGCAGTGATTCCAAAGAGCAATTATGTGACCGTATGGCTTACTACGCCGCCCTTAGGATAGAAAGTACTTCAGCAAGTCTGATACAATAAGTACTTGTATAGTACACAAACACTAGTCATAAACCAATGACATCATTTGTCATGGTACTCATGAGTCCATGATGTCATTAAATGTTGTGTGGATTTTCATACAATATACCGGAAAATCCATAAACTGGAACTATGATTGGTCAACGTCACTTGGTGATAATAAATTTGGTAGAGAGATTTTGTAGTTAGTTAGTTTTGAGATTAAATTAACTGACTGTTAACCAAAAGACCAATCATGGGTTAGTTTCTGGTGGACCACAAAAAAAAGAATAACATCCGCCCAAAGCTTGGAGAAAGAAGTACATTGGAAGTATGATGGATTGAACATGAAGAGTATTATTAGATGTTCCAATTTGTATTACTTTACAAGATATCTTCTGCTGGAATAAACATTTTTATAAGAATGATTATGACTGATCAATTCAATCCTTGAAGTGAAAACAAAAGTAAGATGGTTGCTGTTTGGTGAAAGTTTATGTTAACTATCGATAATCACGTTGCTTCCTCCACTACACGATCACAAAGAAAAAAACAGCTTGAAAATATAGGCTATACATAATCCAGTGCATAATCCAGAATTCGAAAACCGAAATATTCCAAAAATTGAAAGTTTTGTCTGCTGACTTTCGGGTGATTTCCTAACCGGTTTCTAGGCAACTTGGGCTACTTTGGACGAAATCAGAAAACCAAAAAAAAATCTAATTTCTGAAACATGGTCGTATCCGAGCATTTCAGATTCTGGGTTGCGCAACGGTATTATTAAATTTACATTATATGAAAATGTATATTAAATGCACATTATAAATTTATCTGAAAATTGAAAACTGCATTCACTTGAACAGAAAAATAATTTGATACCCTATCATGAGAAGACGCTGGCAATGGATTGGTCACACAGTGAGGAAACCTGTTGATGGCATTACCAGGCAGTCCTTGTTTTGGAATCCACAGAGCTAGAGTAGACCAAACAACGCACGAAGAAGAGAAATGGAGACAGGAATGGAAATGATGAGAATTACATGTGAGACCTAGAGCTAATAGCATGTGACAGGAGGACTTGGCATGTGTTTTTAAAAATCCTATGCTCCTAGAAATGTTGAAAGGTATCTAATTGAATTGAATTACTATTTTCAAAACCTCAATATATTTTTTTGTCTCAGGTAAGAATAGGTGAGAAAAAAATTACTTTTCACATCATGCAGCTAAACTGTTCTGCTCATGACTTAATAATAATTCCTATGTATATTAATACTGCAATTTATTTATTTTTGGGCTATAATACAAAAGGCATCTACCCCTTGATTGAAAAAGTTGGACAGAGTGGTTCTTTCATCACAGCATTCATTGGAGTGGAAGGTAGTCCTAGTGAGTTGAAGCTTCCAGCTGGTAATGTGTGGTTGTATCAAACGTAAGTTGCATGAACTGGCATGTCGGGGGAAACAAATCTTAATATGTAGTCTTCTTCTTGTGATCGCATCTTTGATGTTTACACCATCAGATGAGTTCTCATGATGAATTCGACCGTTGTCTGGAGTTCCTCTTTAGCTCCATACAGCTTTGAGTTTAGTGTTGAGTCATTGGGCCAGTATATCTTTCTTAACTGGTCGTACAGAAGACAATCCTGTAGAACATGCTCAGCAGTTTGTTCGTTTAATCCACATGTGCACAGTGGTGAAGCAGACAGTTATAGCTTGTACATGTGTTTATTCATATTATGTAGTGAATTCTAGTTCTTCATTTACCATGACAGCTGGCGTAAAGTGACCATACTTTCTACTACTTCCTGTCCCCTGAACTGTATATCATTATGTTGCTGACTTCTTTCCACACTACAATGTTAAACTGTCCAGTATCTTTTCTCTTTACCTGGTCAGCTTCCTCCACAGAGGATAGATGAGAAGTGAGGGGAGCTGGGAGGTGGCTGTGTGCAGGACATGATGATTCCTTGGGACAGCCCAGAGCCAGAGCACAGTATTTTAGCCCTGCATATTTTGAGAGCCCATTGGATGGTGGGGAATGCAAAGTATGCTGCCTATCTTTACCCCAGCTGGTTTCATTAAATGCATTCTGAGCCAGGAAAATATACCAGGGAATGGAACTGGAGCTCATGATTCCAGCTCAACAAGTTGCAGAATTGCAGAAAACCACAAGAAACCAAAGATCTCCAAATTTGAGCAAAATGGAGACATTCTAAGCAGCCCCAAGTTAAACAACACAACAACAAAGCAGGTTCTCAAAAATTAGACATTACTGCTACAAAATGGGCCTACATAAGTTACCAGAACAAACCTCTTAGAAAAATTTAACTTCTGTAACGGTATATCATTTTTATTTTCATAGCCAATTTCTTTTATGAAAAGAAAGAAATTTGGGTGAAAATTCCCTTAGCCCCATGTAGTTCTCTGGGGTCTCTGAAGAGACAAACAAGGGATAGGACTGCAGTACCCACAGGCTTGTCATGTCATACAAGGCAACTAATACGAGGTTGTACATCGAACTGGCAACCTCATCATCATATAAAACAAAGTTGTCACAGAAACCCCCACTGCAAGAGCATGTGAATGCTTGATGCAGACTTCCTGCAAGGGGAGCAGCTACATTGTTGGCCCTATGCTCCGTAAGGAACACAAAGGAAAATGTTGATGAAATTCCTTTTTGTCAAATAATTGCATTCCTAATAATTTCAACTATTTCACAGAGAAGATGGTAGTTACATGTTTATGGAAAAGCATTAATAAAATGAAGTGCATTATAATTACCAACATAAAAACTTTGTTAAGTTATGCTCATTCTTCCCCAACCCAACAACTCTTTGTTTTTTTAACTTTGTTCCTTTTCTATACTCTCACTTAACAGAAATCAGACAGGCAGAAAAGTAATACAGATACATAAAGTGAATAAATGAAGTGGAGAAGCTGCCACGTACTGTGTCTTAACATTGTCCTATAAATGATGTTTTGTTTTTTCCTTTGCCATTGAACATTTTGTCCCGTGTAGTCCACGTGGGTCTCTGATGAGACAAAGAAAGAATAAGGCTACTGCTCCCTCAGGTATGTTGTACGAGGTGACTAATATGGGGTTGGCAACCTCATCATGTAAAACTAATTGCTACAGAAACGATTGCTGTAAGAGCATGTAAATGGTTTGGTGCAGGCTTCCTGCAAGAGAACTAGCTGCACTGGTGGCTCCATACTCTTCAGGGAGTAAAAAAGGAAAATTATGATGATTTAACATTGCATTATTATTATTATTATATGTTTCACAAGTTAACATTTCTATCACCCTAAATGTCTCTGCAGAGATGACATCAATAAGGCTGTGCCAGAATATTTAAGCTTGGAGGCTGATGATATTGAAACAGCTGACATTCCATTTGCCTACATTTCATTCCCTTCTGCTAAGGATCCTGAGTGGGAAAAGAAATTCCCAGGTTTGTGATTGTTTGTTTGATCAATGGAGTAAGATGTTCTAATAGTAATGGAGTAAAGAAAGAATGGTGGTGTTGAAAGAACCTTTTTTATATCGTTTTTACTATAAAGAACATATTTTAATTGATGATGGATATAGTAACTGGACTGTGTTAGTAGTATCTGGCTGAGAACGTGACATACTAGCATGACAGATTTACTGGCTTCAAAATGGTAAAATATAGTTCTATCTCCATATTGCTAATTGTCTATGTGAAGCATCTTGTAATCAACAATGGAAAAATCCTGCCAGCTTGTTGGGAAAATATGAAAATGACGTGCATTGCACCGTGATAGCTAAATAGAACACCCATTAACTCTTTGACTCCGTAATTATTTTCCACCCAGTGTCGTAATTATTTTTTGAAGAATTCAAATTAGTCGCTTTTTATGACATGAAAAGCCTGTGGGTACAGTAGTCCTATCTCTTGTTTGTCTCTTCAGAGACCCCAGAGAACTACATGGGAGTAAGGGAATTTTCACCCAAATTTCTTTCTTTTCATAAAAGAAATTGGCTATAAAAATGATATACCGTTACAGAAATTAAATTTTTCTACAAGGTTTGTTCTGGTAACTTATGAAGGCCCATTTTGTAGCATTTTTTGTATCTTTTAGTGTAAATTTTATGTTAATCTTTTCTGTGAACATGTACTTATTATATACCAAACTGTAGGGAAATAGAGAATTGAAATACTGCATATAGTGTCTTTGGTAGTATTAACACAAGTACCTTCTGTATACTTAAAACATTTTGCATGTAAAATTGAAAAACACTAAAAAGTTAACTGTAGAATACGAACTTACCAAAGAGAAATTAATGTTGTAGACAATAAGACTTTCTTGTTAGTCTTCAAACATCAAGGTAATCCATTTATGAAGTAAAATACGAGGGACGGTAAAAAAGTAATGCCTCCTATTTTTTATGTATGTAAATACTACATCGGTGTGCAATTTGTAAATTTAGCAGGATTCCTCAAACACTCTTCAGCACTGTATAGCATTACCAACCTGTTTCAGTAACAGGTGGCACCATTGTAACAGTTTAAAAATGGCTGCCAAAGACGTACGGTTAAAACAACGTTATGTCATAGAATTCCTCAATGCTGAAGGTGAGACCCCAATTCGCATCCACGAACGTTTGAAGAATGTTTGTGGAGATTCAACAGTGGATGTTAGCACTGTCCGACGTTGGGTACATCGTTGTGATGAAGCTGAAGTAGGTCAATCCTCAATGGCTGACGCAAAGCGGACTGGCCGTCCGTCTACAGCAGTGACTCCACACAACATTCATCAAGTTGATGGCATCATTCGTGGTGACCGTCAGGTAACACTGGATGAACTTTCTTCCATGATGTCCATTAGTAAAGGCAGTGTCCAGAACATCATTAAAGACCTAGGTTATTCAAAGGTTTGTGCACGGTGGGTACCCAGAATGTTGACAGACAGACATAAAGAAACAAGGAAAACCATAGCCATCAACCTCCTGCACCATTACGAAACTGAAGGAGAAGAGTTTTTATCGAATATTGTGATAGGTGATGAGACTTGGGTTCATTTTTTTTAACCAGAATCCAAGAGGCAGTCAATGGAATGGCATCACACAACATCGCCGACAAGAAAGAAGTTCAAAAGTTCACCATCTGTAGGGAAAGTTATGGCCTCCATGTTTTGGGATGAGAAGGGTGTGATTCTTCTCGACTTCTTGGAACAGGGAAACACGGTGAATGCAGACCGTTACATTGAAACTTTGAAGAAGCTTAGAGGTCGTCTTCGGCGACTTTACCCATTAAAAGATCAGAGAACTGCACTACTGTTGCACGATAATGCCACGCCACACACCGCTAAACGCACCATTGATGAAATTGCAGAATTTGGCTGGACATTATTATCACATCCCCCTTACAGTCCCGATTTTGCACCTTCTGACTTCCATCTGTTTGGACCACTGAAAGATGATCTTCGCGGACATCACTTTGAGGACACCGAGACCCTTAAACGCGCCGTACGCCAGTGGTTTAGGAAAAAGGATACAAATTTTTACCGTGCGGGGATACATGCCCTTGTGTGAAGATGGACAAAAACTGTAACAAATAACGGAGACTACATTGAGAAATAAATTTTTGAAGTTCAGACTTGGGGCTACATTTCAATGTGAATTTTATCTGTTTTTTTGCCTATTGAATTAAATCAAAAATTACGAGGCATTACTTTTTGACCGTCCCTCGTAACATTGATTATGGCCACAGTTAGTACATTTAGTGTTATTCACACCAGTTTTTACTGTGGTCTCTTATAAGAATAAAATAAATTATGCAATATTGCATAACGTCATTTTCAAACAAATAAAGAGGAGTAAGGAAAAAAAAGGATCCTGTTACACACACATTGAGGCATATTGTGAATATGGTGTTAACACATTAACTACCGAATTGAAAAACACACTGTGGCCGAATTAAATTTTTATCCTGTGGGTGTTTGCACAAAGTAAGCGTTATTTTTCGTAATTATTTACAGATTTTTATGAATTACACGTCATTTTAAAGATAAATGAATGTACTATTACAATAAGCACCATTTGTAACTCTAATAGAGGTTGTTGCTATTTAACGGCCCTCCGATGGCCGAGGACTTGCAATATTTTCACAATTATAACTGCTTGCACCCCATCTCTATCAAAATCCCTATTTCAATCAATGTGCACACCGTTTTCACTCTTGTCCTCGTCGCTAGATCTATCAGTCAATTGATGAAACAAGTTTCTAGCCTATTCAGCCATTAGATGAGATGTACAAGCATTTTTTGTGGTCATATCACTAATTGCCACGGTAAACAGTTTTACACGATTTGGTAACTAACCCAAAACGCTGAAAAACATGAACATAATATAAATTTTCCAGTGTTCTACAACAACCATGCTTTGGTAATTTGTTTTCCAGTAGCAACTTAAAATTTCGAACCAGATCAGAAAGTGTTTCAGTACATTTTTCATTCGTTTTATTACTAAAATTAGATCGACGCTCTGAGCGGCTTGCAGTCCAAATGATAGGATTTCAAAAGCCGGTCCTACAGGCTTGCAGTAGTTAATGTGTTAAGCCCATATTTTCTTGACCGTCATCACACTAGGGGTGATGTGTCAGCATCACACCGGCCGCCTTAACCTTCCCAGAAGTTTCTCTGGTACCCAATTCAAGAGGCTGGGTCGACCCCGAAGCCGTTTGCGGTCTAAAAAAAATCTCACCTCAACTGGGGATCGAACCATGGACCACCGAGTTAGGAAGCCAGTGCACTAACCACTGTGCTACCGCGGCTCCCAAAGAGGGATAACATCATATAAAAACTTTTTACATTTGTTTAATGTTTTAATAGTATCCCTAGCTTCATCTTCTACCTAGGACTAGTGATTAGATATTACTGTAGGTCCAGCTTGTTGCTTTTCGATCGGCCAGAATAGGACTATGCCCATTCATCAACTAAATGTAATTTGTCTAGCTTTTCAGCACCGATTCCGTTATTTGACAAACAACTATGACTACCAAACAATCATCGTCAATGTCAGCAGTGTTTCTATGTACTTTAACACAATTAATTGCTTAGGAGACTTAAAAAATGTAAATATAAAGCGTTACATATTTCTGTAGGAATAACAACGAAAAATGCAAACACACGAATCATCACACAAATTGTGATAATAAATTCAAAACACGCACACGTGCTGCTTAACTACAATCAAACTAGTTGTTTAAATAGTACCGGAAGTCATTCTACGAGTTTTAAAATATGAACTGCATTAAACGGACAATTTTTGGGGTTTGTTCGTGATAAACTAAAAACAACTCTCTGGGCATTATGGTGGCACTGCAGTTACAAGTTTGCAATGCTCTGAGCGTAGTTGTGGAGTCAAAGAGTTAAAAGAACATGCAGGCCTGTCAATTTTTTCATGGTGCATTGATCATAAGTCATGATAGGCTTGACTACAAAGATCCAGTGAAGTTGAAATGGAATGGAAAGAAATGAAAGTACTACAGGAGAATGAGTGCCGTCATCAGGACATGCAGCAGAAAGAATACAGCATGATTTTTTTCTGCCACGTTTTGATAGGTTACTTGCTAGTAAATGCTAGAAAAATTTTTTTGTACATATTTTTATTGATGCTGCTACCATATCCCTTTTTCAAGGAGCTGTGCTTCTTACTGCCTTATTTGGTATTTTATGAACATATTTGAAAGGTGGCTATGTTCTTTCCTTCTGGATGTTTGAATCCTAGGCACAACACAGGCTGACTGTTTTTTTTTTTAAAATTGCATTTGACAGCTATTGTAATGTTTAGTCATTCTGAAATTGTAATAGTTCTTGTGTTTGATATTCAGGTAAGAGCTCTGTGCTGATCATAACATTTGCTAAGTGGGAATGGTTTGAAGAATGGAAAGATGAGACTTTGCGTCACCGTGGTGATCGCTATGAAGGCATCAAAGATGCCATCGGCAGAAAGCTATGGCAGCGGTGTGTGGACCTCTTTCCTCAGCTAGATGGAAAAGTAAATATTTGTACATTTTCTTCGTCACTTTTCAGTTTCCTCTGAAGCATAGATCTTCACACCTATCTTGCCAGTCCTTTCTGTCATAGACTTACAGCTCCTGTTCTATTCAGGTCTTCCTTATCCATCACTATTTCTGTCAACCATTTTCTTCTATATATGTTTGGGAATCTTTGTCTTTTTCATCTGACAGAGGGTTATATAATGTAGTTTGCCTCGTGGTGCTAGCTGATGAGTTACTGAGTGCTTAATACTAGAATAAGCTGAGCTAGCAAACAGTCAGTAGGTAACAGATTCTCCATTTCCTGTTGAAGCTTTAGAATTGTAAAGACTTACTGTTGAAGCTTTAGAATTGTATAGAGGATTCTTTAGATTGCATTTCTTGTCAGTGCTAGTCTTTGATATTAATCTAAAAGTGGATGATTAAAACAAATGAAGAATGGTGGAGGAACACTATTGAACAAAAAAAATTGTAATCACAGTGATTAGGAAAAGGCAGTTTATCTTTATTGGCTTGTGATGAAAACAGAAACAATCAAAAACATTGTAAAATGAAACAGAAACAACTGAAAACATTGTACAAATGAAACAAACAATTGAAAACATTGTGAAGATTTCTGTGTGCACTAGGTTAATTTTTTTTTAATGTCCAAAAACTGGGTCACTTTAACCCGCACGTGAAAATTGCCATTGTTGCTGCAAAAACTCGTGGTTTTTGCAACACGCCCCACTAGTTCAAAAGGTGAAAAAGTGAGTTGAATTTCTTTTTGTTAGTAAGTCACACATTATTAAAAAACACTTGACTGATGTTTTCCACGGATGAATCAACTTTATTTTGTAATAAATTGTTTACACCTGGTTGCATTTAATTGGTCCATAGTGGAGTTTTTCTTGGTGGCCCTTAACTTTTGTCCAGTAATATTTTTCCTTTTTTTTGATGGGAATCTTCAACTAAACATTAGTGTAAAATTTAAAAAAAGAAAGTCTGTTGAGGCAGTAGTTCTGAAACAAACAGCTGCAAATCAGATTTGCAAACATAATGACAAACATTTGCTAAAATACGTAAATTATCAACATTTTTTAAAATGTAAACGCTACACAATACTTTTTGTGCCTTAGAAAATGCTTCTTACTATGTTTTATCTTTTGCTTTATACTCTAAGGGCTATAACAGCATCAGATAAATAAATAATTTATTTTCAGAAAGTTTATATGGAGGTGGGAACACCTGCGACCAACCAGTATTATTTGGCTTCCCCTCGAGGTGAGATGTATGGTCTGGATCAGGGGAAACAACGTTTTTCTGCAGATGTTGTTAGTAAACTACGTCCAGATACTGGTATCAAAGGACTTTATTTGACAGGTTTGTTTGTTTTTTTTTGCATAAATATTCACCAAACCCTCTATGACTTACTTCATAATTTTACTTTTTTTACTCTAATGTGCAAGACATAGAAAATGGCTGAGCATCCTTCTTTAACATTATAACTTACTAATGGTTTTTCACAGACCAGTCAGGCAAGCTTACCCTACATTCATGAGTGAACCTACTCTGGAATTCAATGCTTTCCGCTCTAACATGTTATGGCTCTGGTTAATATGTGGTGTCAGTAAGCTATGCTTCCTGGGGCTGTTGAATCCTGGCAACTGACTTTCATAGAAAGGTTGAGGTGAGGACCTAGCAGTTGTACCCTACCATGACTGTGACTGTCAGTGTATAGTAGATGTACCAGCAGCTGATGACTGAGACATCAGACTGCTGAGAAGAGCAGTGGTTAGTTGTATCACAGCAGCAGATGGCGAGGCACTATCATTGAATCACAACAGTGGGTAGCACCAGGGAAACCTTATCAAAACAGGTAGCTTTAAGCAAGGATTACTGAATATGTGAATTGCATGGACTGCCAGCAAGTCCATATAAGTTCCATTCTAGAAGACCACAAGTACCACTGCTTTCTTCTTTGATCCTTAGCCGCCGACCGTCAAAGCAGTCAGTGGCCATCACGCCTAGTGGCGTCTTGTAGGGCAACAACAAATTGATTCCACTTTGCTCGGTCGGTGGCCATCATTCGTACAGTGCCCCAACTCTGGTTCATTCTTTGCATCTCAGCTTCCACAGTCCTCCGCCAGGTTGTTTTTGGTCAGCCTCTCTTTCGTTTTCCTTCAGGGGTCCAAAGCATAGCTGTTCTTGTGATGGCATCGGAGTCTCTTCTGAGGACATGACCAACCCAGTTCCAGCGTCTGCCAGCTATGATGGTGTGCATGTCCTCTTGCTTGCTACGAGTAAGCAGATCTTGGTTAGTGATGGTATTCTACCACTGCTTTACAGTGACACATTTTAAAACTTTTTTACATAGCACTCAAGGTAAATGCCTGTGATTGCCCACATGTTTACTCTTAGTAATGTTGATGAGTAACTTATGATACCAGCTGAGCTGTGACCTGTTAAGGATAGGTAATATCATATCCATCCTTTTGTTCCCAGAGGAAAATAAGGATGTAACTCTTGCTTATCTCCAGTTTGAGCTATAAGCTGTCTCCTTATGTTCGGATTGCTTTGGCTTCTTCTGGCATTCTCCTCCAGGTTGTCATTAGTATTCTCTCTCTTCTTGTCCCCTGTGAATTTCATTTCAGACCATGTATGGCTATACATGTTGGTTGTTTGCGATTGATGCGCTGTAATAATAATAAAAATATCCGTGCAACACATTAATTAATGCAGCTTAGAGGAAACATTTAACTGCTTTCATGAAGAAATGAAATTACAGCTATATTTTAAAATGGTCATTTGAGAACATGTGAGTTTACCAGGGTGCCAAGGCTTAATCCTGGATGCAAAGACAGCCACAAATACCACAGATGTGTCATATTTAGCTGCGTGGTATACCAAAAAACTTGTGCTTTGATGGCTAATTGTAAAGGTAGTCCCACAGCAGAAACTGTCGTATGTGGGTAAAGTGTTAGAAACTTCACTATCTTTGTACCAGCTTTATGAGATGGGGTGACCAGTTCCCTTCCTTGCTGCCTTTGCCTTCCCTGACTGGAGAGCAGAGTCAGATACTTGTTTACAGCTGGGTAAACTTGAGTGTAATGATACCAGGTTTTGATCCCATAACCGAGTAACTTTGCCATGAGAGGCAAGCGCTCTAACTGCTTAGCCAATCGGACGCTCGCTAAATATGAACAAACTTAATACTATAAAATAACATCGTCACCACAGGTACAGGTTTGGTCCAGCAAGATCTCTGCACCTGTGACGCCAGCCCCTGACAGCTGAACATTTGTCTCAGTCCTTCCCATTATACAGCAATGAACAGAGTAGCATATAGCAACAACCTACTTCTCTCCATGAAAAACTGTTGGGAGATGTCAGGAACCTTGAGCTGGCTACTGCCTTTATTAAGAATCATTAATGTAGAAGTCTGAGGGCCAACAAGGAAGAAGTAGACTATAAGAAAGTGACCATTTGAAGACATTGTGCAAGAAGTATTGGGGTTTAATATTAATGATTTACAGTGTACATGAAGTCAAGTTCTTAATTAATTAGTTACTTATTGTCTACTATATGTTGTATTTACTATTTTAATGCTTTATTTTCCTTACCAGGTCAAGACATCTTGACATGTGGATTTGTCTCTGCCCTCTTAGTGGGTGTGATATGTGTTTCACAAATCTTAAACAGAAACGTCTACAATGACTTGCTGAAGTTGAAGAAGGAAATTCTAAAGGGGGACAAGCCTACCAAGGCAGCCTTTCTGAAGAAGGAAGAGTAAGCTGAGGCAGTTACTCAGAAACCCTATGCAGTTTAGGCATATTTTTTTTCATTCTTGTGTCTAGTTAGCTCATATTACTAGTTATCTAAGGGAAACATCCTGTAATAAACAATGAAAAACTCCCACCAGCTTTTCACATAAAATATGGAAAAGGCATGGATTGCACTGTGAAAACTAAATTGAACACCCTTAAAAAGCAAGCAATCCTTTCAATTTTTTTCATTGTGCGTTGACTGTAAGTCATAATAAGTTTGACTACAAAGATCCAAGTAAGTTTAAAGATTGAAAAATGAATGAAAAATAACCACAGGAGAATTAGTGCCATCATCAGGATATGCAGCAAAAAGAGCACAACGTAATTATTTCCCATCATGTTTTGGTGGGTTACTTGCTCACATATTTTAGATTTTGTTACTCATATTTATGGGCATTACAAATATGACTGGCGGCTTAAATAGACATTTTATACATTGATTATGGGATCTCAACTGCTTTGATGTTATGTTGTATCATGGCACGGGATAGGCGACAAAGTATCTTCATTTCTCTTTTACTTTGAGCTTTTGTATAACTTTTTGTGCACCATCACCATCAGCTCTCCAAGGATCACAGACCTTCAACAAACTTTTGTCAAGTCTTCCTGTCCCGTGCCATCAGCTCTAGGTTTTTCCATGTCTTCATGTCTTGTCTCCAGTTATCTTCTCACTGCGTTTTTTGGTCTCTCTATGCCTCTTTCACCCTGGGGATTCTAGAAGGACTGCCTTGTAATGCTATTAGCATGTTTGCTTGATGTATGTCCTGTCCATCACCAGCGTCTTCTCCTCATGTCTTATTCCATTAGCACTTGTCTAGTTCTTGTCATCAGTTCCACATTAGTGATCTTGTCATACCACTTCAATCCTTCTATTGTATGCAAGCACCCATTTATGAAAGTCTGTAGCTTTTTGGTTGTTATATTTGTATACATGATCAAGTTAATTTGATTTTATTCCAGTTGTGCTGTTAAGAAATATTTGATGATGCAGTTTTCATACTTCTGCAGAAGCAGAAGTTGCCTTGGCTAGCATCAGGTCATATTTTTTTTTAGGATGTTGTTCATCCTGTCAGACCATGTCTATCTCAGCCATCATTTTGTCTTGAACCTATATTTTCTGTTTTTGAAGGCTACATCTTTTATGCTCCCATATATGTCTTTCTGTGCTTCTCATTTTTTTTCTGTAGTCTACCCCTCTAGATAGAGATTGTATACATTTTCTTGCTTTATCACATGGCTACAGCATACATTTTCCTTTTATTTAATTAATTTTCTTCATCACCATGTTAGTTTTTAAAAGTCTGTCCATTTGTGTTCTTAACATTCTTAATGTTAACATGTAAATATTACACAAGATTTTAAGGAATATATTTGTATAGTGACGACACGAATACCTGTTGTTTTAGCTCACAGGTTTTCATCAGGTGACACAATCCATTAAAACTACATATTTGGATAACAGATAAATAGCCATTTTAAAGCACACATTAGCTGTGAAAAATTAATATGCAGCACTGTAAAACTATTGCATTCAATTTTGTACGCATCTAATGTTTTTATTTTAAAATCTGATGCCATTTCATTAAATTTTTAAAAAATTTTTAAATGAAGTAGCAAGTTCACTGTGTTATCTGTTATCTTCTAAGAAGTAATTGCAGATATGCTATTTATTTCTAATTTATATGTGTTTTGTGTGTGCTTTTTGTTGTTTTTTTTTTTAAGGCAAAAACATTTTTCACATTTTTTTTTTTTTTAAGTTAAACTTAAGGCAACATCTGTTTAAGGCTTATAAGACAATAGACATTAACAAGGAATAATATGAGTGTGTGTATATAGTAGAATGAGGGGCTGGGTGTTGGATGAAAACTACTGTTGTCATTGTGACATGTGAGTATTAGGTTTAGTTAGATTATAGTTGTAATTTCATTTAAATGCCTGAGTAGTACTCAAGAATTTCCTGAGTCTTAGGTTCTTTTGGGGAAGAGTGTTGTGTTGGGAATGTGAGTGAGATTTGGGATAGCTCACGGGAAGAGTGAAAACTGTTAAAAGGACTGAAAGTATGGTTAGAAATTTGGGGCAGATGGTGATTTGAATTGATACTGAAAGGTTAATTATGTTGCGCAAGAGTCATCCCACTTCATGAAATATTAAGTGAGAATTTGTCAGTTTTCCTGCTGAGTGTTCAATTCCATTCCAGCATTTTCTTGAATGAATGGATATACAGTGATTTCTGGTGTGAGACATGCAGTCATTAGAGTCAAGTACTTTGTGTTGACTGCCGAACATCTGCTTCAATGGTGCCCAACATATGAGGAACAGAGAAAATGCATATGGCCATCACGAGTAAGATTCCTGGAGAAAATCTATGGATCTATCAACAGTCTCAGGCTGACCACTGCTTTCTTTGAACTTATTTAAGTTGACATCTGAGGGTGAACAAAGAAGAAGAAGAGGTACTTTGTGTAATTGCTGATATGATGTGATCTGTGGATATCTAGGCTTTGTTCACCTTGTTTTTCAAATACAATATGAGCCAGTATCGGGACTGCACCCAAAGTGTTGTTACATCATTTCTGTCAAATGTCCCATTTATGTTCCCTGTCCAATGAGAGTGTGTGTCATCAGTGAAGCTGGAACGATTCTGCTGTCTATAACCCTTAGGCCCCTGTCACAGTGGGCATGGGATATTGTGACGTGTAACGGAAAAAAAAATAACAGCCTTTCGTGACCACGGCGTAGTTTTAAGATTCGCTAACTAAGTCACGCATTTCTCTGCCTATCTGACTCACCTTTTAATCCACGCCTCTTTACTGACCATAACAAATGAGCTTGTTTACAAACTTTTGCAACCTGTCATTCATAGCAGGGGGCAAACCACGTTCGTTTATGCAAGTTTCTCACGCGAGCTGATCTGTCAATATTACGATAACTGGCAGATCGCACATGGGAAAACACGTGGAAGAGTAACGGCCTTTGAAGATTCTCTATAAGGGGAGCTAATCCTTTGATGTTCGTACCTGCAGGGAAAAATAACTCTGTGATCTCGAGAAACGGAAAACCTCAGACGGAAGCCCGCTACACGGTTAAGCCTTTGTTGTCGTTTAGCAACGACTGACAGAAGTGACCATTAACCTTTTATCTGGGAAACGTAGTTTCAGATTTCTCTGCTGGGAAATGGAATGTGAAAATTCACATCTTCTAGAGATCATAACAACATGATCGTATATAAACTGCATCTTTCTCAAATCAGTTATCAGAATCGCTCAGAATTTTTTCGGAGTCTAAACACATTATCTAGAACCATTGGGAATAAATGTGTTAATAGTTCGTGGTGTTTTCTTTCTGGATTTCTGGTAATATATAAATTTGTGCTTAGCGTATTAAAGTGTTAAAAGTTTTAGCATCTTAAATTCACTGCGATTTTCTAGGTGTTAGAACTAGTGAATTAAATAACGCGTAGCTAATTTTTATTTCAGATGTTTCAGTTGTAATGTTAATTTTATCACCCGCTATCACACAGAAAGGGACGGTTTAGTTGACTAATTAATACACTAGACGCGACTGATAATTGACGGAATAGAACTCACGTTTATTTCATCTTGTGTAATTTAGTAAGTGACTGTTGTTTAAATATCATGCGACTAAACAAACCGACGCCAACCCTCTAATAGCTACTTAGCGACAGGCGATATTTGTTAAAGTGCGTGTATGGATAAATTAAATAATAACTGACCAGATAGGAATAGGTTAGAGACAACGTGTGCTTACATGTAGATATTATTAGCAGTAATTTTTTCATAATGTTCCTATATCCTTTAGGCATGACCTGATCAACGGCGACCAGCGTTTTTTTTTTATTTGGCTTTATCTTGGGCCTTGTCTCCATGTTTACTGATTGGATTAAAGTTGTCTCCTCTTGGCTTACGCGTCTCCCAGTTCAGTTGTGAACAGGACGGGCCACAGAGACTAACGAACAGTTTAATAGTAAATTTTAACTGGACTTACAAAATACCCAGATATAAATTTTTTTGCAATTTTATCTGCCCGTTGTAGAGTAGAGATGGGCAAATCGACACTCCGCTGTATCGAGACATTCGGCACAGTGATTTAAACTGTATCGACACACTGTTTCGACACAACGGCTCTTTTGCCCGTGTCGGAACAAGTCTCTAGCAATAGACAGTATACATGAAGTGTGTGAGACAATCTCCGCCGTTTTTCTTGCGCGCTACTCTGCTTGGACTGGCGTGTGTGAAAATCTATGTCGTTTCGTGTGACCACAATTCAATATTTTTACACAAGTCTTCATTATGATGAAATAAAACGGAGATATGATGATAGCTGCAGTATATGTGAAAATAATAAAAAACAACAATAATAATAACAGTAATAATAACACATGATATCAAACTAGAGTAAGCTAGTTTTGGTAGACAATGATTCAAATCCACACTGAGTACACAGATATCAGCAGAGCTAATAAAGTGTCCATTATAAAAAAAAAAATTATGACTTGTTTGATGTTCCATACTATCTATGAACGACTAATGTCCTGGACTCTTGACTCAAATTTTACAAAAGGCCCACAGAAGGTGAGACAGTGTGCCTCTTTGCAAAACAGCGAGGCAGACAGGAACTGAAACTGTTTCGAAACAAGAAGCAGGCTGTGTTTCGGATCTTTCGGACTCGGCGCTGTTTTGAAGCATTGTTTCGACACACACACAGTAGCCATCTCTATTGTGGAGTATACCAATAACAGTTCTCCCGACATTTGATAGTCATTTCGAAGTGGATATTTATCCAGAAGAGTTACGCTATTTCAGAATCGGCACTCACCAGAGCCAGCAGATAGGATTTACCATCATCATCAAGTAACAATAATTAACAGTTTTTAGCAATCAGAGGTTTTCTTACTGTTTACTGTGAACACTAGATCTCGGCATTAACTATCCAAAGTGACATTGTTTATCCAGGAAATCAACCACCAAATTAGGCGTTCCCCTTATAAAATTTAATTATTGAAAGGTGGGACTGGGGCCCAATTCGGAAGACAAACACTGGACCTTAAATACATATTCATGGATTATACATCCAACGGATTGTTTCACCAAGAATAGGGTAAGAAGCGAGAGTGTGTGGCCACGTATGACAGAGAGAGAGTGAAATATTTTCTTTAGTACAGGAAACATGATACCATCTGCACACTGTTTGACTATTGTTTAATTTTATTGGATAACGTTTAGTGGGAACTATGTTCTTTCTTTACTGTCTATACTGTAACCTAGTGCTAACCTTTAATCTTTGGGGTTATTAACTTGTTGCGTTCTTATCTTCTCAAGGAGGGGTGGGCATAGGTATTCTGTTATTTTTCTATGCATGTAATTCTGATTTTACTTGATCTTTCTTTTAGATATTCGATGTTTTAAAGTTTAGTGATAATAAACAACAAAAGAACTAACTTTGTGTGTGTCGGTCAGACTCATACCCAAATTTACCATAGTTTTTTCACATTTGTGTGTCTTGTCACATAGCTGTGTGTGTGAGTGTTTAGGTAACTTATATTTCTCAATATGAGGGGGTGCAAGATTGTCTTATACTAAAATATAGTCGTATAGATAGGCTGGACTAGAGAAACTACTCAGTTCAGAGACAGATCTTCTCCTTAACTATTCACTCGTGAAAAATCTATTTCTTACACCTTTACTTCTCGCGTATTATCACCATCCACTATACTCAGGCCACACCTTAAATAACTTTAAAACCTATCTAAGCACAACAGATATTTACCAATGTAAAGGCTTACAAATCATGCTTTAGATTCCAGGAAAGGAAGAGACAAGATTGGATAACACCAGAAACATTAAACACCACAGCGATGAGAAAAGAAAGAAAATAGAAGCAAAGTCCCCCAGGTTAAAGGAAGTATATAGCGAACAGTACAGTCAGCTGGACAAGGAAGTAAAATGTCAAACCCGAGTCATAAAAAGGAAATTCCTAGACGATTTTGTAAGACAGGCAGAAGAGGCAACACTGAGAAATGAACAAAGCACAGTATATAAAATAACTAAAACCATCAGTGGAAAACAGGGTGCAAACAATATTACGTTAGTAAGAGATAAGCAAGGAAATCTCATCACCACAGCACAGGTGCAGGAAACAAGATGGGCAGAGTACTTCAGAGAAATACTGAATAAGGAACCACCAGAGATGCAACTAAATGTTCCTGAGGCTGATCTAGACATAACTACAGACATTCCATGAAGGGAAGAAATCGTCACAGCTATCAAAGGGTTAATGAATCGAAACGCTCCTGGTAATGGCAATTTAAAAGCTGAGTTATTTAAGACAGTTCCTGAACTAGCAGCAAAACTATTAGAACAAGCCTGGAAAACAGAGACAACACCATGGAGTGGTTTAAAGGAATAATTGTCAAGTTGCCCAAGAATGGAGACCTTGCAGACTGCAACAACTGGAGAGGAATTACTCTCCTCTCAGGTCCCAGTAAAATACTAGGCAAGATAATTATCCAGAGAATTTCAAAAGCAGTAGACCATAAACTGAGGAAAGAACAAGCAGGATTCAGAAAGAACAGAAGATGTGCAGATCAAATATTCCTCCTCAGGAACATTATAGAGTAATTATATAAAAGCTATACATTAACTTTTTTAATTCTGAAAAGGCTTTTGACAGCATACACAGGGACAGCCTATGGAAATACTGAGGGCTTATGGAACTCCCAGCTGCATTGTTTCCATCATAAAAAGCCTCTATGCTAACTTTACATGTAGTGTTGGGCAGAGCAACCTAACTTTTGAGGTGAAGGCAGGAGTATGATTAGGATGCCACTTATCAACCACTTTATTTTTGACAGTCATAGATTGGGTGATGCGCCAGACAACAGAGGGCATTCCAAGAGGAATTAGATGGACGTTTTCTACACTGGAATATCTAGAATATGCAGATGACATTGCACTACTCGCACATTAACATCAGCACATTCAAGAAAAAAACAGACAGACTGAATAAGTATAGCCAGCAGGTTGGTCTGAACATCAATCTAAAGAAGACAGAGGTCATGACGCATAATGTGGGCAACCCTGAACCCATAACAATAAGGAACCAGAAGCTGGAACAGACAGACACAATTACATACCTAGGATGCATAGTAATAACAGACGGCAGAACAAGCAAAGACATCAACAACAGAATGAACAAAGCAAGAACAGCCTTTTTTAGTCTAAACAACATCTGGAAGTCCTCTCAGTACAGCACAAACACCAAATTAAGACAGCTATGTACTTTCTGTGCTTCTCTGGTGCAGAATGCTCAAGAGTATCAGAGAAGGAAATGGCAAATAGTCCTCATTCCACAAAACCTACCTAAGGAAAAACTCTTCTAATTTTTTTCGGCGAATACTATCACCAACATAGAAATGCTTGCTCAGAGCAACCAAGAGGACATGCACATCATCATAGCTGGCAGATGCTGGAGTTGGGTTGGCCACATTCGCCACAAGAACAGCTATGCTACTGGACCCCTTAGGGAAAGCGAAAGAGAGGCCGATCAAAAACAACTTGGCGAAGAACTGTAGAGGCCAAGATGCAAAGATTGAACCAGAGCTGGGGTACTGCACAAAAGATGGCCGTCGACCGAGCAAAGTGGAAGCAGTTTGTTATTGCCATACAAGACGCCAGAAGGTGTGATGGCCACTGACTGCTTTGACAGTCGGCGGCTAAAGATCAAAGAAGAAGAATAAAGACTTACAAGCCAGTAGTCACAAAGAACTATTGTTACACTGTAATTTTACCATGAATTCAGTGAATAGCAAAAATAATCTTGTCTGAATTCAACAGTCAGATAAACATATTTACATAACATATTTTGGCATATAAAGGTTAACTGTGAACACTGAGAAAGCAGCAGATTACCAACCAGATGGTTGTCACTGAGATTTAGGTGGGATTTTATTGGGGGGGGGGGGGGCAACTATAAGTATAAAACACCTCTAAACCCTTATGACTTAACAGCCGGTGAGATTAAGACATCTTATGCCATGCACTCACCCCACTGCCTTGTGGGTTAGTCTTTATATTTAGTCAGACAAGTGGAAATTCCCATACACAGACAGATGGAAGGTAAGGGGAATGCCATCATCATGTTTTCCCTCGTACAGTAACGAACTGAAATAATCTCCGACTAGATAATGGGCACTGTATGATAGAGGTAATGATGATTTGTCCATCGTATTCGATGAGGACCATATACAGTTCGTTCTATGATGTTAAGTGGGTGCGCATATGGCTGATCAAGCCAATGCGGGTAAGAAAAGCTCTGTTGCATGACTGACATACAAAGCCCGAAGACAATACAGGCTGCACATCCACGCTTGACTTTCGGGCTGCACGTTTTTTCTGGGCTGCCCTCACACGGTTAGCCTAGCTGACTGCAACACCCGTTTGATAGCGCCTCTCCAGGCTGTGTGATCATGTGCCAGGTGGTTATATTAATCTGGCAGCTCTTCAGTGACTCCCTCAGGCTGTCTTCGAAGCGCTTCTTTGATCATCCTCTATTACGCTTTCCCTCCCTCAACTCGCCATACAGCAGCCTCTTTGGGAGGCGTTCATTTGGCATACGAACCAATGTCCGGTCCATCGTAACTGATAGAGGTACACCACTGACATAAGTGCCAGGAAGAAAATGATATTAATCACTATCTGTTACACTGTTTAAAAAAAGCACAAACAACAGAGATTTGACCTGAACAAGTATTTTAATTAACTATTGCAACATGAACATTACAACTGAAAAAGCATTCAAAATAGAAACCCCAACAGAACTGCAAAATGTAGTCAAAAGGTATATCAGCAGAACAAAGAAAAACATATCAGCATTTAAAATTAAATCTACATCTTTGCTCATGTTGTCATTGCCGTTGGTCACCAAGCTGTGCAGGCACTTTCACTTGCTACCCTTTGATTATACTACAGCAAGAAGGCTATGGACAGACAAGAGAAGCAGTCAACTGAAAGGTACAGATAGTATATGACCACCAAAAAAAAATAAATTTATAAGAACAAGGACACAGTTATGATTACCCTAATTTAAAAAAACAACCCTCCAAACCCAACGATGGGGGCAAATAAACCTAAAACAAAAGAAATAGTGAAACAAAACAAAGAAAGAAAAAGGCATTAGGGTACTGACAGGGTCAAAATTGCAAGCACATTGAGGGGAGGAGACTGGCATGAGGATCAAGGTTCATTGCAATCAACTTATATATACTTGTCTGGTGTCCACCTTTCTGTCCAACAAGTGCCTGTTAATTACCTTTATTTATTTACTACTCACAAGGCTCAGGTTTTCTTTCATTATTTACATTATAAAGACGGCGCTACAGGCTCTCGAGTGTTGTTAAAGCAGGGGGACCACCCCAAAAAAAAGATCCTGTATACAAATTAACGGAAGTGGGACCCAAAGACGCAGCAATAGAGAACGCAGTCAGCGACTCATAGCTTGACTGCCTGCGTCAGGACCAGCGAATCAGAGCTGGTTGTCACGAAATGGATTTAAGACTAGAGACTGTCTACCTATAGTGACAAGACACTAGTGAGAAGAAAGACTGAAAAGATAGATTTTGAAGAAAATGATAGTGAAATGTGAACAGTTGACACTATTGGCTCCGAGGTTAAGAACCGAGGTTGATTCTTTCCTCGCCACTTCGGACGTCTTATGTTCTATAGTTGTCAACGACCTCTAGCTATCCTAAGGGGATAAGGTTATATCAAGATTCACAAACACCAAGATACAGACAACATATAGCTACTGTACTTAAATGAAATGACTGATGCCAGCTACAATTTATACAAGTTTATTATACACCTATAAACAAACAAACATATGCATGTCCCATACATAAAGTGCGAGGATGTACACCTGAAAACAACAATCAAGCACAGTTAAAATGCATCAACCCCAACCCTTCTCCCTCAAAAAGGCAACCTGTATGGGGACAGAAGTTAGGATTAAACAAAATAAACCACACTGCCCTAGGTGTGGTCTCAGAGGTCAATTCTCCACTTCAACAACTATTCTAAATTAAATGTTAAGTGCACAGTCAGCTGGAACAACTACAAAGTGTCTACACCAACTCTGCGCAGACTCTGTTTCTACACAGCCTATCCTGAAATCTCTTGCACACTGCTACACAATTAACTCGTCTAAAAAAACGTCAGCAGCTGTCATCTGCTATACTTGGGACAACACTGCGACGACTTCTGTGGAGAGTATGGTCACCCTCTCTCTCTCCACCATTCTGGAACTGATGACTAAGGTTTAAAAAAGAACCCCACTGGATTCTGGAAATTGGAATAGGTAGCTGGTTTCTCCAAACACCTCTGGAGTTACCTGCCCTCGCCCTCCTATGGGTTCAGGCCTTCGGCGTTATTATGGCCGGGACGAAGTGAAATAATTACGACAACGCTGGCAGCATGCCACTTTTGCGTGTGTAACAGAACGAGCTTAGCGCTCATGGATTTTCCCACGAATGCTATTTCACTAGAGAAATGTCTTCCCCTGCCTGGAAAAACGGGTTTTTCTCTTTTCTTCGTCCTTCTCTGGCAAGATCTCAAACCCTGCGTCTGAGATGCCAATCTTTTTGCCGGGAGGAAGTTATTGCAACTTCCGCTCTGCTCCCTCAAAAAAGCCGCGCTACCTGCTGTTAGACAAAAAAACACAACAGCTAAACAACACGTAAATAATACATTTCTAATAACATATAACTCCCCTACTCTCTCCCGTTAGCCTATTACCATACAAAATCCTGCCAACAAAGTCCGCTCCCCCACTGAGCTCCCTTCTCTCCCATCTCTACCTGAGCCCAAAATAAACAATGGCGGACCCAGATCGTCTGACCTAGGGTTCTGCCTGACTGGTTACAACCACAACCGTTTTTCACACTGAGGACTGACCTGTCCAAAAATACTAAGGCCCACTTCTCGCGCTGACAACATGCAGCCATAATGCTTAACACAATATACAATATCTCTATCCCTAGGAATTCCTAAACTTCCCGTCAATAATAGTAATCACATTCAAAATGTAATACAAAATAATTCCCTTTAAAATTACGTTTCACGTCGTCTGACTACACAGACCAACAATGCACCCACAATAACATATAACCAGTTTACGCCAGCATCTGCTTGCCGTCAAAAGTTATACAATGAAAACCCCGTAATTCAGCCACGTGGTGCCGCAGTTTCGCAACCACGCGCTCCTGCATAAATATTAATTAACTGATAGCACCCACGTGCTCCACTCTCTCTCTCCCCTCTAAACATCGTATCAAATAAATATACAGTAATGAACGCACCCACGTGCTCCAATTAATATCTCTATCACTCCCGTGCTTTCAGATAGATGGGTAACTATATAATATAATTAACTAGTAGCATTACATTCTCAATAAAATCACAAATACACAGACTCCCGACTATTCTGTAAATAAATAAAATTCCCAGATGCGGGTTTCTCTGCAGACCTGTTTTTGAAATAAATCCAAGCATGGCCGTAACCTCGCAACATCTAAACCATCTAGACAACGCTATTCCTTCAATAAGGAAATTAACTGGACCTATTAGGTCTCTCAAGTCTTATCACCAGGATAGTATTGATGGCTCTGGAGTTAAGAATTAAATTAAACTAAAACTTCCCAAGAAACTTTACTGATCGGCCTAGGCTTAGACAAAATTAAATAAAGTTACCACGAAAATTCTGCTTACCAAATTTCGAATTTTCCCACTGAAGGCAATCGATAATTTGAATCAGGAACGGGCTTGGCAATTAATTTTTAGAGACCGAACTTATGAAATTCGGGCGTATTTATTATCAAGACCCCACGCGCCGACTTCATGACGTCATATGCGCGGCGTGGTTCTAAGCCAATGGGAGCTCTGCATTTCAACTGCAGTTAGCTCTCAGCCAATCAGAATTGTAAACAATACTGATGCAACCAGTACTGCTAGACAAAGAAACGGGAATTAGTCCCAGCCCTATACTGCTAAATTGAAGCAAAAATGGCCGCAAATAATTTAACTCCCGAAAAATGCGTCTAGGGCCACCTGCCCTATCTTTAAAAAGACTAAAACTGGTGCCAATCTGATCTAGGCTCTAAAGACCTTCGTCTAGAATAATAATGCAACAGTTCCCTACACACCAACACTAAACAAGACTACTAGTCATAGAGAAGGAACATAGATGTAGATGAGATGAAACTCCACCGTAATCTCTCTGAAAAACGTAAATAAATAGCAGTAGAAGAAACATGGGGAAGGATTTTTCTGTAATCCCTCCTAGAAATAGTGAACAAAATGCAGGGGAAAAAGACATAGGCCATTTGAAAGACAGGGCCATTTGAAAGACAGAATCTCAGTACTTAATACGGAGACAGGAAATTTGGGGATGCAGGCGCATAAGGTATAGATGAAGTAGGGGCCCGCTTTGGACGAAAATGAATGGGGTCTTTTTTTTTTTTTTAATAAAGTTTTGGCGAGGCGCGTCCCGTTCAACCTAGTCGGTTATATTAGTGCGCATGTCCAAATATAAAAGACCCTTAGGTCTCTGGTCATTATGAATGGGGTCAAGAAGCATACAGTCCTTATATACTAAACATGTCGAGGAAATTTATAAGGGGGTGGCGAGACACTGTGGTTCTGGGTGTTAAAGTGAATGAATACAGTATAAGACAGACATGGATGATGAAATAAACGTGATGGGTGGACAACCAGCTAATAAAAAACTTTCATGGACAAGAGGATAATTACCGGGATAAAAGAAAGTCATCACAACCCCCACTAGTAATGACACTAATACAACCCAAGATATACGAGCTCGGACATCGCCTCGTAAAAGGTCCGCGCCAAGCAGGCCACCCCTCGGCTGCTCATGGTTAAAAGTGTGCGACCGAAGAGTATATTAACATTCTACAGTTAAATATAGATTAGGGTTCCCATAATGTTTTGTTTAAAAACCGGGACATTTCCAAATTTTTACCTTAAAAAACCCGGGACATTTTGTAAAAAAACGGGACATGTTAAAAATTAAGGTAAAGCACAAATAAATCTATTATATATTATATGTTGCACTTAAAATAAGATACTGGTATAAAAATACACTCATTAACTAACACAACTTCCACTTTAAAAAAGAATTCTAAATTACAAACATACTTAATTAGAAAAATCGCACCTTTAAAAAATACACAATAGTCAAGTTTATATTTCAGATTCATCAGAATATTTATCAGATTTATGGGCCTGTTCAAAAAGTTTTTTTTCTTCTGATATTTGGACACAGAACTCAGCACAAGAGAAATCCTTAAAATGGGTCTTTATAATGGTTAAAGCTTTCACTGTCTCAATTTTAAGTCTGTTTTTTTTTTTTCGTCTGTCCAAAGCGCATTTATTAATAAAAAAAACACGTTCAACAGCTGCATTGGATCCTGGCAGTGCCAAACAAAAACTAACTTGGCATTTCAGGTTCTCAGCATTTATATCCTGCTTTGTAAAATGAGCGAACATCTCACACCATTTTTCACTGACACTTTGATCCTTCAGTTCACTCCACACATCAAATTTGCTTTCACAATATTTTTTCACACATGCAAACTCATCAAATAAGTCCTCTTCATTCACAGTAAAATTTGGTGACACTGTCTTCATGAATATGTAGCTTTCTTGGATGTTCTTCCAAGTCACAGACTCCTTTCCCTTCAAATTGATCCAATCCATACACTAAAGAGGCGTAAGAAATGGTGTACACCACTCCTGAATATATTCAATGCAGGTGTCATAGAAATCTACTGCATAGCTTTGAAACTTTTCAACTGTTATGTGTCCTTCTTTTTCTAATTCTTGCAACTGTAACACTACTAAAAGACGGAATAAAATCCGATACCCAAAGATTTTTTTTCAGGAAGGACCCTTAAAAAGCGGGACATTTGGAATAAATTCGGGACACCGGGACATTTTATCAAAAAACGGGACTGTCCCGGGGAAAACGGGACGAATGGGAACCCTAATATAGATGGAATAAGAACTAAATCTTTAGAATTAAAAAATACTACTTGTAGTGAAATTGACAGAGATACAACGGTAAAATACCTCCAAAGATAACATTTAAGGATAAAAACATAATGCGTAGGCTGCGAATAGTACATGATCGCCTAGACCGCGGGTCATCATCCTCCATAAAAATTGACTTGCTAGACAGGAGGGGAACGGCGGATCAAAAAGGAAAAAAATATGACTGGAAAGATTGCGTGAGACTGGAAAGGCTAAGGAGACGCAATTGGGGGGGAAACGGAGAAAAGTCACGTTTCCCAAGTTGACATAAAAAGTAAGCAACTCGACAGAAGGGACCATAGATATGTTACGCCACAGTCATTTATTGGACGCTTTTGCGCGATACCAAGCCCTTGATTTTGAATTCAGCGGCTAAACGCAGATGTTCGAAATATTACAAAAATTAAAAAGTATTTTTTTCTTAATATTAATGTTAGGAATATAAAAATTAGCTGGCCGGATGGCCTATTCTGAGCAGTGAACTAATATGTTCTTAATTTTACAGACGGATAGATAATATTGAAGATAATGACAAAAGACAGTGTTGTTCACATCATCGACAGACTGTATTGAATCTAAAAGTGTCGCGATTTGCACACAAAAACACGACCTTGGGACGCAGGTGTTCAAATTTACTTAGTATGGAGGAGAGGGTTTTTGGGTGGTAGCTGTGTCTAAAAATAACTTTTAACGACAAAATTTTGGAGGGGAGAGAAAGGTTGGTTCAAAAATCAAGTACATTTTTGTAGAAACACAAGTAGAGACGGACAGACTAACAGATAACCATCCATACTTGACTGAAGCATGACTGAAATGACTTTATGGTAGGAAATTTGAAATTCAAATAAACCTAGGCAGTGATTGGCCACAGACAATCATATCATTAGCGCTCAGACGCGAAAGTGGGGCCATTCTTCAATAGTTGTTCAGTGATAGACACAGATTTTAAAGTGTGGTGATTTCCATATGAAAGAAAGTGTAAGAAGTTTAGGGACGCCATACTATAGCCAGCAGCTCAGCTGAGTTTTGCTAGCAATTCTGTGTTATTTATTCATAATCTGGTAAGATTGAAATTATTTCCTTATATATATTTTGAATATTGTTTCATGTTCGAGTGATTTGATACTGCCATATCGAAATCTAGCCTTACAAACAAGTAGGGATTTGCTCTAGACCCCCCGCCCAAGTCAGGGTCTAGGGACCAACAATGTACATAAACTCCAGCAAGGGTTAGGCAAGACAGATCAAGTGTTGAGAATAATGAAACATATTACCTATCCTCTTTTAGGGCAGAAAACTAATAAATATTTTTCAGAATCTATAGTCTGGGAGGATCTATCTGATGTAAAACCACCATGGTAAATGTGCTGTTTGGTCAGAGAGATCTGACCTGTCTGTATGATGTGGTTGTTGTGTCAGTGTTGTGTCCAGACGTGGGTAGAGAATAGATTTTGACACATGGCCCATACTTTGATTGCAGAGCTGTGAGTTTCTGTTGTCAACCAAGCAGTGTCTATTCAGTTGGTGACTTACTCGAGTGTATCTGTGCAGTACTTGTGACAGAGATCACCATTATTGCCCGCCAGCACGGAGAGGTGGGATCACCAGATTTCAGCACCAGAGCTACAACTACAAGATGAGTGAGCCTCTGATCTGCTGGACATTCACCAACACCGTTTAGTTACTAATAACCCCATGAAAATTCCTACCATTTTCTGGACACTGTGTAGTCAATATAGACAGGTGTGATGAGGCCACCCCAACAGCACAAACATTAACTATCCTCCCAAGTAGATGACTACTAGAACATTTTAATAAAACTAACTAGTATAGTACATATATATGTACACTATTGCATTTATGATATAATATTCCATGCATTTCTTTTCATAATCTCTAAATCCTTTTAAGTTCTGGTCAACCTAAAAAATTGATCCAGAACAAAATAAATGTAATATAATTCTATCAAAAAATCTTACACACGTGAGTTAGTTCAGTGTATTTTAACATTTATTAATATTATTAGTCTTGTTAAATATCTGTGGGTATATCTATAACCTATTACACCACACTACATATCATAACCCTAGACACTTTACGTAGCCACATTCATTAAAAAAAAATTAAGTGTGAGGTCGTAGTGGTAGCAAGAAAGGCCTTCTGACAATTCTCAACTACATTTTATCTCAGGAGCCTTCACAGCTGGCCTCATACAATTACATTTAGTAATATCACCATCATACAATACCATCAAACACCACTACACTACTGAAAGATCAAAAAGTGCACATTGCACTGATTCGGGAAACTTTACGAAAGGAAAAACTCGTCAATTTCCCAGGCTACGTAATGTACAAATGTCATTGCCATAATAGTTGTCGAGTAAGGAACAATATACAAGAAGAGGTCGAACGTTTTCTAACAGATGATGGAACTGACATACAACGGGTGATAGTCTGGGGAAGTGACATATTTCCAAATCTGTAATGTCTACAGACCTCCCAGAGAAACTAATGGAATCTACTTTAATGATATCGAATATAAGATGGCAATCATAGCTGGGGATTTCAACGCCCACTCCCCACTCTGGGGATATCAGGACACCAACAACTCAGGCCAGACAGTGGAAGAGCTATGTAACAGTTCTGACCTCATCGTCC
Source organism: Oreohelix idahoensis (assembly GCA_024509875.1). Lineage (NCBI taxonomy): Eukaryota > Metazoa > Mollusca > Gastropoda > Stylommatophora > Oreohelicidae > Oreohelix > Oreohelix idahoensis. The sequence goes on along the minus strand of JAMPIV010021120.1, from coordinate 344,555 downwards.
TTCATAATGGAACATCTCTACCACAAAGCTAGCAGAACCAGCAGCCGACCAGACCTAACACTTGTGTCCGCAGACCTTACCAGCCAGTATAAGTGGAGGGTACTGTAGGTCATAGAAAGTGACCATCTACCTATCCTCACAGGGTAAAACTAAAACGAAAGCCAAAAGACAGCCGAAGTGGAGCTACGCTCGAGAGAACTGGGAACACTGCAAACTCTTATCAGACCAGCACCTCACTGAAATTGACATGAACTACGCTCGAGAGAACTGGGAACCAGTGTTGCCACAGCTGGGTATTTTTTACTAGATCTTTGATTTTTGGCTTCCGTCTGGGTATCTGAGTATTTTTTTTCCAAATCTGCACTAATCAGGGTATATTTGACATTTGGCATTTACAATGTATGTATATTCTGTGCACTGAGCATTATATTTATATTATAATTAAATGTAAAAAATTATGTGCTACATATTTTTTATTCCATTTAAATTTAATTCTTGTTTTTAACCACATCAATGACGTTTTTTGACCCGTTTACATCAGATATCTATTTCCTGTTATTCTGTTAATGCCTGTCATCTATAATACTCAGTCATTTTTGCGATATGTTTTAAAGTATTCTTTTTAAATTTTAGATTTATGCTATGGTGAAGGTACGCTAGGTAGTTGTAGCAGCATGATGACACACACGCTACCGCGTAAAAAAGTGGAGCCATGGTATCAGGAGGCTTTTTGTGAGGAATCGCTAACAGACAGCGAACTGAAGGATTGGATAAAGCCGAACTCTGGCAATCGCTATGCTGCGATTTGTACGGTCTCTTCCTGTACATTAACTAATGCCAACAAAACAGCTTTATTGACACATAAAAGCACACAGAAGCACATGAAAAACTTCGAAACCAAAACTCTGAACATTAACAAGTTTTTCATCAAACCAAAAGATCCAAGTCTCCAAGACAAAATTGCTAAAGCGGAGATACTGTTGTCGGCTTTCATGGCAGAACATAATACTCCGTTTCCGCAAGCTGAATTACACTGAGCAGGGTGGGCGATGTGAAGCGCAGTTAATCCGACAACCGTTAGGAGATAAAGAAGTCCAGTTTCGCAAGGATGTATTGGCATACCTGATTGAACTTTGTACTCAAATACGACGCAGGTTCCTACTTGGACAAAACAGTGTTCTGGCGCAAATGCAGCTGTTGGATCCAAAGCAAGCTCTCGAGATCAACAAACCTTCTGTCATTCTATTATCAACGCAGTTCCCAACAGTTTTTTTCAGAAGAAAGCCTTGATTGTCTGTCTGATCAATGGCGAGAACTGGCATCGTACCGAAAAGATCTTGGACATCTGGTGGATGAGGATCCGCCCGCATTCTGGCTGGGACTGCAACAAGTAACAGATGCTAATAACCAGAAGAAATTTGATGTTTTGGCTGACCTCATGTGCACGCTATTGGCACTACCTCACTCCTCAGCATGCGTCGAAAGAGTGTTTTTGAAGGTTAACTTAGTTAAAACTAAACAAACCAACAAGCTTTTGTGTGAAAGTTTCCGATCGAATACTAGCCAAGCAAGCAGTTGTCAAAGATGGAGTTTGTCATACGTTTAATCCTAGTAAAAGCGTGGTTGAAGATGTGCGTGAAGGACGTTGTCGGTAGAAATATGCAAAGATTTTGGAACTCCATAATCAAGATTCCATGTTGTCAATTCATGCATATGATCTTGACAAAAGAGAAGTTGTCGACATGGATGCTGAGTCGATGACAAGTGACAATTTTCAACAGTAACAAGTTACGACTAACATCTAATATTTGATTTGAGGAAGTATGTTACTGTTAAAATGTCTAATTTTCAAGAGTTCATATATTGGGGTGTTAATAAAATCATTTTTATATAATTATGAATTTTTGGTAATAAAAAATAAAATAAAAATGAAGAAATAAATAAACATTGGTAGCACACAGCTTATTTGTGCTAAAGTTGCACTAAAAGCTTGTGTAAGCATCGTCTATCCCGTGTATTTGAGGCATAAAATAATCTGGGTGTTTCTGGGTTTTTTTAAAGAAGAAAATCTGGGTTTATCTCTAAAACTTGAGTGGCAACCTTGCTGGGAACACTACAAACTCATATCAGACCAGCTCCTCACTGAAATAGACATGAACTACGCTCGAGAGAACTGGGAACACTGCAAACTCATACCAGACCAGCTCCATAACAAAATAGACATGAACCAAGACAGTAATACCTTGAATGAACAGATCTCACTGCCCCGAAGGAAGTAATGGAAAGATGGAAAGAATATTTCTCAGAACTCCTGGATGGTGAGCATGGTGAAGCATCAGAAATGATAACCACTAGCACAGAAGAGAAAACCAATGATGGTGAAGATGACATAAAGATGGAAGAACTGAGGGCAGCACTAGAGAAAATCAAGATGGGCAAAGCAGCAGGGCATGATGGTATAACACCAGAAATGGTTAAGTACATGGGAGCATCAGGCGACCTATTACTCTTAAAGGTCCTACAGGCAGCATGGTGCAACAAGACCATACCAAAGGATTGGGAGATTGCCATCATAACACCAATTTTCAAAAAGGGTGACAATCGAGAATGTGGAAACCATAGAGGCATATCCCTTCTCAGTGTCCCTGGTAAAATCTACTCTAGAATCCTAGAGCAGAGACTCCGACGCCTAGCTGAGCCACAATTGGATGAGATCCAGTGCGGATTCCGAGCAAACCGAAGTACTCAAGACCTAATCTTCACACTCAGACAGCTGAGTGAAAAGGCCCTTGAGTATAAGAGTGAGATCCATCTTTGTTTCATAGATCTGGAAAAGGCGTTTGACAGGGTCCCCTGGAGCAAACTTTGGGACTGTTTGGCAAGGAAGAATATTCCAGCACCTCTGATTCATGCTATACAGAGCTTCTACAAGTCTTGCAGAAATTATGTGAGGACAGCAAACCATAAGTCAGAAGAGTTCAGGACCACCACTGGTGTAAGACAAGGTGATATCCTATCACCTTACCTCTTCATACTCCTTATGGACGATGTCATCAAGGCATGTAAGGAGAGAACAAGAAAGTATTCAGTGGGGTACTGGAAGATGAGACAGGTCTATATTTCGGAGCTGGCATTTGCTGATGATGTTGCCCTGATTGCTAAATCAGAGGCACATCTCCAATCCAACCTGCAAGTCTGGAAGGAAGAGCTGGAAAAGAGAGGGATGGTCATAAGCAGCTCTAAAACAAAATCCATGGTGATATCACGAGAAGAAAAGAAAACAATCAGATTAAGTTGGGAGAACAGGTCCTGGAGCAGGTCGACCACTTTAAATATCTCGGAGCTATTATAGACCGAAAGGGAGGCATCAAAGAAGAGTTGGCCACTCGAAAAGCAGCGGCTGGGAGACTTTTTCAGGCCATAAATCGTGGATTCCTCAGCAAGAAAGAGGTTGGTAAGAAAACGAAGATGGCTGTATACCGCTCCACCTATGTCCCAGTCTTGACATATGGATGCGAGTCGTGGGCAATGACTACAACCCACAAAAGCCAGATCCAAACCTCAGAAATGAGGTATCTGAGGAAAGTGGTTGAAGTAACAAGAAGAGACATGGTCCGCAACCAGACGATCCGTCAAGGCCTAAAATCCCATCCGCTGCAGACCCAAATAGAACAGTCCCAACTAAGATGGTTTGGCCATGTCTGCAGAATGGGAGAAGATCGGCTACCACGACAAGCATGGGAAAACAAAGAGCCAGGGATCCAGACCTCCAGGACGACCCAGAGTCCGCTGGGAGGACAACATTAGACAATCTTTGAAGGACCGAGGACTAGAATGGAACCAGGCCAGGAAGAAGACAGCTGATAGAATGGTCTGGCGCTCTCTCTTCCAAACCTCTACACCTCACGGTAGAAGGGGAATGACTAAGTAAGTAAGTAATGAACAGATCTCTACAGCCTTGCTGCAGGCAGCTAGACAGGCAATTCTTAAAGGCAGTCGTACCAAATACAACGTCTTCTGTGATGCGGAATTAAACACCTGGTGCAACTGAGACTTAAGCAAGGAAAAAAGCCTAGAAAAATCCAATCTCTGAAAACAAAACCACGTACAACAGACTCACTGCGTAGGTCAAGCTAGCGAGCAAAATAAACCAAAATGGAAACCTGGAAAGAAAAATTCGAAAATCTAGATCTCAATAGGGAAGGAAACAAAGCACGGAAACTCACTGACAACATGGCAGAGACACCCCAGCGGGAACAGCACAACACCTATAAAACTTTCAAACAATAACACAGCTAACTGAAATACAGAAAAGGCCCGAGCCATAAAACCGCTTCTTTGCGGTGGTCAATAAAACACATAAGAGCCAACCTAGATAAAGCCATCAAAACATTTACAAAACGCATGCTGAAAGCATAAAGGGCTGTGAACAGCATATTTGAGCAGGAATTCACTCTAGCTAAACTACAGTTCAGCCTTCTAAAAACTAAACTACAAAATAAAAAAATAAATAAAAAAGCACTAGTCAGACTAGGTTACCAACGACATGATAGTTAAACTTGGGGGAAAAGGGTCTACTGACACTATTGGAACTCATAAACAAGACGTGGAGAAATAGCATTGTACCTACAGGATGAAAAAAGGCTAACATTATCCCAATCCTAAAAAAAAAAGATAAACCACCAGGTGAAGTCAGCAGCCACCGGCACATCTCCTTGACTTCTTGCATTGGGAAAATAGCAGAATGGATGATTAAAGGAACGCCTCTGCAGGTGCTTAAAGAAAGGGAAAGCACTCCATTCTTACAAAGCATGATTTAGAGGAGGAAGACAGACATCGACCAGATAATTTGATTGGTACAACAAATTGTTGATGTGTTCCGAGGACCAAAAAAAAAAAAAAATGTCGCAGTTTTCATAGACTTCAAGCAGGCATATCACCGCGTATAGTGAAACGTCCTATTCTTCAAGATGCAGAAGATGGGCATAGAAGGAAGAATGTTTCGTTGGATAAAAGATTACCTCACAAATCGAACAATCTACAGTACGTTCAACGGAAAAACATCAGGAAAAAGACTTGGCCCTAAGCTGTACCCTTTTTCTCATATACATCAATTATCTGGCAGACCATCTTGAAATACCTATCGCCCTGTTTGCTAATGACCTAGTCTTATCGGCAGTAGAGAAGTCTCCTCTGCTACTGCAAAAGGAACTAAACCGTACACTAGCTGCTCTAACAACCTACTGCATCTTGTGGAAAACGGTGATCAACACAAGCAAGACAGTCTACACCATATTCACACTCAGCGACAAAACAGCGAGAAGAGAAATGGCTTTAAAACTCGATAGTACAAAGCTAACAAAAGAGAACAATCCAATTTATCTGGGAATACAGCTAAATACCGTACAAAAATCATGCAGACTCTGATGGGAAAGGTCTCTAGAAGACTGAATCACATAAAACAATTGGCAAGTACTAATTGGGGAGCCAGCCAGTGCACCTAACGACAACTTTACATGGGATACGTGCGCTCAGTTATGGATTACTCTCTACCCCTGCAAGCCACTCCAGCCCAACACTTAGGCTGAAACTAGATCGCATACAAAACTAGGCACTCAGATTTATCTGTGGAGGATTGCAAACTACACCGACCAGCACATGTAAGATTTCCATCAACGTGGAACCCTTATAACTAAGGAGAGAGAAATCAGTTATCCTAACTTCAGAAAGGCTCTTGCAAGCAGACAAGGTTGACCCCTACAGAAACATTATCAGTGGCCACAACTCCAAGTATCGAATTAAAAAGACCTTCTCTTGAAGGTACCAAGAGCTCTCATGGGAAGCACCACATACTAGAGACTAGGCTGCCCACTCAAGCTGTACCCGACTTACCACCCCACACAGAGCTTAAAAAACCAATAATACGTACAAACCTCCTGCAACCCGCAAATAAACGCCACCTACCTACTGTGACAAAATGGACGACCTCTTGACGATCTCGGTTTCACTCCGACAGGATCAGAGACATATTTTGTACTAATTTTTATTTGTGTACTTTTAAAAGTACCAATTTCTTCTCATTATCGGCTAAGGATCAAGTAGTTTGTATGTTCAAACATTTGTGACACTCCTTGCAGATAATGTTTATCCCAGCCTGCGAGAAGCAATTAGATAAGATGAGCGCCGGCGTGTTTAGATTAAACCGCTGATAAGCGACTCGTTTGTTAACAAGCTGGGCAAACACGGAGGTTTGCGTACCCATACGACCGATAACGAGATTACTGTCTGTGTGACACATGTGGGCAGACAAGTGTGACGTAATCGCTTCCGGGCCGACTTGTTATGACAACATTACTTTCTAATAAAGTAATAAGTATTACAGCTTACAACATGTTGTCATGTGTTCCCTGATCTGTCTGTAAATTTGTACACAAGGGCATCGGACATCAGATTAACATATATGGGAGAGTTGACCTCTGCCTTACGTTCAAAATTATCCGATGTCGGAATATTTTTGAAATCATCACACCCTATCCGCATGATTTGAAATGATTGGATCTTTCTGATTAGATTCATAACAACAATGCGTGGGAAGATAGAAAAATAGTCTGACCATTTCGCAGTAAATTTGACGCTCGCCAAGACAACATCAGACCTCGCCAAGGTGAAGACTAGATTCATAATTCTTTTTTTTTAACCGGAACTTTTATTGGAGAACCAAATAAGACTTACAAAGCACAGGAAATCTCTGCATTTTAATAAGGAACACCGGGACTAGGAAACTGAAGAAACACACGGAGTCAGAGAGGGAATCGTATGTCAAATTAAAGACACCCCATACGCGTGTAAGAGACCGACTCGTCTCTTTTATTCATCTGAGTAACAAGTCTGTAGCCAAGATTGGCGTAAGTAGTCCATTTTCATTCTTTGTTTTATTACTAACATGTGAGCTAACGTGTATATATATATATATATATATATATATATATATATATATATATATATATATATATATATATATATACATATATATATGACAGGGGCTAAGTGTGGTTGAGGCGCACTTATGTCGATGTGGCTACCTCACACCCAAGACCCATGCACTAAGAAAATTTTATTAAGGATCGTTTGACAGGGGTTGCAATTATTGGTTGCTTGCAACCCTCTCAGCAGCAGACTTAGCAATTCAAGCAACACAAAGCCTTATACAGATCAATACATTTAATACTACCGAACACCCAGACAGTGTTCGTAGACTTTAAGTCCTAGGCATGTTCTTGCTTGAATTAGACTTCAGATCTCAATAGCTTGTTCTCTCTCCGCGACAGGCGATCGGAATGATCAAGAATCACAAACTGACGCGATAGCCTGGACGCTTCTCTTATCTGATTGGCTGCTACTCCATCAGTGACATTACTAATGTTCTATTTTTAGATGTAACCTAAAAACGGCTGCCACATGCTATGTTGTGGTAGAAAGTACAGAACAACCGACAAAATGGCGATGGACAACAGACGAGATGACGAGGGCGCTGTCACACACACACACACACACACACACACACACACACACACACACACACACACACATATATATATATGTGTGTGTGTGTGTAAAGTATGGGTTATAAGTAGGATATATAGTGTGGTATATTCAAGATAATAACATTTGATTTCCGTCATCTAAATATGGTATCTTCTCCCCCTCCACTCAGTCCAAATATAGTAAATTAAAAACTGTACAATTGTATGAATGTAAGTGTGTCTGCCCTCCCATTTCACACAAAAAAAATCAACAAGCAAAAAAACAACTAAAAAAAAAACAAAAACAAACCAACAACACAAAAAAAGTTGTTAACAGGGTAAAAAAGGGGCTAAATAGCCCGGGGGTGTTTGGGATGACACCCAATCCACCAATTATCTACCATCATCCACGTGAGTACCGTACCCCACCAGATTACCCCTTATCCTCATACCATCATTGATTCTTATATATTAATTTTAGTTCTTGTTATATACTGTTTTACTATATTGTGCAATTCTCTAGGTCTGTCTGTTCTCAAGACTTATTCCACAGTTATGGATTAATTGCGTGCCTGTATAATATATACCAAAATAAAATAGCCCCTTCAGTCATAACTGACTATGGGAATGCGCCCCGGAGGTGACAGCCATCAGCTGCTTATTTTCCCGGTGTTCCTTTCGACGTTTTCTCCTCTCTTCTGCTTGCCGTGAACGCTTCTTTTCGCACAATCTGAGATGGCGCCGTAGAGAGCATCGCCACTTGATGCGATCAGCAGCTTTGTCCTCCCAGGTTGCTGGGTTTATGTTCAGTACACTCATTTCTCTCTTGCACACATCTTTGAACCTCAGCTGCGGTCGTCCAATTGTTCTTTTGCTATCCAGATATCTGTCAGTTGTTCGTAGAGGATATCTTTCGGGATGCCACCATCTTCCACACGGCGGACATGGCCAAGCCAGCATATTCTGTGCTGTCTAAGCAGCATATACATGCTTTGAGGGCCAGTACGTGACAACACCTCGACACTTGTCACTTTGTCCTTCCACGAAATACCGTAGATGAAAGGTAGTGAACCTTCTTTCTTGCTTAGCATAGGTTGTCCATGTCTCGTTGTCATGACAGTGTGCTGGTTACTCAGGCGTTATATACCGTAGCTTTGGTCTTCGTTCTGAGTTTGGCGTTTCCTCGAACGCGCGTTGTGAGGCAGGCAAAGGTGGCTGCAGCTGTGTCAACGCGGCTGTCAATGTCAGTACCCAAAGTCGTTGATAGTATAGTAGACCCAATTATGTGAAGTAGTACACCGCGTCCTGTAAATAATCTAATATTGTTTTTTTTCCTGTTGTTTATACTTTCTACATTTGCGTAGGAAATGCTCTATATTATTTTTGTTCTACACACTCTGCACAGTAAGGTTCTTATGTTATAAAATTGCCAATTCCTAGTTGCAGTCAAAGAAGTTTCTTATTGTTAGAAAATTTTAGTTCTTTAGATACCTGACACGTTCTTGTTGGAATCTTGAACAATTTATATGCATGTCTGCCCTTCAGGTTTCCAAACGACTCTACTGTCCATTCGTTATTATTCTTATAATCAAGCTTTCGATCTCTGTTTTACTCATCCTCACATTTATTGGTTTCTATTCTACTTTTCTTAGCTTTTTTATCCCCCTTTTCATTTCCTTTTATGCCAAAACGAGAAGGCATCCAAGTTATTAGAACGGAACATCCGCTGGGGTATAGATAAGTATTTGCTAGTAATATCTCTTCTGCTATGTCTGGTCTATTGCATTCTTGTAAGTTTCTTATAGCTTGAATAGCTGAAAGTGAGTCTGTTAATACTGTAAATTTATGAGGAGGGTTAGAGATGATTTCTAGAGCTTTCAGTATTGCAACCATCTCTGCTGTAAAAATAGATATATGATCTGTTGCACTATATCCTCTCACCATTTGCCACATGGGAAAATACATTCCTATCGCTAAGTTGTTATATCTTCTCCTTTAGATCCATCTGTGTACAATGTAACAATGTCCTTTGCTATTTGTTGAATATATTTCCTGGCTTTGTTTTTGATAGTTTCCATGTCAGTTGCTTTATTAGTTTTGCCTGCCAGGTGGTAGTCTGTATCTGGTTTCTTGAGCTCCCATGGTGGCACCACCGGCTTGTATATCATCTCATCTCAGCCCGTAACCGGTCATGGGTCGTAGGGGTGCCATGGTGGAAGCATCAGCAGACAGGGTCCTCCACTGCTCTCTATCCTCAGCAATGCGTACAAGTGTGGAAAAACCGTGTCCTGTCCATTCTTTGATGTTATCAGCCCAGGATTTTCTCTGCCTTCCTCTTCTCCGTTTACCTTCGACTGTTCCCTGAAGGATCGTTTTCGAAAGGGAGTCATGACGAGTTACATGCCCAAACCAGGCAAGCTTTCGACGTTTCACTGTTGACAAAAGTGGTTCTTGGTGGCCTGCATAGGTGTTTATCTTCTCTCTAACATAGACATTTGTTTTGTGCTCTTTATAGCAAATGCGCAAAATTCTTCTATAACATTTATGCTCGAAAGCCTGAATCCTTCGCTCCGTATCTGCAGTGAGTGTCCAGCTCTCACACCCATACAAGAGAATAGATAATACAAGTGATTTGTATAATTTGATCTTCACAGGAAAACTGATGTTACTTTTCCAGATCACATTCAACCTTGTCATGGCAGCTGAGGCCATCTCAAGTCTTGTCTTGATTTCTTTAATTGATCTTCCATCACTGCATATAGTGGACCCGAGATATTTAAAGGTGTTAACGTCTTCTAACGTTTGCCCATTTAACGTAATGTTGGTCGGAACATGTTTCTTATGGCTATTCACCAATATCTTGCTTTTTACTATATTAATTTCCATCCCATACGTTCTTGTTACTTTCTCCAGTCTAGAGTATATACTACTGTTATTAATTGATGTTCCTCAGCAAGAGAGAGGTTGGTAAGAAAACGAAGATGGCTGTATACCGCTCCACCTATGCCCCAGTCTTGACATATGGATGCGAGTCATGGGCAATGACTACAACCCACAAAAGCCAGATCCAAAACTAAGAAATGAGGTATCTGAGGAAGGTGGTTGAAGTAACAAGAAGAGACATGGTACGCAACCAGACGATACGTCAAGGCCTTAAATCCCACCCACTGCAGACCCAAGTAGAACAGTCCCAACTAAGATGGTTTGGCCATGTCTGCAGAATGGGAGAAGATCGGCTACCACGACAAGCATGGGAAACAAAGAGCCAAGGATCCAGACCTCCAGGACGACCCAGAGTCCACTGGGAAGACAACATTAGACAATCTGTGAAGGACCGAGGACTAGAATGGAACCAGGCCAGGAGGAAGACAGCCGATAGGATAGTCTGGCGCTCTCTCTTCCAAATTTCTACACCTCACGGTAGAAGGGGAACGACTAAGTAAGTAAGTATTCATTGATGTATTTAGGGCATCCAAGTGAACTAGTTCCTCCGTGCATTTCCAACTTGTCGGGTACATATTGGTATTCTGAACCTATTCTGAGTTGTTAATTGATACCTAGCAAATGCTGGACAAGCTGGGTGAGTTTTGTCCAACATAATTTTGGTCATGTAATTTAGTCTTAGTTTCTTTCCCCGAAGTTCCAAAGGGAAGACTCCTAAGGCCACCCCCAGAGCACCCCTCGATGTTGATCTGATTGCACCCAACATAACGCCTGGTGCTGAATTCCTTTTTCATTAATTGAAAAAAAAAATTATAACCCATGATTATGTGCTGCACAGTCATATACTATGCTTCCTTAATCAGTTTTGCCTCTAATGAAAGATTTATAGAACATGATCATTGTCTTAGTGCTTGCACCCCATTCATGACCTTTCCAATACCTTGGCATGTTAGTTAATCCTTTGCAAGACTCTCCCAGTCTATCTATGTGTTTGTTCCAGTACATTTGTTGGTCTAGTATCATCCCTAGGTATCGTGTGGTTTGAACTGTACTAATTTGTTGCCCCTGTAAATTCATGTTAATTATCTTATTTATAATAATTTTACCACCTTTGCCCGCCTCACATCGCGTGTTTGGGGAAACTCTAAACTCACAATGAAGACCAAAGCTGCGGTATATAATGCCTGCGTCACCAGCACACTCCTATATGGCAGCGAGACCTGGACGACCTATGCTAAGCAAGAAAGAAGGCTCAATACCTTCCATTTGCGGTGTCTACGCCGCATCCTCGGCATCTCGTGGAAAGATAAAGTGACAAATGTCGAGGTGTTGTCACGTGCTGGCCTTCAAAGTATGTATACGCTGCTTAGACAGCGCAGACTTCGCTGGCTTGGCCATGTTCGCCGCACGGAAGATGGTCGCATCCCAAAAGATATCTTCTACGGACAATTAGCAGATGGCAAGAGAACAGTTGGGCGACCACAGCTGAGGTTCAAAGATGTGTACAAGAGAGATATGAGGGCGCTGGACATGGATCCAGCAACGTGGGAGGATGAAGCTGCCGATCGCAATAAGTGGCGATGCTATTTACGGCACCACCTCAGATTGGGCGAAGAGAGGCTCACACAAGAAGCAGAGGTGAGGAGAAAACGTCGAAAGGAGCACCAGGAAAATAAGCAGCTGAGGGCTGCCACCTCAGGGGCGCATTCCCATAGTCAGTTATGACTGAAGGGGCTATTATTATTATAATTTTACCTTTACTGGAGATCATTCCTACTGTCTTATTCACATTTAAGTGAAATCCCCATTTAAGTATGTTATTTATTTGTTTTCGCAGATTATTATATAACTTTGTTACACTTTTCCTAGCTCTCCTTATAGCAACTTCTTCTTCTTTGATCCTTAGCCGCCGACCGTCAAAGCAGTCAATGACCATCACGCCTAGTGGCGTCTTGTAGGGCAACAACAAATTGATTCCACTTTGCTCGGTCGGTGGCCATCCTTCGTACAGTGCCCCAACTCTGGTTCATTCTTTGCATCTCAGCGTCCACAGTCCTCCGCTCCAGCGTCTGCCAGCTATGATGGTGTGCATGTCCTCTTGCTTGCTACGAGTAAGCAGATCTTGGTTAGTGATGGTATTCGGCCAAAAGATTCGGTGAATTTTTCTTAGGCATGTTGTGTGAAAAGAGGACAATTTTGACATTTCCTTCTCTGTAACTCTCCAGCATTCCGCACCATAGAGAAGCACAGAAAGCACACAGCTCTGATATAATCTTAATTTTGTGCTTGTGCTGTATTGGGAGGACTTCCAGATGTTGTTTAGGCTAAAGAAGGCTGTTCTTGCCTTATTCATTCTGATGTTGATGTCTTTGCCTGCCCCGCCATCTGGTGTTACTATGCTTCCTAGGTATGTGAAGGTATCTGTCTGTACCAATTGCTGATTCCTTACTGATATGGGCTCAGGGTTGCTCACATTGAGCGTCATGACCTCAGACTTCTTTAAATTGATGTTCAAGCCCACCTGCTGGCTAAACTTATTAAGTCTATCCGTTTTTTTCCTGGATGTGTTGATGTGAATGTGCTAGTAGTGCAATGTCATCTGCATATTCCAGATCTTCCAATGTAGAAAATGTTGTCCATCTTATTCCTCTTGGACTGCCCTCTGTTGTCTGGCGCATCACCCAGTCTATGACTGTTAAAAATAGAGTGGTTGATAAGGGGCATCCCTGTCGTACTCCTGTCTTCACCTCAAAGGTTAGGTTGCTCTACCCAACACTACACGTAAAGTTGGCATAGAGGCTTTTTATGATTGACACTATGCAGCTTGGAATTCCATAAGCCCTCAGTATTTTCCATAAACTGTCCCTATGTATGCTGTCGAAAGCCTTTTCAAAATCAACAAAATTAATGTAAAGCTGTCTTTGCCATTCTGAGCACTGCTCTATAATGTTCCTGAGAGTGAATATATGATCTACACATCTTCTGTTCTTTCTAAATCCTGCTTGTTCTTTCCTCAGTTTGTGGTCTACTGCCTTTGAAATTCTCTGTATAATTATCCTTCCTAGTATTTTGCTGGGAACTGAGAGAAGAGTGATTCCTCTCCAATTATTGCAGTCTGCAAGATCTCCCTTTTTGGGCAATTTGACAATTATTCCTTTGTTCCACTCTGATGGTGTTGTCCCCGTTTTCCACACTTGTGCAAATAATGGTTCTAATAGTTCTGCTGCTAGCTCAGGGTCTGTCTTAAATAGCTCTGCATTTAAGTTATCATGGCCCGGAGCTTTGCCGTTCTTTAACCCTTTGATTGCTGTGATGATTTCTTCTTTTCGTGGAATGTCTGTATTCACATCTAGATCGTTTTCAGCTTCAGGAACATTCAATTGTGTCTCTGGTGGTTCCTTGTTCAGAGTTTCTCTGAAGTGCTCTGCCCATCTTGTTTCCTGTCCCTCTGCTATCGTGATGAGATTACCTTGCTTATCTCTTACTAATGTAATATTGTTTGCACCTCGTTTTCCGCTGATGAATTTAGTTATTTTGTATACTGTGCTTTGTTCATTTCTCGGTGCTGCCTCCTCTACTTGTCTTGCAAGATCGTCTAGGAAATTCCTTTTGTTGGCTCGGGTTTGGCGTTTAACTTCCTTGTCCAGCTGACTGTACTGTTCGCTATATAGTTGCTTTAACCTGGGGGACTTCGCTTCTGTTATCTTTCTCTTTATTTCCTTTTTCATCGTTATGGTGTTTAATGTTTCTGGCGTTATCCAGTCTTGCTTCTTCCTTTCCTGGAATCCCAAGCATGATTTGCTGCTTTCTTTGTATATTGTTGAAATTCTGGTCTATATCATCAGTCAATGTCTTTTCCTGACTTTTGGCAAATTGATATCGTTTCTTTATGTCGGCCGCAAAAGCTTTTCTGGTAAGTGAGTCCTTCAATTTGCTAATGTCAAACCTTTTCTGCGTAGTTACAGTTGGTGCAGCCCTTCTTAGTTTCACTTTCAGTTTTGCTACTACTAAATGGTGATCACTTCCCACATCTGCACCTCTTCTTACCTTCACATCTTGTAATGCATGTCTCTATCTACCGTTAACCATGATGTGGTCTATCTGGTTTCTGTCCCGACCATTTGGTGATTCCCATGTTAATTTGTGAATTTCTTTATGTGGGAAGAGTGTTCCTCCAATGACCAGGTTGTTAATGCTACAGAAACTTATTAGTTTATCCCCATTTTCGTTTGCTGTTCCGCTGCCGCATTTCCCCATTGTTCTTTCATTATATGTATTGTGTGTACCAACTTTCGCATTGAGGTCTCCCATTACTATAACAAGATCATATCTAGGTGTTGTCGTGAAACATTCTAAATCCACATATATAAATTAAAAAGTAAAGGTAAAAGCCTAACGAATAAATTCAATAAAAGGAAAGAAGAATGGTAAAAGACCAGTGCTGTCACAATGACTGTACTCGAGATCCCCCTTTTTCTACTTCGTCTGCATATTCTTACGCTTTCATGTTGATAGTAAAGCCTACTGCATCAATACACGCTTTCTACAATAAAACGTGTACTGTGTTTCTTAGAAAACCTTGAGATACGCAAGCTGATTAATGACCTAGATTAATACTAGCATTAATTTCATTTTATACACTGCGTAATGAAAAGACAGATGAAATTAGGATAGAGAGAGGGAGGGCTGAAAGCAGGAACGCATGCAACACTAACACGCGTCTCGCGATATACAATTAATGCCACCCTCCCCGCGAAAGGCATGAAGCACTGGCTTTTTTTCAAATAGACAGTGATAAAAAACACTACAACTACGAGAGTTAGGTTTAAAAACCTGTAAAATGCTTATTAGGAAACATGACATTCTACTGTGTTATGTCTAAACTCCTGACATTAGTCTGACAGTACAGCAGACACCCTAAAGTTTGGAAGTGAGCAGGTGGTAACAGCACGACTATCCTAGAAGAAAATACATATTTTGAACGCAGCCACTTAGCCCTATTAAAATTTATATATTTGGGTGCCTTAGGACTTGCTGACAAAGAATATGTTAGATGCTCAGCAATTAGTCTAATATTTAACAAATTATAGCCAAAAGAAAATAGTGAGGATGTCGGACAGCGCCAAATCATAATCGCACAGTGGCATGTTTTGAAACCACCATTTTACGGGAAATTGGCCAACAAATTACATCCTATTTGATTGGCGGGAATGATATGTAAGGCTAAACACGATTAGTCGGACTACAAATACTAATTTTTTGTTGTTAGGGGAAACGGTAGTAGGGGTACTTTTTTCAAAAGCTTGTGTAAACATGGCCCGATTGGTTAGACCCGTTAATATAGTCAATTAGGAGCGTCAGTTCAGTGCCACATTTTAAAATAAACTTACTAAGAAACAGTGCGTTGAGAGCCAGTGCATATTTTTATAAATAAAAGCCTGGGACAGAGGCAGATCGAAATTGTGCCATATTCATCACCAGTCAACGTATTTGTTTATTATTTCCATGAATTATGGGACCGTGGTCTTAACTTATTGAGGCAGCACCTGATCTGAGTTTTGCTGAATCCAGAGGCTGGTAGCTTACTCCTTGGTCTAGATAGCGACCAGTGGGAGATCTCAAGAACGCAGTGAAGCAATCGAGCAGAGGAGACTGTTTCCTGCCGCCATCACAGCAGATAAGATTATGTGGCCAGAGCAGCTCAATCCTATGTGCCCCCTCTAAAATTGACATTATATTAACAAGAGAGGGACAATAAATTGTTTCAATTGATAGGACCTGTGAACTTTTCCAAATACGATTTCCACCATAAGTAAACACTTGAAGTCATGATGACAAACAGCAACCTAACTTGAAAAGCCAGTATTACTTCATAGTACTACTTCACAAATTACACACATAGAATAATAATAATAAAATATGTCAATACAAAGATAATATTTATAAATTGTATACATACAACTTGTAATTACATTTGATTGTGATTCCTGGTTCACTGTGTAGTGGAATCAGGATATCCATTATTGAAAGAAATTAATACATATATTTTTAAACTTTAAAAGATGGAGGTGAAATTCGTTTCTCACCTTAGACGCCGAAAGAAAAACATCAGGAATGTGTATATTTCGATGGATATCACCATGTTATGTTAAATTATAGAATAAAAGATACACCAGAGTATCTAGTGGTGTAGATATTTTCCTATAACTGACCTCGAAACCCTCGAATCGGTCGGTTGGATCGGAGGGTTGATCAGTGAGTTAACAATTCACTATCGTAAAACAAGCTATTGTTACCGAAACAGAACCAGGCTCGACAGTAAACATGACTCACTCTAATATCTTGGGGGCTAAGGAGATTTCTAAAATTGGATACTGGAATGTAAGAACTATGTATCAAGACGGAAAATTGGAAGAAGTAATTAAAGAAATGGATAATTATAAGTTGGACTTATTGGGTGTCAGCGAGTGTAGATGGACGGGGAAGGGCATAAAATAAATAACAGAAGAAAAAAAGCAAATTATATACTCTGGTAGTAATGATAATCGTCACACAGAGGGAGTAGCCATCCTAATGACACAGAAAGCAGCAGCATCGCTTATCAGCTGGGTACCTATCAATGAGAGGCTAATATTAGCTAGATTTCAGACACGATTTTTCAAGCTCTCAATTGTACAATGTTATGCACCAACTAACGACGCTCTTGATACCACAAAAGATGACTTCTATGAAGCACTTCTAAGTACCATCAACACAATACCCAAGCATGACATAATAGCAGTCATGGGTGATTTTAACGCCAAAGTAGGTGACAACAACGATGGAGTACAAAGATATCTCGGTACTCATGGCATAGGCTGTATGAATCAAAATGGCGAAAGACTTCTAGAACTTTGTGAAATATCAAACCTCGTTGTGGCAGACACCATCTTTCCACATAAGAATATCCACAAGATAACATGGAATTCACCTGATGGCAGAACTAAGAAACAGATAGATCACTTCTGCATAAGCGCTAAATTTCGCTCATCAGTTCAAGACGTCAGAGCATACAGAGGTGCAGAGATCGGAAGCGATCATAACCTCTGCATAGCTAAAATGAGAATTAAACTGAAGAAGTTATACCAACCGAATAAAAATAGAAGAATAGATGTACACAGACTGCAATCAAATGATATAAAGAAGGAATATAATGTCAAAATGAACAACTATTTCGATGCTTTAGGCAAAATTGACAACGATATCACCACCAAGACAATCGATACTAAATGGGAACAACTGAGAACAGCAATGACAGAAGCAGCTGTAGCGACCACCGGATACCTAGTACATAAAAAGAAAAAATGTATGAGAGAAGATACTTGGGATAAAATACAAGAAAGGAAAACAGCAAAACTTAAACTACTAGCAGCAAGTACACATAATGCAGTTGAATCTTGCAAACTAACTTATAACTTGTTAAATAAAGAAGTGAAGACAAAAACTCGAAGAGATAAAAGACATTTCATCAATGAACTGGCCGTAGAAGCTGAAAATGCTGCAAGAACTGGTAATAGTAGGTGCCTTTATCAAATTACAAAACAACTATGTCACCAGCCTACTGCTATGGAAACACCTGTTAAAGGTAAATTAGGGAATTCAATACCAACAGAAAAAGAACAAATGAAGAGATGGGCTGAGCACTTCATGGAGGTGCTAAACAGACCACCACCAACAGTAACACCTGATTTTAATAATGAAACATCCACAACCACCTTGCCAATAACTTGCGATGAATTCACGCTGGACGAGATCAAACAAGCCGTTAAAAGATTAAAAAATTTTAAAGCTGCTGGAGTTGACGAAATTTCAGGGGAAATGATTAAAGCAGTTAATGACAACAACCTCTTGAGAATTTTAGATATTATAAATGAAGTATGGAGAGAAGAACAACCACCACAACAATGGAAAGACAGTATTATTGTAAAGTTACCGAAGAAAGGTGATCTATCAGACTGTAATAACTGGCGTGGTATATCTCTATTATCAGTACCTGGAAAATTATTATGTTGCATGATGTTAGAAAGACTTAAATTGCATGCTGACGAAAAGATCAGAGAAGAACAAGCGGGTTTCAGGCCGAAACGATCATGTATTGATCAAATATTCACACTAAGAACAATTATAGAAGAATCAGTGGAAAGGCAATCGCCACTTATTATCACCTTCGTCGATTTTCAAAATGCCTTTGATAGTCTACACCGCCCATCATTGTGGAAGATACTTACAATCTATGGTTTTCCAACAAAATATGTGAATATAATCAAAGCGCTATATGACAATGCAAGATGTTTGTGTTAGAACAAATAAAGGGAATACAGAATGGTTTACAGTAGAAACAGGGGTGAAACAAGGCTGTATTATGTCACCACTACTTTTTGGAATAGCTATTGATTGGGTTATGAGAAACTATACCCACAATGAACAATTGGGTATAAAATGGACAAATGGAAAATTCCTGGGGGACCTGGATTTCGCAGATGATGTAGCATTCTTAAGTTCAACACCAAGACAATCCCAAGAAGCAATAAATAATTTGTGTCATCTCTCGGTTAAAATTGGTCTCCAAATAAATGCCTCTAAAACTAAAGCTATGAACTTTTCTAACGAGACCTTTGATATCATCTTGAACGGGGAAAAAACTACAGAAAGTTGAAAGTTTCAATTATTTAGGCAGTAAAATGACTCAGGATGGTGACACAACAAGAGAAATCCATACTAGAATTGCTTTGGCAGCTAGCGCCTTCAATAGATTATCTAACATTTGGAAATTACGATCATTGAATATACATACCAAGCTTCGTCTGTTTAATTCAAATGTTATCTCAGTGTTAACATACGGCTGTGAGAGTTGGAAAATAACAAAATCATTGGAGAACAAGCTGAATACATTCGAGAACAAATGTCTTAGAAAACTCATGAACATCAGTTGGAAAGAATTCAAGACTAATCGACAAATAAGAGAAGACTCTAGGCAGAAATATGTCTCCGACTATATAAGGAAAAGACGATGGTCATATATCGGTCCGTCATGTCCTACGAATGCAAAACAACAGAATACCACTACAGGCGCTCACTTGGGTTCCTGAGGGTAAGCGGAAAAAAGGAAGACCAAAAGAAACACTCAGAAGAACAATAATAAGAGAAGGAAGAACGTTGGGCCTAAATAATGTGCAAGAGCTAAGAGGAGTGGCGTCACAACGAACAACCTGGAGAGCACTGGTTTCTGCCTTATGCGCCGTGTTTGGCGCTTAAAGAATTTATTATTTATTATTATTATAGAGTGTTTTATGTGTGTGAGTGTCACAGTGTTGTAAGGTGTTGTGGAATAAATTAAATTGTTTATCTGTTTGTTGTTGTTGTGACTTACACTTCATCATTTTCATAACCCTAGACATTCAACGTAGTCATCACAATATTCCAGAATAATTCTGACTGAGGTATAAATGTGGTAGCAAGTAAGGTCATCTGTAATACACCACACTTATTAGATACAGATACCTTCACAGCTGATCTCAGTCAGTACACTAAGTCCCCTATAAATATTTATATCATCCCACTTTACCACAGGTGTGTCTTCCATTTCTTTCTGCAGTTGTTGATAGAATTCATCCTTGACCTCCTCATCGCTATCATTCGTTAGTGCGTAGCATTGTATTATTGTAGTGTTGGTGAATCTCCCTCTAAATCTTAATCTTATCAGTCTGTTGTTGATGGGTTTCCATTCCAGTAATGTCCTTTCTATTCCTTTCAGTAGAATAATGGCTACGCCTTCATTGTGCTGTCCATCCTCTCTTCCAGAGTAAAGTACTGTTTCTCCTGTTGCTGTTTTAACTTTTTCCTGCCCCTGTCCATCTGCTCTCGCTTATCCCTAGAATGTGTAACCTATAGTTTCTCATTTCTGCCGTGACCTGTCTTAGTTTACCTGTCTCGTACATTGTCCTGACATTCCAAAAACCTATTCTTGTATCTTGTTTTGCGGTCAGGACATCCGTTTTCATGTCAGTGGCTTCCTTTCGGCTTTCACCCCTGACAGTCATACGAGCCACAGACTCCGAATGTCCATCCCGCAGCAAAGTTTGTTCATTTATTGCTGTTTCCGTAACTTCATTTTTTTTTTATTTTAACACAGACAGGGGTGTCAGCCCTATGCTAAAACCCCCAACCTGGAGGACCAGGGTACCAGCTTTTGTCTGACCCCTACCCACACAGACCAGTCCAGCTTGGTTGAACCTACCAGGAGTAAAACTCCCACTGGCATAGTTCTGGGGATTGTTAGGGTACGCAAGCTGTCATACCGCTACAAGGTATAGGTACCATTGATGGCAGCCTTATAGCAACATCATCTGCAAACTGTGTCACATTATTATTAATATCTTTAAATTCTTCGTTCAAATCATTTACCATTATTGTAAACATTTAAAGGGGTAAAACTGATCCTTGAGGAATGCCACTCTGTTGTTGTTCATACTGTTCTGACCTGTCATTTTTAATTTGTACTGTGAAATATCTATCTTGTAGGAACTCTCTAAGTATTTACACATTGTACCTGTAATTAAAACCTTTTTTTTATTTTAAAGAGGGCACCTTCTCTCCAGCAATCATCATAGGCCCTAACTGTATCTAAGAATAATGCCACTATATTTTTTTTCGTTTGAAATCCTAATTTGATTTCATGTTCCATTTTGGTTATATGGCATCATCATTTAGTGAAACGCACTTGGCTCGTTAATCATTGATCTTTATTGCACACAATACTATAATAATTCTGCCCGTGTTAAACGCGAGATAGCATGCATGAGTAAAATAATGTAATTGTCTCTATATTTACTTATGGCGGATTTTCTACACGGGCGATTCTTACGAATTAAAAAAAAAATTGACTCAACGGGTGATTTTTCTGGGCGTCAACATTTACAAAAAAGTTCCGAAGTTGGCAACACCGGAAAGGTCATTATATGGTGACTACAGGAAGACAACGGTGTGATGAACAATATCTTCTAATTGAAAGGTGATTCAGTTTCTTTATTTTATCACTTACGACGGTTAACACATACTTTTCAGATAACTTTTTGGGTTGAAATGAAGATTGTTGTATGTGTTCTTCGATCACTATCCAAATAAGTCGCCCACATCGTTAGGGTTAGGATTTTGTTTTTTGCGTACGCCCGCTATTACTCGAGGCGAAATCTCAGGTTAGTATGTCTAACCTGAGACTGATTTTTTACGTGAGTAGGCCTATCCCTTTTTTTCTTGTACAGATACAGGTGTCCCTCGCCATTCAGGCAGATACTCGCCGATTTCGGAGGTACCCATTAGAGCTGGGTTGGCTCAGGAGCCGCCAGTCCCTGGTCGACGACACATCTTCAAATGTACTCGCCAGGGCTCGAGTTAATCGTGTCCAAATCCTGGTCGACGAAAAATCTTCAAATGTCTTCGCCCGGGTTTGATCCTGGGTCACCCGGTCGCCAGCGCAGTTTGGTAACCACTACACCAGCGCGGCTCCCAGGGTTAGGATTAAAGTTAAATTAATATGAGACAAACATAAAGGTATGTTATCAGGCACTCGTAGGAAATAAAGAAGTAGAACACTAGACAACAGAAAAACAACAGACATGAGTGTTAGAGGTTTGGCTTAGGTTTCCAAACCATAACCCTTAAGGTAAAGGTAAAGGAACCCGTTACACGCCCATTGAGGCATATTGGGAATATGGTGTTAGGCCCATATTATCTTGACCGTCGGCACACTAGGGGTGATGTGGTCGGCATCACGCCGGCCGCCTTAACCTTCCCAGAGCTGCTCTGGTACCCATTTGGGGCTGGGTCAACCCAGGAGCCGTTTGTGGCCTAAAAAATTCCCGCCTCATCTGGGGATCGAACCATAGACCACTGCGCTAGGAAGCCAGTGCACTAACCACTATGCTACCGCGGCTCCTTAGCCCTTAGCCTACCCCTAATTATTGACTCTCTGCAGCTCCGTTCTAAAATAAATAGTTAAAGTTCGGTAATAATGAAATAGGTGGTAATTTCCTAATACTCGTGGCTGAACGCTCAGCAGTGAATATGTGTATAATGTGTAAATTTCATACCATTTAGAATTAGGGTTAGAATTAAGGATTAATCCTAACCCTAACTCTAAATGGTACGAAACTACACATATTTTACATATTCACTGTTGAGCGTTCAGCCACGAGTATTAGGAAATGACCACATAGTTTTTAAAAAAGCAGTTAGTGCAAACTCGAAATCGGTTCGGATTTTGGGTCAAGGTTAGTGCGCGAAGTGTAGCAAAATTACAGTGTGTCAAAATGATAGCAGAAGTGTTCTAAAACGAAAATGCAGACACAGACCTACCCTCCTCACCCCAATACCGTTAAAAACGAAAAAAGCAAACATAGACCTAACACTAACACCGCCTCCCCCCCAAAAGTCCGTTAAAAACAAAAATACAGACATAGACCTACTACTAACCTCCCCTCCCCCCACGCTCCACACCAGTGCTCCCCGCAACCCTAACCTGCACTCTCCCCCTACCTCCGCCCACACCCATCCCTTCACAATGCCATCAACAATTCTTCTTCCTCGTTCGCCTTCAGACCTCCACATTTATGACTCTAATAAAGGCAGCAGTTAACTCAAGGTTCCTGACATCTCCAAACAGTTTTTCGTTGACAGAAGTGTGTTGTTGCCATATGCTACTCCGTTCATTTCTGTAGGTTGGGCAGTACTGCAGCAGGTGTTCGACTGTCACCGGGCAGGTACCGCAGGTGCAGAGATCTGTTGCACCAATTTTGTATTTGTGGTATAGATGGTATCTCAATCTGTTGTGCCCAGTGCGTAGCCGAAAAATGATGACCTGTTCTTTCCTGGATAGTTGATGATATGCATCATTTTTCAAATGGCCCGGGTGCTTTCTTTCCCATTTGGACTTGAATGTAGCCTTTATAGTAGTCTTTGCCATTGCGTAAGTTGTCTCTGTATCATTTTGTTGTAAGGCACCTCCTTCCTTAGCAAGTTTGTCTGCCTCCTCATTTCCTGGTATGTTGCAATGGGCTGGTATCCACTGGATAGTGCACTTGTTGAAGCATTTGGCCAGTCTTTCAAGGGAGATTATCAGATCTTTCAATCCTTTAGCTTGATGGCTCTTCAGCGATGATATTACTGAGAGGGCATCTGTAAAGATTACTATCTGTTTTTCTGCCTGTACTTTGCATTCAATAAGAGTTTCCGCTGCCTGTTTCAGGGCTTCTGCTTCTGCTTCAGCACTGAAGTTATTGCAGTATTTGCCAGTGGCAATTGCCATAGAGTGGATTTTATTCTTTAATTTTATGAGGATGCCGGCACCCCCATTTTCAACTGCATTTTTTGCTGAACCATCAGTATATGCATGTGTCCAAAGCTTTGCTGGGAATTTTTGGTCAATATACTTGGTTGCTATACACTTTCTTTGTGTTTCTGTCTGTGTTCCCTTACTTTCAATGCCTGGAATATCAGATTTTAACTCAGGAAAGCATCTTTTTTCCACAGTGGGATAGTTGTGCTTGTTGGTATTTTCTTTGTAACTGAGCTTGCTAGCATGGTATTTTGCTACCTCTGCCCACGCCCATCCCTTCACAATGCCATCAACAATTCAAAAATTGCCCTAACTATATACCTTCACGTTTACATATATCATCTGGTACATAGGCCTAACCATTTAAACACCGTAATTATATACATCATTCGTAATCATAGCCACTTGCCAAAAATAGACCAATATAGTTCACTATCCTTCCCTTCAGCCCATAATTGTAACCTATAAGATGTTGAAATGGATATTTTTTGTTCATGTTAGTTGGATTTTTGTTTAGTTTATCCTTCCCTTTGGCCCATAATTGTAACCTAATAAGATGTTGAAATGGATATTTTCCTTCATTTTAGTTGGATTTTGTTTAGTTTAGTAGTGGGTGTTTTGCAATATGTCAACATGATACGGTTACTTATCCGTATAGATAACCTTCGGGCAAAATGGCATACCTTGTTCCACTATGATTCCCCTTTACCGCATTCTTTAATTACAACAAATCCGTGTTTTTGTTTTTTATAATGTGGGCTAACTTTACAGCAGAAGATGTTTCATAGTGGATTGATCATGGACCAGAAAACTGACAAAATCATTCAGGTCCGTTATCACATCAATTATACCAAGATGATAATAGGTATTGTTCAAAAAGCCTATTTAACAGCACAAAAGGAAATGGTGAGCAGTATACCAGACACTGGCTACTTTATTCACCAACAACAGGATCAGTGAACTGCTTTGTTTACTTTTTTCTAATACATCTGTTGCTGTCATTTTTGACGGTGAGAAAAATACCAACCTAATTTATGTTTGGTTTAATGTGATCAAAGAGAGATAACTGTTTATTATCTTTCTGTGACAGGTTTGACTGGTGATTATCTTCCCCTGTCTTATGTTGTCCTGTCTCAGGCAATGTCTTATAGTTGACATGTCTTAAGTCTATTTATAGGACCATATACATAGTATCTTTACCACCCGTTTGGGCGGAAACGCCTGGTCTGGTTTAGCCTCGATCTGGTCTATGCTCTTTGGGCATGCGCAGGTCTTGGCGCGAAGACCGAGAGACTGATAATTCAAGGAGAGTGTACCTGAGGCTTAGAACGGATGTACCGATCCGTAGATTTCTCTCTGCCAAGTTTCGATAGGGATTTGGAAATTCTGGGAATGACTGTTTTGTCATTCTTCCTTCCCTGAGTGATTCTTTATGCCAGTATTGGCTGTGTTGTGTTACCTTAGAGTGTAAGGATTCTTTGAGAAGGTAACTGAAACATTATTCGATCTTTTTCGTCTCGATTAGATCTTAAAGGTACATTTAATGCTGATGGCGACATAGTGAGCGAAGCTCACGAGGAGTTAATATACTGTACCCCAGTATGGCTACATATTTGAAAGACTAGGCCTAAGTTGACCTGTTATACATATAAGCCTAAGAATCAACTTGATGGATCCGCAATGCAGGCGGAATATTGTTTGGCAGAAATATATTTATTCTCAGAAGTTTATGTAAACTGAGAGTCACCTGATTATCGAGGCCTGCGACCTGCGGCCTGATTTCATCGTCATTAAATTGGTCCATGTTTACGGCCAATCTTCTTCACCAGAATGAAGTACCTGGCATGTGAGGCCAGAATGAAGTCTTTGGCTAGTTGTAGGACAATAGCATTGACTTTGTTAAATAACTGATATCGCCCGTACTAGGCAATATATTTGCTAGGGCTTACCTGACGGGGCCCAGTCAGGGATTAGAGCTATTGCATGAACAGTAATTATTGGTCAAGACATTGTTACATGTCTAAGCTGTTCGGGATCTGTGATGCCTGATGTTAACCTTCATAACTACACATATAATGTCCATGATCTTGTACTATTGACTGTTTCGTCCATCATCATATTATCGTACGTCACGAATAAATATTGTAAACGTCAGCAGCATTCCCTACTTCACTGACTTCTACTTGTGGTTGTGTGAGTCTATGTGAAGTCGTTCAAGAGCCTATACGGCCTTCGTGTTGTCAGCACTACTATTCACTCACCTACACGATCAACCACAGTCTTATACAAGCACTACACGTCTGTATCTACACGTATTCTGACACTATGAGTGTCTCTACTATACCTTGGCGGCACCTCATGCCGGTGACCTAGATTACACCGCATCATTGTGACACGCCCACTCTGCCATCTTTACAACACACGAACACAAATGGGCAGTTTATACATCTGGAGCGAATAGAACGTTACATCTCTACATCTCCAGCCTTAAACAGACAGTAAACAGACTTTTACAACATCGTCAACCCGATTTTTAACATGTGAATACAATGATTGGAAAAATTCTGTTATTGTTATTCAAGAACATGAAAATAGCACACCACACAGAGATGTCATGTTGACATATTTAAGCTGAAGACAAGGTGTTGGTCTCACATAAAAGCTAGAAGAACAAATAAAAAGTTAACTTGATCATTGGCAAAATGTTTTACGCTATTGTGGCTGTTATTAAAACTTAAGCTGAACAAGGTCTGCCTTTTCGAGGATCCAGTGAAACATTTGGATCTTTTCAAAATGGAAATTGTTTGAGTTTATTGGAACTTGTGGCTCATTTTGACCCATTTTTAGCAAGCCATATTTCAGAATATGGAAACACAGGAAAGGGTAAACCTTCTTATCTATCCTAGACGATTTGCGATGAATTCGTCAATTTAATGAGTGAACAAGTACACTCAGTTATTCTAGATGAAATAAATTGTGCTGGATACTTTAGTTTGTCAGTTGACTCTATTCCTGATCTTTCTCACATTGATCAAATGAGCATTATAATAAGACGTGTGTTACCAACAGATCAAAAACAAGCGGAACGATTTTTAATATCCCTAAAATTGGAAGGCCACACATGAG
Source organism: Oreohelix idahoensis (assembly GCA_024509875.1). NCBI lineage: Eukaryota > Metazoa > Mollusca > Gastropoda > Stylommatophora > Oreohelicidae > Oreohelix > Oreohelix idahoensis. The sequence goes on along the minus strand of JAMPIV010021120.1, from coordinate 317,591 downwards.
AAGAAATGGTGAATGAAGTACTAGAATACTTGCAAGAATTATGTAAAAGAAATTTTTCAAAATGTAGAGGACAGTCCTACGATAATGCTGCAAACATGGCAGGGTGCTATAAAGGAATGCAACAAAAGATCCTAGAGCGAAAGAGTTATCCTATATTCATACCATGTGCAGCACACTCTCTAAATCTTGTTGGCTGCAGTGGAAGTGACTGCTGTCCTATTGCAGTAATTTTTTTCTCAACAGTACAGTTACTTTACACATTCTTTTCTGCTTCAACATACCACTGGGCAGTTCTTAAAACTCATCTTTGTAATGAGAGAGTACTGAAATCTCTCTCAGAAACTTGTTGGGAAGCACAAGCAATTGCATCGAGTGCAGTTTTAGAATCCTATTCAAAAATTATAGACGCCTTAGAGTGCATAGCTGAAGATCATACACAAAAGGGAGAAACTAAACAAGAGGCAGAAACATTGCTAACAAAATGCAAGAGTTAGAGTTTGTGTTTATGTTGATATTTTGGAATGAAATTTTACAAAGCCTTCACCGCATAAGACTAAGACCCTACTCCACCTCCACGTGGTGGTCCTGGAAACAGTCTGCATCACTGCAGTCTGGCTGAGCGAGTAGGGATCGCAGAGGGAAGGCAAACTCGGTCCCAAAAACTGCTGTGCTGAAGTCGGATGTGTCGACCGAAAGGTGCAGATATCACAGCTCCAGAGTAAACAGACACAACGCAACCAACGTCCTTTTCAGGACGAACGAGGAAGAAGAAGAAGAAGATTTAAAAACATGTTCAAATTTTTATCAGTCATTAGCTGATCATCTGGACATATTGAGGAATGAGTTGCAAAAAGTTGAAAACAAATCAAGACATCCTACCTGATACTGACTTTAAAGAAGCAAAATCCAGGAAATGATTTAGAAAAAATGAAGATAATGATGATAAAGAGCTATTAGTAAATCTAAGTCCCAGAGAAAAGTTTTGCATATAGACATTCAGTGGTAATAGTTGATACACTCAAAGCACAGATATAAAGATATGTCTACAAAGAAATTTCAAATAAATATTTCTGTTTGACAAATTTGACTGTGTCTGAAGTAGAACTCCTATTCATAGAACCATAATTTTAAAATCATATATAAATTTGCAACAATGCCAAAATCTAGTGAAATTGTATCCTGACGATTTAAATAACAATCTTTATTACGAACTACGTCAATTTCATTGTTATGAACGACATGCAAAGAGTACTGAAAAAAATAAAATCTCTCATAGTAATCTCTACGACATAATAGTGCAAGATGAAATACAATGTGTATTTCCAAATGTCGAGATAGCTTTACGCATTTTTCTGTAATTGATGATAATGAACTGTTCTGCAGAACATTCTTTTTCACAATTAAATCAACTCAAAAACCCTCATAGGTCAAACATGACTCATGAAAAACCAAATTCGCTTGCTTTACTTTGTGTGGAAGAGGACATGCTTCATCGTATCGATTGTGATAACATAATCCAAGATTTTGCAATAAAAAAATCAACAAAACTGTTATTCTAAATATTTCTTTATGATTTTCTATAAACTTGCATCTCTGTTGCCTTTGGTAATTTTTAATTTGCCGCAGATATGTAGGCCTGTAATGGCCTTATTTAGACAAATCTGGCTAAAATGAACATTAGTGGGAAGTCTTCGATGTCATCCAGGTAAGACACCCACATAATAAGTGGTAAAAGATATCTTTAGACTATTAGGACTATGATTCCTGTCCCTTATTACTGCTTCTCTGAATTTTTTTTTTGAGGCTATATCGAACACATGGCCCACTGTTCTTCATTTCAACCAAGGGGATCTTATTAACAGTTGGGATCTCTTTCTTCTTCCTAGGGTAAAATCTTGTCACATAGAATATTTTGTAGTTTTATTTTCTACGGTTATGATGCTTATTTACTTTTGCTTTGGCTATCATAGCCTCCAATTGGCAGAGCGGTGAGAGCGTTTGCCTCTCATGGCAAAGTTACAGGGTTCCAGGTTCAATACCTGGTAGCGTCAAGCTCCAGTCTGCCCAGCTGTAAATGGGTACATGACTCTCTTGAATTAAGAAAGCAAAAACAGCAAGGAAGGGATCTGGTCACCACATCTCATAAAGCTGGACTTATTATAATGAAGTCTCCAACACTTCACTGCCCTACAGCGTTATCTGCTATAGTACTACCTTGACCTTTTTTAGCTTTCATTATCATCACCAAACATTATGTTTGTTCTCCTTGAAATGATTTAAATGAAGAACAGTGGGCCATCTGGGAATTCAGAGATGCATCAAAATGGCTGAGGGTAAAGTTTAGGAATCCTAAACGTAACCGTAAACCTTAATCCTAACTCTGATGACGTGGGTGACTTATTTGGATGATGTCAAAGAACACATCCCACTGTTCTTCATTTCAACCCATTGAAACACATAGCTTCGCTTGTTTCTTTCACTGATTTCTATTTTGGGCCATCTTCTTTTGCTCTGCCCATGTTGCACTGGTCACATTGGATTCCTCCCTTTCTCATCATCTTCTTCATACTCTCCAGGTTCTCTTTAGCATTCGTTCTTGTTTCTTGCCCTCACAATTTCAATTAGTAGCATGTCTTGTTATACTGGTTGTGTTTTTTGTTCCTGAGAGTATGTCCTGTCCATCTTCATTTTATGTCTTTAATCTTCAGCTATATTAGTTGTCGACCCTCGTAGTTCCCGGGGTAAAGAGAAGGGAGGGAAGGGGCTCTTGTGAGACAAAGATAGAAGACTGTCGCTCACTCTGGCCTATCATGCAGCGTGTCGAACATGAGGTTGTGCTTGGGGCTGGCAACCTCGTCGTGCAAAACAGATTGCTACAGGTACGACATGTGAATGCTTTATTCAGGCTTCCTGCAAGGGGGTCAGCTGTAGTGGTGGTTCCATAGTGAGCAAAAAGGAAAATTAGGAATGCATTGGTTATTGTCTGGTTCTTGAAAGTCACATCAGATGAAACACCAAGAATGGCAACAAACCGAAAAGTTTGATATTTTCATCCTTTGTTGTATTGACTTTTTGATGTTGTTGCAATCCTCAGGTCTGACACCCACACCGCTTTGAGTTGTGCATTTGGAAAGTAAAGGTTTGGGTACGATCAAGGTGCACACCTCTGCTGTCAGTCTTTGAGAAATAGGAAAGGAAAACAATCCAATAACACAATGGAATATGTGAGATCAGTGATTACAAGACTGGTAGAAAACCCATCTGTTTCAGCAGCTGCTTGCTTTGCTGGTATTTATGCTGCTTATTATTTTTTCTATGTTGTGAAGGTGAGTTTATACTACATTTCCACATATTTCAGCAAGCTAAACTAAAATCTGTTACTTCACTTTATTTTTCATTATTAGCATCAGTTCTAGGCTTGTTGTAAGAGACAAACATATGGTTGTGCACGAGGCTGGCAATATCAGTGTATAAAACACATTGCTGCAGAAACTACTACTGCAAAAGCACATGAATGCTTTGGTGCAGGGTTCTGGAAGGAGATCAGGTGCAGTTATAGTACCATCCTCTCTATAGGGAGCGAAAAAGAAATTGATGGTGATGAACATCAGTTCTTGCCATGCTCAAGGGCAGTTAAAGGAAAGAGAAAAATTCTCCATCTGAATGATCCTCCTCTGTCTCTTTCCGTCATTTGAGAATTCTGTCCGTTTTTTTCCTTGTGTACCCATGAGTGTAGCATTTTCTTTGTGCCCGTATTGAATCCAGTCTGCTGCTGGCCTTGGCCATCTGTCTTTTTTTCATTCAAAGATCGCAACTAATCCTCTTTTATTTGATTTCATACTGTTTTATTTATATAACATGAATCCACTTTCATCTCTTTAATTTGATTTAAGAATTGATGGCTCTCTGTATGGAATTTCTATCTACTCTGTCCACTAAAATTGCATTCAGTATTCTTACAGCTTTTCCTGTAGGTCATGTGATGGGTGCTTCTAATTTTCATTATTGGTAAAATATCATGTTTCTATTTGAACTGTTGTTGTTTAACTAAACCTGCTAAGCTTCTCGTTCTTTTACAGCCAATACCAAGTTGAAAACTCCTTGGTATTATCTACACTGTAGATCTAGGCTTTTCCTGTGGCTTTTCTGCCATTCTGAAATGTGTTGAGTTGAAGTCATGAGCTCCAGTTTCTCCAGCTTGGCTTGCATTTAAATGATCATCATATCTTGTCCCAAGCTAGGAGGAAGAAGCACATGGCATACTCTGCATTCCCAGCCATCCAAGGGGGCTCTACAGATAATAATAATAATAATAAATTCTTTAAGCACCAAACACGGCGCATAAGGCAGAAACCAGTGCTCTCCAGGTTGTTCGTTGTGACGCCACTCCTCTTAGCTCTTGCACATTATTTAGGCCCAACGTTCTTCCTTCTCTTATTATTGTTCTTCTGAGTGTTTCTTTTGGTCTTCCTTTTTTCCTCTTACCCTCAGGAACCCAAGTGAGCGCCTGTAGTGGTATTCTGTTGTTTTGCATTTGTAGGACATGACCGATATATGACCATCGTCTTTTCCTTATATAGTCGGAGACATATTTCTGCCTAGAGTCTTCTCTTATTTGTCGATTAGTCTTGAATTCTTTCCAACTGATGTTCATGAGCTTTCTAAGACATTTGTTCTCGAATGTATTCAGCTTGTTCTCCAATGATTTTGTTATTTTCCAACTCTCACAGCCGTATGTTAACACTGAGATAACATTTGAATTAAACAGACGAAGCTTGGTATGTATATTCAATGATCGTAATTTCCAAATGTTAGATAATCTCTTGAAGGCGCTAGCTGCCAAAGCAATTCTAGTATGGATTTCTCTTGTTGTGTCACCATCCTGAGTCATTTTACTGCCTAAATAATTGAAACTTTCAACTTTCTGTAGTTTTTCCCCGTTCAAGATGATATCAAAGGTCTCGTTAGAAAAGTTCATAGCTTTAGTTTTAGAGGCATTTATTTGGAGACCTATTTTAACCGAGAGATGACACAAATTATTTACTGCTTCTTGGGATTGTCTGGGTGTTGAACTTAAGAATGCTAAATCATCTGCAAAATCCAGGTCCCCCAGGAATTTTCCATTTGTCCATTTTATACCTAATTGTTCATTGTGGGTATAGTTTCTCATAACCCAATCAATAGCTATTCCAAAAAGTAGTGGTGACATAATACAGCCTTGTTTCACCCCTGTTTCTACTGTAAACCATTCTGTATTCCCTTTATTTGTTCTAACACAACATCTTGCATTGTCATATAGCGCTTTGATTATATTCACATATTTTGTTGGAAAACCATAGTGTAGTGAAATTGACAGAGATACAACGGTAAAATTCCTCCCAAGGATAACATTTAAGGATAAAAACATAATGCGTAGGCTGCTGATGTACATGATCGCCTAGACCGCGGGTCATCACCCTCCATAAATTTGACTTGCTAGACCGGAGGGGAACGGAGTATCAAAAGGAAAAAAAAAAAATATGACTGGAAAGGCTAAAGAGACGCAATTGGGGGGGGAAATGGATGAAAGTAAAAAAATTCAAGTCCCCCAAATTGACACGAGGTACGGAATTGGACGTTTTGCGATACCAAGCGCTTGATTTGAATTTGAGCGGAAGAACGCAGATGTCTGAAAAAAATTACAAAAATTAAAAAGTAAATTTTTCTTAATATTAATGTTAGGAATATAAAAATTAGCTGGCCAGATGGCCTATTCTGAGCAGTGAACGAATATGGTCTTAATTTTACAGACGGATAGATAATATTGAAAATAATGACAAAAGACAGTGTAGTTTACATCAGCCACAGACTGCATTGAATCTAACATATCGTTATTTGCACACAAAAAACACGACCTTGGGGACGCAGGTGTTCAAATTTACTTGGCATAGAAGTGAAGGGACATTGGTGGTAGCTGTGTCTAAATATAACTTTTTACAACAAAAATTTGAAGGGGAGAGAACGGTTGGGTCAAAAATCGAGCACAATTTTGTAGAAACACAAGTAGAGACGGACAGACTAACAGATAACCATCCATACGTGACTGAAGCTTGACTGAAATGACTTTAGTGAGGAAATTTGAAATTAAAAATAAACCTCGGCAGTGATTGGCCACAGACAATCATATCATTAGCGCTCAGAGCGCATTTGGGGTCATTCTTCAATAATTGTTCAGTGTTAGACACAGATTTTAAAGTGTGGTGTTTTTCCCATATGAAAGACAGTGAGTTAAATTTAGGGACGCCATCCTATAGCCAGCAGCTCAGCTGAGTTTTGCTAGCACTTCTGTGTTAATTATTCATAATCTGGTAAGATTGAAATTATTTCTTTATATATTTTGAATATTGTTTCATGTTCGAGTGATTTGATACTGCCATATCATAATCTAGCCTTACAAACAAGTAGGGATTTTGCTCTAGACCCCCCGCCCAAGTCAGGGTCTAGGGACTAACAATGTACCTAAACACCAGCAAGGATTATGCAAGACAGATCAAGAGTTGAGAATAAGGAAACATATTACCTATCCTCTTTTAGGGTAGAAAACTAATAATTATTTTTCAGAATCTATAGTCTGGGAGGATCTATCGGATGTAAACCCACCATGGTAACTGTGCTGTTTGGTCAGAGAGATCTGACCTGTCTGTATAATGTGGTTGTTGTGTCAGTGTGGTGTCCAGACGTGGGTAGAGAATAGATTTTGACACATGGCCCATACTTTGATTGCAGAGCTGCGAGTTTCTGTCGTCCACGAAGAAGTATCTATTCGGGTGGTGATTTACACAAGTGTATCTGTGCAGTCCTTGTGACAGAGACCACCATTATTGCCCGCCAGCACGGAGAGGTGGGACCACCTGATTTCAGCACCAGAGCTACAAAATACCAGATGATGAGTGAGCCTCTGGTCTGCTGGATATTCACCAACCCCATTTAGTTGCAGATACCCCATAAAAATTCCCACCATTTTCTGGACACTGTGTAGTCAATATAGACAGGTGTGATGAGACCACCCCAACAGCACAGACAATAAATATCCTCCCTAGTAGCTGACTACCAGAACATTTTAATAAAACTAACTATTCTAGTACTTAAATATGTTCACTTTTGCATTTATTATGTAACATTCCATGCATAATTTTTATAAATTTTAAATCCTTCTTTTAAAACAAGTTCTGGTCAAAATAAAAACTTGATCCAGAACAAATAAATGTAATATAATTATATCAAAAACTTTACACACGTGAGTTAGTTCAGTGTATTGTAACACTTGTTAATCTTATTAGTCTTGTTAAATATCTATGGGTATATTTATAACTATCACACCACAGTACACATCATAACCCTAGACACTTTACGCAGCTACATTCATAAAAAAAAAAAAATTAAGTGTGAGGTCGTAGTGGTAGCAAGAAAGGCCTTCTGACAATTCTCAATTACATTTTATCTCAGGAGCCTTCACAGCTGGCCTCATACAATTTACATGTAGTACCATCATCATCATACAATACCATCAATACCACTACATATATTGGGGTCTTGTCCAGGGATAATTAGCCCAACAGTAATATTAAGATCTCCTGGTGGGAGAAATAAAAGTAGGGAAATAAATTGTAAAATTTCCTTTAAAAGTAAAAGTGTCCCTGCAGATAAAAGTTGGTGAATCTTCACAGCCAGTAATAATTAATTAGTTAACTGGTTAGTTAGAATTAGTTAGATTATAGTCATAAGAAGTACTTAGCTTGTATATTATTATATTGTCTGAAAAGTATGGCTGAGCTAGCAAAGTTTAGATCAGCTGCTGTGCTCACTGCGAAGGAGATGGGGATGGATGGTCAAATTTTAATTCAATACGTAACGACTGAATGTGATAAATATATTGAAAGGGAAGATAGAAAGGTAGCTGAAGAGAAGAGGTTACAAATTGAGGCTGATAGAGAAATTAAGAGGCTGCAGATTGAGGCAGAAGAAAAACGACAGCAAAGGGAGGCAGAAGATAAAAAGGCCGAAAGGGAGGCAGAAGATAAAAAGGCCGAAAGGGAGGCAGAAGAAAAAAGGTTGACTGCCGAAAGGGAGGCAGAAGATAGAAGGTTGCAGAGGGAGCACGAATTACGACTAAGGGAGCTGGAATTACAAGGCCCGGCCCCTGAAAATGGTGCCAGCCCTTTTGCCTCAGATGCTACGCCCAGTATGGGAGCCTCAAACTCAGCTATGGGGTTTCATTTAGACCATTTTGTTGAGAAAGACGATGACATAGAGGGGTACCTGGGACGTTTTGAGTTATTAGCTACTACATATGGGTTAGAGAGAGAGAGGTGGAGTTTAAAGCTATCACAGGGATTGAGGGGTGCTTCTTATGAAGTATTTGCCAAAATGAACAGGGAAGACCAAGACAATTATGACATGTTAAAGCAGGCTTTGTTATTAAGGTACGAGAAGAATGGTGAATTTTATCGTAAGAGATTTAGAAATGCCAAACTGTTGTCTGGGGAGACATACCACCAATTCTCGGCCAGACTAGAAACCTATTTGGAGAAATGGACGGCTCTGGGGAAGACCCAAGATCTTAAAGAAATGATCATGATTGAGCAATTGAGAGAGTCCATGGCTCCAGACATGAGAAAATTTCTCATGGAACAAGGTGCAGAGAAGTTGGGGGAAATTTTAAATGTTGCTGAGAGGTATCAGGCAGCTCAGGCAGAGGTAAGTGGTGCTAAGAAGAAGCACATAGACAATTTTAAAGCTCCACAGCAATTTAATAAATTTGATAATAGAGAGCAGGGAAATAAAGGTAGGGCAAATTTTGAGCGGCCAAGAAATGACTATCGCGACAGAAACTCACAGTTCAATGACCAAAAGTTCAATGAAAGAAAACCGTTGAACCAAGGAAAAAGATGGTGTAAATGGTGCAAGAAGGATAACCATAACACCGAATTTTGTAGAAGGAAACCTTCAAACATTGCTGCAATGAAGTCGGGGACGCAAAGATTAAAGGTTAATCCTAAGGGACAACAGGAACCTTATCACCCCCCAGTTTGTGAGGATGTTATTTGTAATGGGGTCACCATAAGGTGCCTTTATGATACAGGTTTGGATTATGATTCAGTTGTGAAGTCTAGCCTAGTGGACCCAAGTCAGTATACCACAGAAACAGTGGAAATACAAGGGGCGACCAAGGACATACCCAGGGTTCGTAGCGACCTGGAAAAACCTTGAAAAACCTGGAAAACGAAAAAAAAAATTCCAGGCCTTGAAAAGCCTGGAAAAATGGCTATAAGCCTTGAATTTTCCGCATCGGACCTTGAAAAATAATACGAAATCGAAAGTTCGTTACTTTGTCCATTTTTTGGTTATTGATGGTATTTTTCGCAACAACAGACGCGACGAGTCTAAAAATAAATCAGCGTTTACGCCATTAACGCAAAGCGCCTTGTGAAAACGAAAAACCGCCGAAACTTCTGGAAATGCGCAAAGGGAAGTAAAAATTGTAAAGTTACCGTACAATTTTTACTTCCCTTTGCGCAAAGTTACCGTAAAATGTTTACTTCCCTTTGCGCATTAAATCCATTTCCAGAAGTTTTCGGCGCTTTGCGTTAACGACGTAAACGCAGATTTATTTTTAACACTCGTCGTAAGTAATAAATTCGTTTATCTCATTTATAAAACCTATTTAAATAAGTCCAGTTTATTATATTTATGATAAAAAGACTTATCCCGTTCTACCTCTGAAGGGTTATAGGCTAATTGGGATAGGCCTAGGCCTACATGTTTTCAATTTCAGATACACAACATGAATAATCGCCGATACACGAAAAGTGGCATCACACATCTGTCAAATCGCGGTAATTAGGATAAATGAACATCAGCAATTTTGTGGATAGGCCTATGTTATTTAAAATTTTAAAAAAAGATTTAATTAAATTTTAAATAAAAATCTAATCAAACAAACGAAACAAAACCCAACAAAAATAGAAAAAAGAGATGGGGGGGGGGGGGGGTTAAAGGTCTCCAGTTAATATTTAATAAGATTTTCACTTATCATGGATTACCCTCCCAATTAACGTAACTATATATATTACCTTTTGTTCTAGTTAAATATTGTTTTCAGACTGTATTATGTATGCGTTTAAAGAATTTTGAATTGGTAAATATACATAGCTTAGGCCTACTCATAAGTTATTTGTGTTCCTTTTTTTTTTTTTTTTTTTAAACTAAACACTACTAAAGACCTACAAATGTGACATCATTTGTGACCAAGGAAAAAAAAACTCTTGAGAGCTGAGATTATTTGGACTCTTTTTTTTTTTTCAGTGAAAAGTCACCAATTTTAATTCAAATTTCATATGCAACAAGGGACATATTCTCTTCTGTGATAGTTTAGATTCAGCCTTCAGCTTTATTTCAAGACCTGAAATTCAGATTGGTGCATTTGGAACAGTAGCGGAACATAGGAAGCATTTTCCAGAAGACTGTAGCAAGAAGAAAAAACAACTCAAATCGAAAAAGACAAATCATCCTGTGGTTGGTGCGACAGAAGAGAAGGCATGCCGACAGTCCCCTGGCATGATACGAAAAGATTTAACCCTATATCCACTGTTCACTCCAACGATAATATAAACAAGACAGTTAGAAAGACTAATTCTTTAGGGCAGAACAATTCAGAAGCCAGGGATTGCAGAAAAATCCAGCAAAAGTATGGGAGGTGTGGGAACTGCAGCCAACTAGGTGCCAGCTACCCCTACCCGCACAGAGCCTATTTTTATATTATTGCTTAGTTGAAACTGCCCCTGGTCAATGGGCACATAACCTACAACACTGCCAACTCTACAAAAAAAGATCAAAGCGAAGATCAGGATGTCAGTATGACTCTTTTTATTGAACCTCTTTTTCTTCTTTGGGACGTTTTGGATGTTATGTACTAGGAGCCGCGCTTTTGCGTAGAAAACCACACCGCTCTGGCGACCCAGGTGATCCAGGATCAAACCCAGTCGATGGCATTTGAGGATTTTTCGTTCGACCGGGATTTGGGACTGGATTAAAACTCGAGACCTGGTGAAACATTTGAAAGGTGTGTCGTCGACCAGGGATTGGCGGCTCCTGAGCCGACCCAGCTCTAATGGGTACCTCCGAAATAAGCGAGTATATGCCTGAATGGCGAGGGACACCTGTCTCTGTACAAGAAAAGAGGGATACTCACGTAAATTCCAAGTCATGTTAGTCATTAATAATAACCTGAGATTTCGCCTCGAGTATTGGCGGGCGTACGAAAAAAAAAATTGAACCTGATATTCTTTACGACGCAATGTGACAACCTTCAAAACAACATGACTTACTGAGCACCACTTCATTGTAAAAAAAGTAAAGGGCAAGGTACAAAACAGACTGTTAAAGTGTGTAAGGCTGCAGGGAAACAAAGCCAGACTTGCATGTACTGCCCAGATTGCAATGTACCTCTATGCTTGATACCCTGCTTCAAGTTATACCACACAGTCAAGGATTATCAAAGTGGAATCGTTGACAAAGACTCTTGCAGAGGCCTACAGCTACAACTTCAACCCCAGTTAATGAAAAAAAGCAGCTCAGACTCCAACTAGAGGTACTTAACTACTCAAAACATTTACAAACGCTCATTGTCAGATGCCACAGACACAGAATACATTCAAAAAAGACAAACACGAAAAATACAGTTTTTTTTTTAACATTTTATTCCAATTTTATTAGCCTTTTATGTTGATATACGTGGTTAATCGTTAAATCAATAGGACAGTCAAGCTTATTTTATTCATTACCCCATCCATGTCACTAACATTTTATTGCGCTGATGTTGAACAAATTCACTAAAAACTTGGAAAAGATGTCTGTTTTTCAATCTTTTATGAATTAAAAAAAAAAAAAGTTCTTTTTAAAGAAATCTGCAAACACCCTTGGTAATGGGAGACGGTAATGCTGCTCCGGATTGCTGATCAGCAAAGTGATAATTATATCTGAGAAAATTAGATGAGGAAAATATTAGAGTTTCCCATCCTTGAAAATCACGTGCTGGACCTGGAAAAACCTGGAAAAAGCCTGGAAAATGCTTGAAGAAATTTGCTATGAACCCTGCATACCACTCATGACACTTCCCATCGCAAGGATAACGGTGAAAACTCGCTATGTGGAAGGAGAAATCAGAGCAGCAGTGATAGATGAACCAATCTACCCTCTGATATTGGGGTGTAGATACGTCTTCTTGGGGAATCCCGAGAAACCTGTGATCATGGCGACAGTGCAGACCAGGTCACAGAAGAAGGAGGAAGAAGGTGAACCTATAAACGCTCATCCAGAGGAGATGAGGAAGGCGCAGGCTGAGGATAGGACACTCAAGCCCTGTTTTAAAAAATTGCCCAAATGCCATACACCTCCGAGCAAGGGGGAATATTTCATGAAGAATAGATTATTATACAGGAAGACAGGAACTAGATCCACTGGTCACGGACAGTTAGTTCTTCCCAAGAGATATAGGGCAAATTTGATAAGGAGCTTACATGTTGGAAAAGATGGTGACCATGAGAAAGTCGGTACCATCTGCCAAAAGATTGCTCTAAAATACTATTGGCCCGACGTAAATGTCGATGTTGAAAACTTTGTAGAAGCATGTGGCGTATTTCATGAGGGAACACCCACAAAGGGAAAATATGTGCAGGACCTAGAACCGCCACGGGGCAACTTTAGGCCTGAAAGGAAAACTAATTATACACGGGTAGACAAAGTGGAATGGGAGCCCCCTTTTCACACCCAGTCTTCACTTGAATGGATTAACATGGCCGCTATGCGAAGAGTACAAAGAAGAAATTTAACCCAGGATAGGATGACAATCCCTCGGTCAGACTTATATAAACTGGAGGAACAGACAAGAGAGCGAAGATCTCTCATAAACAATCTTAAGTGGGGAGACAAACCCCAGAGAAAAATTGGTAGTGGTCGATTTGTGAGTGATGATTCTAGGAAGAAAAGTCCTCATTATAAAGCTTCTAATGGACGGGACCAGATGAGTTCCATGAAAAATAAGTATGATAAATTAAAGATCCAGATGTAACTTTATTAAGGACCTGGACAGATGAGAAGGCAGAAGAGACTGTTACCTCATCGTATCAATATGTGAACGAACTGACCACTCGTTTGAAAGCTGGATGGAAACTGGCAAATGATAATTTGAAACAAGCCAGGAAGAAACATGCAGCATATTTTAATAGGAAGGCAAAGGACAGGGAACTGGCAGTCGGAGAGAAGGTGCTGCTTCTACTACCGGGAAGCCAGAATAAATTACAAATTGGTTGGCAAGGTCCATATACGGTTCTAGAGAAGGTGTCTAGAACAAACTATAAAATTGACAAAAAGGGGAAGGAAAAAGTTTATCATGTAAACCTGTTAAAGAAGTATCTGGACAGACCACTCCAGGAAAGCACCCCCTTATTGACCTTGGCTATTGCAACCCAGATGCAAAAAGAACCACTCACCTCACATGAATACCCATTACATCCTTGTGAAACAGCAGCACAGGTAAAAGTCAGTAAGCACCTGACTAAAAACCAGAGGGAGAGAGTTCAACAAGTTCTGGAGGAACATACAGATGTATTAACAGATAAACCAGGCCATACAAATTTGCTACAGTATGACATGAAACTGGTAGACACAAACCCAATCTGTATGAGAGCCTATTCTATTCCGTTCGCGAAAGAGAAGGCATTAAAGGAAGAAATAGATTATTTATTGAAGGAAGGGATTATTTCGCACAGTGAATCATCTTTTAGTTCTAGTGTCGTTTTGTTGAGGAAACCGTCTGGGGAACACAGACTGTGCATAGATTACAGGAAACTGAATGCTGTCACAGAAGGACAAGTGGATCCATTACCAGACACAAAACAGCTATTTGCCAGACTGAACAAGGCAAAATACTTTTCAAAGGTGGATCTTAGTAAAGGCTATTACCAGATCCCAGTGAAGCCTGAAGTGAGACCTTATTTGGCTTTTAGCACTTCGGATGGACATTATGAATTCAATATGCTACCATTCGGACTGAAAAATGCTCCGAGTGTGTTTTCAAGGATGATGCGAAAATTGTTGGACCCCCTGAATAACCCATGTATCACGAATTTCATGGATGATATACTCGTCGCCACAGAGACATTTGAAGAACACATTGAAGCTCTGGAGATGTTGTTTGATAGACTTCGGGAGGCGAACTTAACTGCTAGGCCAACAAAATGTTGTATTGGATGCAAAGAGTTGGAATTCTTGGGGCACACTGTATATCAGGGTAATATGACCCCTGATCCTAAGAACTTGGAAAAACTGCAGAGAGCACCTAGGCCGCAAACCAAAAAGGACGTGCGATCATTCGTGTCGTTATGCGGATTTTATCAGAAATACATCAAAAATTTTAACGCCATTTGTGCTCCTCTGACTGATCTGACTCGCAAGGGACTTCCAGATAAAATTATTTGGACTGCACAATGTGAATTAGCGTTCCAAGAGTTAAAGGAAAAACTCACTAGCAAGCCTATTCTCAAACTGCCTGATTTGACACAGGACTTTGTCTTAAGAACCGATGCAAGTAATGTAGGACTTGGAGGGGCTTTGTTGCAAAGATCATCTTCACCTGATGGGGAACTGAAACCAGTCGCTTATGCAAGCCGCAAATTGAATAAGGCGGAACAAGGATACTCCACAAGCGAAAAAGAATGTTTAGCATTAATCTGGGCAATAAAGAAGTTTCAAATCTATCTGTATGGTAGGACATTTGTGGTGGAGACGGATCATCAGCCTCTCGTGTTCTTGTCTCAGGCTAAGCATGAAAACGCAAGATTGCTGAGGTGGTCTTTATTGCTTCAACCTTATCAGTTTAGTATCCAATATATCCCAGGCAAATTGAATGTCGGTGCAGATTTCCTCAGTCGGCACCCCTGTGATCAAAATTAGAGTAATGGCAGACGGGAGGAGTAATTTTACCTATGTGTATCGCTGGTTTTGGAACTTGCCATAGGCATGTTTTCAGGTGGGGAGATGTGTAGTGAAATTGACAGAGATACAACGGTAAAATTCCTCCCAAGGATAACATTTAAGGATAAAAACATAATGCGTAGGCTGCTGATGTACATGATCGCCTAGACCGCGGGTCATCACCCTCCATAAATTTGACTTGCTAGACCGGAGGGGAACGGAGTATCAAAAGGAAAAAAAAAATATGACTGGAAAGGCTAAAGAGACGCAATTGGGGGGGGAAATGGATGAAAGTAAAAAAATTCAAGTCCCCCAAATTGACACGAGGTACGGAATTGGACGTTTTGCGATACCAAGCGCTTGATTTGAATTTGAGCGGAAGAACGCAGATGTCTGAAAAAAATTACAAAAATTAAAAAGTAAATTTTTCTTAATATTAATGTTAGGAATATAAAAATTAGCTGGCCAGATGGCCTATTCTGAGCAGTGAACGAATATGGTCTTAATTTTACAGACGGATAGATAATATTGAAAATAATGACAAAAGACAGTGTAGTTTACATCAGCCACAGACTGCATTGAATCTAACATATCGTTATTTGCACACAAAAACACGACCTTGGGGACGCAGGTGTTCAAATTTACTTGGCATAGAAGTGAAGGGACATTGGTGGTAGCTGTGTCTAAATATAACTTTTTACAACAAAAATTTGAAGGGGAGAGAACGGTTGGGTCAAAAATCGAGCACAATTTTGTAGAAACACAAGTAGAGACGGACAGACTAACAGATAACCATCCATACGTGACTGAAGCTTGACTGAAATGACTTTAGTGAGGAAATTTGAAATTAAAAATAAACCTCGGCAGTGATTGGCCACAGACAATCATATCATTAGCGCTCAGAGCGCATTTGGGGTCATTCTTCAATACTTGTTCAGTGTTAGACACAGATTTTAAAGTGTGGTGTTTTCCCATATGAAAGACAGTGAGTTAAATTTAGGGACGCCATCCTATAGCCAGCAGCTCAGCTGAGTTTTGCTAGCACTTCTGTGTTAATTATTCATAATCTGGTAAGATTGAAATTATTTCTTTATATATTTTGAATATTGTTTCATGTTCGAGTGATTTGATACTGCCATATCATAATCTAGCCTTACAAACAAGTAGGGATTTTGCTCTAGACCCCCCGCCCAAGTCAGGGTCTAGGGACTAACAATGTACCTAAACACCAGCAAGGATTATGCAAGACAGGTCAAGAGTTGAGAATAAGGAAACATATTACCTATCCTCTTTTAGGGTAGAAAACTAATAATTATTTTTCAGAATCTATAGTCTGGGAGGATCTATCGGATGTAAACCCACCATGGTAACTGTGCTGTTTGGTCAGAGAGATCTGACCTGTCTGTATAATGTGGTTGTTGTGTCAGTGTGGTATCTTTGAAGGACCGAGGACTAGAATGGAACCAGGCCAGGAAGAAGACAGCTGATAGAATGGTCTGGCGCTCTCTCTTCCAAACCTCTACACCTCACGGTAGAAGGGGAACGACTAAGTAAGTAAGTAAGTGTCAGTGTGGTGTCCAGACGTGGGTAGAGAATAGATTTTGACACATGGCCCATACTTTGATTGCAGAGCTGCGAGTTTCTGTCGTCCACGAAGAAGTATCTATTCGGGTGGTGATTTACACAAGTGTATCTGTGCAGTCCTTGTGACAGAGACCACCATTATTGCCCGCCAGCACGGAGAGGTGGGACCACCTGATTTCAGCACCAGAGCTACAAATACCAGATGAGTGAGCCTCTGGTCTGCTGGATATTCACCAACCCCATTTAGTTGCAGATACCCCATAAAAATTCCCACCATTTTCTGGACACTGTGTAGTCAATATAGACAGGTGTGATGAGACCACCCCAACAGCACAGACAATAAATATCCTCCCTAGTAGCTGACTACCAGAACATTTTAATAAAACTAACTATTCTAGTACTTAAATATGTTCACTTTTGCATTTATTATGTAACATTCCATGCATAATTTTTATAAATTTTAAATCCTTCTTTTAAAACAAGTTCTGGTCAAAATAAAACTTGATCCAGAACAAATAAATGTAATATAATTATATCAAAAACTTTACACACGTGAGTTAGTTCAGTGTATTGTAACACTTGTTAATCTTATTAGTCTTGTTAAATATCTATGGGTATATTTATAACTATCACACCACAGTACACATCATAACCCTAGACACTTTACGCAGCTACATTCATTAAAAAAAAAAAATTAAGTGTGAGGTCGTAGTGGTAGCAAGAAAGGCCTTCTGACAATTCTCAATTACATTTTATCTCAGGAGCCTTCACAGCTGGCCTCATACAATTTACATGTAGTACCATCATCATCATACAATACCATCAATACCACTACACATAGATTGTAAGTATCTTCCACAATGATGGGCGGTGTAGACTATCAAAGGCTTTTTGAAAATCGACGAAGGTGATAATAAGTGGCGATTGCATTTCCACTGATTTTTCTATAATTGTTCTTAGTGTGAATATTTGATCAATACATGATCATTTCGGCCTGAAACCCGCTTGTTCTTCTCTGATCTTTTTGTCAGCATGCAATTTAAGTCTTTCTAACATCATGCAACATAATAATTTTCCAGGTACTGATAATAGAGATATACCACGCCAGTTATTACAGTCTGATAGATCACCTTTCTTCGGTAATTTTACAATAATACTGTCTTTCCATTGTTGTGGTGGTTGTTCTTCTCTCCATACTTCATTTATAATATCTAAAATTCTCAAGAGGTTGTTGTCATTAACTGCTTTAATCATTTCCCCTGAAATTTCATCAACTCCAGCAGCTTTAAAATTTTTAAATCTTTTAACGGCTTGTTTGATCTCGTCCAGCGTGAATTCATCGCAAGTTATTGGCAAGATGGTTGTGGGTGTTTCATTATTAAAATCAGGTGTTACTGTTGGTGGTGGTCTGTTTAGCACCTCCATGAAGTGCTCAGCCCATCTCTTCATTTGTTTTTTTTCTGTTGGTATTGAATTCCCTAATTTACCTTTAACTGGTGTTTCCATAGCAGTAGGCTGGTGACATAGTTGTTTTGTAATTTGATATGCAGAGCTAAAATACTGTGCTCTGGTTCTGCTCTTCCAAGGAATTGTCACTTTCTAGACAGAGCCACTTCTCAGCTCATGGGTCCACAGTGAGATCCTCCTGCATGCAGCCAACAATGTAAAAGCCCGAGTTACGTCTGGGGCCGGAATAAGCATATTGAAAATGCAGAAGGAAAGGCCCGAAGACGACTAGGCATACTCAGAAAATTAGCAGGTACCAACTGGGGAGCAAATGAACGAAATCTAAAGAAGATTTATAATGGAGTAATAAGACCACACTTAGAGTTTAGCTCAGCAGCATGGTCATCAGCTGCTAACTCACATCTGCAGTCTTTGGACAAGGTGCAAAATCAAGCTCTCAGGCTCATTACAGGAGCCATGAAAACTACACCAATAACAGAGATGCAGAAGGTTGCTGGATTACAGACATTGTCCCATAGAAGAGACACAAAAACCATGATCCAGATGGAAAAGTACAACAGTATGCCAATGCACCCAATGAAGGCAAGACTAGATGATCTGGCATTGGGACGTCTAAAGCGTAGCAGCTTTGTGCATCGGGGAAAAAGACTTATAAGACAGCATCAAGAAGACCTATCCATGAAGACAACACCACTGAAGCCCACCCTATACCCTGTACCATGGGAGCAGGCCAGCAGTGCCCTCCAAATTAATACATCAGTCAGTGGTCTCACAAGTGGATGTGAGTATAATGATCTGCAAAAACGAACTGCTACATTGAGTATGATCCAAGAAAGCTATCCCGATCAATCATGGATACATGCCTATACAGATGGATCAGCAACTAATGCTGTTAGGAATGGAGGTGCCGGTATCTTTATCTCATATCCTGACAACCACTATGAGACTAGGCACATTCCCACTGGTAAATTCTGTTCCAACTATACAGCTGAGGTTCAAGCTCTAGAGCAAGCTGCAAATATGATTTATAACACCAACTCTGACTGCCACCAGGTAGTCATCCTCACAGATGCACTGTCTGTCCTGCAAGCTCTCAAGGGTGGTAAACTCCCGCATCTGAGAAATGAACTAAACAAGGTAGCTGCCAAAAAGAGAACCATACTTCAGTGGGTACCATCTCATTGTGGTGTACCCGGAAATGAAAAGGCAGATAAACTTGCAAAAAAGGGAGGAGAATGTGAACAAGAAGATAATGAAGTCACATACTTTGAGAAAAAGAGAGCTATCCAGACTATCAGAAGAGAACAGAACCAACCCAAAGACGACTATCACACTCTTGACCGGCAGGGACAGATAACTATTTTTCGACTCAGGACAGGGCATAACAAACTGAATAAACACATGCACAAGCTACGATTGTCTGCTTCACCACTGTGCACATGTGGATTAAACGAACAAACGGCTGAGCATGTTCTACAGGACTGTCCTCTGTATGACCAGTTAAGGAAGATATACTGGCCCAATGACTCAACACTAAACTCAAAGCTATATGGAGTTAAAGAGGAACTTCAAACAACAGTCGAATTCATCATGAGAACTCGTCTGACGGTGTAATCATCAAAGATGCGATCGCAAGAAGAAGAAGAAGAAGACGTCTGGGGCCAAGTGACTCTTCCAAGCTTAGTGTGCAATGCTGGGTTTCTCAACATATTTCACCACAGGGGGAATCCCTGGAAGTGTGTGGATGATTTCAAGAGTCAATGAGGTTGTTCACGAGGCTGGTAATTTCATCATGTAGAACATATTGCTATTGAAGCCACCACTGTAAGAGCACATAAATGCTTTGATGCAGGTTTCCTGTAGTGGTGGCTCCATGTTTCATAGTGAGTAAAAATAGAAATGAATGAATTCTTAGTTTACTTTACATGTTTAAATACGAACGATCTGTATTTAAAAAAAGCTGATATCAGCTTCTCTGCTTTCATGAAAATCACTAAAATCCTTGATTTGGGTTAAAAATATCAGTTCTGAGATTCTAATCAATACCCTTTAGCTCCCCAAGGAGAATTGGCCTTCAACAAACATGTGCCTAGTCCTCCTGTCACGTGCTATCAGTTCAAATTCTTACTATGTCTTCTTCATAATTTTCTGAGATTCTGGTACTTGAATATAATTCTCAATTATAAAAGACAAATCTCAGAAATGACCTTAAATGTGTGTAAAATTTTAATGGAAATAATTTTTTCTGAAACATCTTTGAAATTCTAATCGTTAATCCTGATATTCTCCACATTTGACAGTAAAGGTAAAGGTAGTCCCAAATACTGCCATAGGGGAGTGAAGTGTTAGAGACTTCACTTTACTATGTCCGGCATCAAGAGGTGAGGTGACCCATTCCCTTCCTTGCTGCCTTTTCATTCCCTAACTCAAGAGCAAAGTCAGATATCCATTTACAGCTGGGTAGACAGGACTGTGTTGACACTGTGCATCGAACCCAGCACCTTTACCCCGAGAGACTAGTGCTCTAACCACTCTGTTGGTCAGAAGCTCCTTTAGACAGTAAAGATGGATTCTTTAAACTTTTTATCAGATAACGGAGTTTAACAAATTCTATTTCACCTGCACGAAGGTCTTAGAATGATATTGTTAGATTCTTAGATAATGTGGGTGGGGGGGGGGAGAATTAAAGGAAGCTAACTATCTGAAGATGCATGATAAGTTGATATAATAGCTACTTGTTACATATACATTCATGTTACTGTTTGATGTGTCTAAATGTATATTTTTACATTATATGCTTACTTTGTCTTGCATGACTTCTTTCAGAGGCCAGTAATAGCTTGTGGCGATAAAGCATTTCTACGATTTCTTGAAAAACACTGCCCAGTCTCAAGGGAAAAATTTTGGCCAACATGGTGGTGCTTTCAGTCACATGCTCAGACAGTTCTGAGAGCCGCATTTCAGTCAAGTATCCCCATCAGTTACACTGAGTATGTTAACAGTATTAATGGTAGCATTCGTTAGCAGCATTCATGTATTAACCGTAGCTTTTGTTAACAATATTAATTGTATTAATGGTAGCATTTGTTAACAGTATTCATTGTATTAACAGTAGTATTTGTTAACAGTATTCATTGTATTAACAGTAGTATTTGTTAACAGTATTCATTGTATTAACAGTCGCATTTGTTAACAGTATTCATGTATTTAATGGTAGCATTTCTTTACATTAATCATGTATTAACGGTAGGATTTGTTAAAAGTGTTCATCTATTAATGGCAGCATTTATTAACAGTATTGACGTAGTGACACTATAAACATACTAACATTTATTATGAGTTAAGTAGTGTTTTTACATTTTTTGTGTGCATATGCACACTGAAACTGGGAACTGTATTCAGTCAAACACCTGTGTGAATTACAGGGAAAACCACGCCAGTTTTTCATTCTGACTTTGTTCATTCTGAAACAGAGAACTGTAAACAGTAAAGGTGTATTTTCACAATATTCACATGTTGAAAATATATGTACACTGAAACTGGGAATTATAATCAGTAAAGCATACATGTAATTTCCACTTAGCTAGTATCAGTTCAACAAAAACAACAGCCACGAAGCTACAGACTTTGATAAATGTGCTCTTGAGTACAATAGGATTGATATGGTATAACAAGATCACTTGTGTGGAACTGATGACAAGAACCAGACATGTGGCAGTGGAACAAGTGATGTGAAGATGCTGGCAGTGGATAGGACACTTATTGAGGAAATCTTTTAATAGCATTACTGTGCAGTCCTTATCCTGGATTCCCCCAGGGTAAGAGAATTAGAGGTAGATGAAAGAACACACGGAGAAGAGAGCTGGAGCCCAAAGAACACATGGAGAAGAGAACTGGAGACCAAAGAACACACAGAGAAGAGAACTGGAGACCAAAGAACACACAGAAGAGAACTGGAGACCAAAGAACACATGGAGAAGAGAACTGGAGACCAAAGAACACATGGAGAAGAGAGCTGAAGAGATAAGTGAAAGTGATGAGGAAGACATGGAAATACCTTGAGCTGATGGCGTGGTACAGGAGTACTTGACATTTTGTTGAAATTTAGGACCTAGGGCAGCTGAAGTGTAACAAATGAAGACAGTTCAAATTGTTAGTTATACGCACATGCGATCTCTGTTGTGTAATTGAACATCCCTTTTAATTACAACAATTGTACCACTTACTCCTGCTGTGCCTATTGCTATTACACACATAGAAGCTGACAATGGAAATGTAACTACATACATTTCCTCTTGGAAAAGCTTCCAATCTCCTGCTTGTTATTCTTTGTGAAAATACTGCCACACAGTTTATAACTGAAGCACACAACTATAAGTGACAAAGGTTATTTGCTCATCAAAAATGGTGGACACAGCTCAGATTTCAGATGCAGATTTTCAGATTTCATAATTGACCAATTTCTTCATATTAATTAGAAAGTGAAGAATGAATTTTAACAGTGTTATCTGAAAGTAAAAAAAAAAAATGAATTTTAAAATTAAATTTGTTATCACGAGGTAAACAAGGAATTTGAAATGCCATTATTATTACAAAGTCAAGAATTTATTTTTAAAAGTATAGCCATTATGACAAATTAAATAATTAATTTATAAATTAAAAGTTGTTAATGAGATTAATTGTTTTTTTCATGACAGAAGTTTGTATTTGTTGTTCGGCATTGCATAATATGTTATACATAGGCTGGTAACATGTATTTTCTGTACATAAACAACTAGTAAAGATATAGTATTGTAAGTCTCTACTTTAATTTCTGTGTACTGTGTCTGGGTGGCTTTATTATATTATTTCTTACATTAATTGTTTTCTGTTTTTAATATCTAGGGAATATCTGAAAACACCAGACGGGGGAGAAATAAGACTAGACTGGGAAGAAAATGACAATAGCAAGTTCCCAAGTGATTCAAGACCAACAGTTCTTTTCTTACCTGGATTGACAGGTGTGCTGTAGAAGTCAGGTTGACATAAAGGGACATATCTGGTTGTTGGCTATTCGAGATCTTAATTTTGTTCTCTTTTGCCTTCTTATCATGTTCTTCTGTAATGTGAAACTGGTGTGGTAAAAAATATTAGGTAATGCACCAATACTTAGACAAAGGACAGAGAAAATGACTATGTTACAGCGACAAGGCCATCTTCAGTGACGAATGAAAACAGAAGAGAAAGAAAGCCAGAACTAAATTAAATACATAAAAATGGTTCAAAATATCTGATATCGCTGCCACAGATTCCAGTATGGACAAAATGGCCACTTGAATAGATTCAAGAGTTGTGAAACCATGTCTTTGTTAGCTTGAATTTCTAGTAAGAGTTGTTATTCCTCCTTGTTTGTCTGTGTCAGAAAATACATTTTATGCTTTTGTTTATCATTGACAGTAAAGGTACACGCAGTCTTGAGCTTAACAGTGAATATTTTATTTGAAGGGAATGAGCCACAGTAAAATGCTGTTTTTGTAAATAATTGCAGGATTTAAATTAAAATGTACATGCTCGACCTGCAATAACAACAGTTAAGTGTAACAAAGAGTTTTATGGTAATGTGATATTGGTTGTCATGGAAATGGTGGCCATATTGGATTTTAGTGCTGTATTTAACTCTTACTATCCGGCAAGCCCCGTGAAGTGGCGCGGGTTTAGTACCAATTTGGGACCCAAAGATGCAGCAATATAGAATGCAGTCAGTGACCCATAGCTTGACTGCTTACATCAGAGCCAGTGAACCAGAGCTGACTAAGACCCTACTCCACCTCCACGTGGTGGTCCTGGAAACAGTCTGCATCACTGCAGTCTGGCTGAGAGAGTAGGGATTGCAGAGGGAAGGCAAACCCGGTCCCAAAAACTGCCGTGCTGAAGTCGGATGTGTCGACCGAAAGGTGCAGATATCACAGCTTAAGCGTAAACAGACACAACGCAACCAACGTCCTTTTCAGGACGAACAAGGAAGAAGAAGAAGAAGTACCAATTTTACGGCTCGCCAGTTCACGGGCTTTTTACATGAAGTCTCTATCGGCAAAGAGTTAATGAAAAATTGTCGATGTTTTATCCAATCCAACATTTATAGTCACTTCCTGTATTCAATCTGTTTACAAATATTAGCGTGGTTATCATTTTGATGAGTTATTAAGTTTGATTTTTAGTGTTTTGTTCGGCTGTTGATCGTAAACAAATTTGTTCTAACCAAAATGGGTTCATCTTCAAACGATTGTAAGCAAAGGTTATCGGCGGTGCAAGTAGCACGACTTATTTCTTCTTGGATCGAACATGAGGATGATCAGTTATCGAGTGAAGGTTACAGTTCAGATTCAGAATATATCTTGCCCAGCGAAGATATATGTAATCAAAACACTTAATCAGATGAGAAGGGGGCGTTTCCCCTAGCTGGTTCTGTCAGTAGTACTAGCACTAGAAATGCCAGGCCAGTGAAAAGACAACAAGGAAAAGGTAAAGATCCCATGAAGAAAAGATAGGCCTACATCTAGATCAACCCATAAAGAAGCAGAATCCACAAGTACTGATGGTAATGCAAGTACAATGAATGAGGAAATTAGGTGGAATGAAGTTGATGCTGGCTCAACACAAAATGCTTTCCACTTTGTACCACCTCATGATAGGATTACAGGTGTGAATCCAAATATTATACCTGATGATTCTTCTGCATTTTATTGTCTCAAAGCTCTTTTAACTAATGAGATTATAGATGAGCTTACTGTTTCTATAAATGAATATATTGCCTCGTATACTGACTCTGTCAGTCAAATTCAAGGAAGTTGAGGGGAACTGCGGTAAGACGTGGAGTACAATGGATGGGTTTGAAAAAACAAAATCGCATGGGGTGTCTAAAACCAGCCGGTCTCAACACTTTTCACACCTTTGTCTGAGGTCACCCTTTCCTCTCTTGCTCTATTTTGACTCTTTCCACTCTTATCCTATTCTTCTATTTTTTATGCCATCCTCCATAATATGTATGAATATACACTGTTTCTAATTTGTCTTGATTTTTTATTTCAGATTTTTTTTTTTTAAATTTCATATTTATTTATCTCCCACTCATTCTGTCCTCTTCTATTTCCAGTCCCCACTTTTATTACGTTTGGGTATTTTATTGTTCAGTTTGGAGCCGCGCTGGTGTAATGGCTTCGGCGTTGTACTGGCGACCAGGTGTTCATGGTTCAAACCCGGGCGTCGGCGTTTGAAGAAATGTTTACGGCCGGAAATTTGACTGAATAGCCTGAACGGCTCCTGTGATAAACCCTCTGTGGATGGGAAGGAGCGAAGCTCCTGACCGGGTTGGAAGGAAAGTCCTCAGGTTCCCCAGCCTCGCAATGACATGTCATTGGGCCGAAGGGCTGAAAGCCCAAGTGCTGCTGGTTAAGGAAAAAAAAAAAAAAAAAAAAAAAAATCAGTTTTGTTTTTTAGTTTTTAGTTTCTTAGTATGTATTGTGTACATCCGGTGGCAGAAGTCACTTCCTTTCCAGCCACGCTGTCCATCAGCGGGCCGCGATAGTAATAGGATTTATGCCTTGCCTTCAGGGAAGTACCTAGGTTTTATTTTTATATTTATTTTAGTTCTTATGTGTCCTATCTAGCCTTCACTTTCTTTCCTTTCCTGACGAAGGCCTTGTGGCCGTAATGTAGACTATTTTCTTTGTCTTTTGTCCTCGTAAGACGAATCACCTTTTTTCGATTTTTTTTCAAACCCATCCATCCTTCAGTCAAATTCAGAAACGGCGACAAAAAGATCTGTCTATCAAAACTGGTATCCAGTTACATCTCCAGAACTGTGCAAGTTTTTTGCTGTGATAATAGCAATGGGAATTGTGAAAAAACCAGCCATTAGTGATTATTGGTCTAATGAAGGCTTTATGCAAACTCCCTGGTACAGACAGATGTTTATACGGGATAGGTTTCAGATGTTACAAGGTATATCACACGATGTTTCATGTGAGTGATGTAGATGCACAAGGTAAAGCAAAGATCAAACCATTTCTACAGAATATGTTATCTAGATTCCAGGAAGCATTTTACCCTTACAAGGAGCTGTCTTTGAATGAAATGGTAATTGGGTGGAAAGGCAGATGGGCTCACAAAATGTTCAATCCAAAAAAACCATGCATTCTTGTTTCAAGTTGCGCAACAGTGGAAAGCAAGGACATCACCAATCGCTTTGGTGAAACAAAAAATAAACCACTGATGATTGATTATTACAATCAACACATGAATGGATGGATGTGACAGAGTGGACCAAAGCATTGTAACATATGGCACATTTAGCAGAAGAACAAGAAAAAAATTTTCTTCTGGATTTTTGAAATAGCTCAGCTCAATGCGTATAAATTATTTGCACTGTCAAGAACAACAAATGCCAAAAAACAGAGCCTTCTTCAATTTAAACGGCAACTTGTCAATGAGCTCTCTCTTGTTGCTGCTGTGGATTTCCAGCAAATTTCTCCCAGGATTGGACATGGCAATCAAGTGAACAATCCAGTCAACAGACTAGGAGGAACAAACAATTTAATTAAAAAATTCAAATCTCATCGCAACTGTGTCGTTTGCAGCACCCCTCAAGTAAGGGTCAGGACATCCTTTTATTGTGAAGGATGCACAAATAATCCCCATCTACATCCAAATAACTGTTTTGCTGCTTATAGTGAAAGAAAATTGTTTGTGGTAAATATCAGTTGTGTATAAAGTGTGTACATAGTTTATTTTCATCATGATTTTTCAATATGTGACCTGAACATTTCAAAAGGAAACATTTTTATTTAGTATTCAAAACAAGTGAAACTTGTCTGTGTTCTGTATAATTGGATGAAAGTGGTTCTAGGAGTTCCAGGCTTCCAAATTGGATTATTTTTGTGGGTAAGTACAACTTTTTTCCAAATTTTTTAATATTTTAAAATTGTTCTGCACTCATTACTGTATATGTTGCATGCATGTTTAACACCACTTAACAATTAAGTTAGGAGCATGTCAAAGGGGTTTCATTTCTCTATATTTAGATATATAACACTTCATGTTATCATTATAAATAAATTATTTAATGCAAAATCAGTAACGGTAGTCATGTATGTAAATAAAGGTTAAAATATTTGTGCGCTTTATCTAAATATACCAAAAAAATTCAAATTGTGATAAAAACTTTATTTGTGCTCAGAAACAACTCCAACTTTCCTACATTATGTGAAAATGGATGTACTTTAAAATGAAAGTAGGTTTAGGGGTAGAAGTTTACCAGAATTAATTATACATATTGATAAGGACAATTTGTTTTTCAATTTTTTATCTTTTTAAATTTTTCTGCATTCATTACTGCATATGTTGCATGCATGTTTAAAATCATTGAATAATTCAGTTAAGTGCATGTCAAAGGGGTTTCATTTCTCTATCTTTAGATATATAACACTTCATGTTATCATTATAAATAAATTATTTAATGCAAAATCAGTAACGGTAGTCATGTATGTAAATAAAGGTTAAAATATTTGTGCGCTTTTTCTAAATATACCAAAAAAATTCAAATTGTGATAAAAACTTGTTTGTGCTCAGAAACAACTCCAACTTTCCTACATTATGTGAAAATGGATGTACTTTAAAATGAAAGTAGGTTTAGGGGTAGAATTTTACCAGAATTAATTATACACCGATACCTCGACTTTCGTCGCTTCGACTTTCGTCGGTTTTCAATTTTAACCACGTTTCCAAATTTCGTCGCTTGCTTCGCTCTTTCGTCGCATTTGGTCACAACTGCGCGTCATCTTGATTCTTTCGTCGTTCAGTCTTTGAACAGAAATCGTTCTGTGTGCACTGTTTTTTTTAAGTTGTCTGTATTGAATCTCTTATATTTGTCTTTAAACATATTAATACTACTTATTTTTGTGATTAAAATAACAAAACTATTCATACTATATTATTTTTGTGATTATACTGTAAACAGTTCATAGTTATTTTAATGATAACAGTCTAATGACAGTGTTCATATCATGATTATAAGACACGTGTACAGTTTTCATACTGTACTTTTTTTGTGTGATTAGGCCTTATACAGTACTACTTATTTTTGTGCTTTAATATATTCATAATGGGTCCTAAGTGTAGTGACAAAGTTAAAAGAACCCATAAGGTTCTCAGTTTGCAAGAAAAGCTTAAGCTAATCAAGCTTAATGAACAAGGCATCTTAAATGCTGAAATAGGCCGCAGGCTAGGTGTACCAAGCACTACAGTTAGCACAATTGTAAAGAACAGAGCTAAAGTGTTAGAGGAAATTAAAAACGCTACGCCAGTGCATACCAAACTTATTAGAAAGAGGCACAATTTAATTGGTGAGATGGAGAAAGTGTTAAATGTGTGGATTGAAGACCAAGTCAGCCACAACATTCCTCTAAGCCAAGATCTTATCCAGGCTAAAGCACAAACTTTATTTAATGCAATGAAGGCTGAACAAGGAGAGACATCAGCTGAAGAGACATTTGGAGCTAGCAGGGGCTGGTTTGAGAAATTTAAGAAAAGGTCAAATTTGCATAATATAGCAGTGAAGGGAGAATCAGCTAGCGCAGATACCGCAGCTGCAAGAGCTTTTCAAGTGAAGCGTGAAAAAATTATAGAAGAAGTTGGCTACACAAAGCAGCAGATCTTCAACGTAGAATAAATTTCGACAGAAGTTCAAAAGTAAATAATGGGCTAGAACACCAAATAGCCTGTTACAGAGAACTTCTTAGGGAAAGGAAGAAGACATCAATGAGGTAAACGTCTTTGCTCTCCTTTTTCAAGACGCAACTGCCACAACCAACTTCAGTCACCCCTCCCTCTAACCCTTCAGATTCCGAGCCATCAACATCAGCCCCAACCCCAGTTAGATCTCCTTCAAAGTGCCCTTCTCTTAAAAGAATTAGATTGAAATCCTCCAGTTCTGAAGATGAACGTCCTCAATTTTCTCCATCTGGTTTTCTAAGTCTAGAATCCCCCTAAATTACCAACATTCAAAACTGTACATACTGTATATATTCATCGTCTACTTGCTCAAGAATGATTTCAAGGTAAGATGCTATTTACATATTTTTTTATTTTTTACTGTATTTTCTTTACTCTTATGTTTATTTCTGTTTGTCTAGGTGTTGCACGCATTCGCAAGTGTTATATAGTTAGTTATTTACGTTTTTTGGCGGCCCTAATGCATTTGTAAGCTAAATAAAGGCTATGCTTTGACTTTCGACGATTTTCGACTTTCGTCATAGCTCCGGTCCCTAACCTGTCGAAAGAGTGAGGTATTGGTGTACATATTGATAAGGACAATTTGTTTTTCAATTTTTTATCTTTTTAAATTTTTCTGCATTCATTACTGCATATGTTGCATGCATGTTTAAAATCATTGAATAATTCAGTTAAGTGCATGTCAAAGGGGTTTTATTTCTCTATATTTAGATATATAACACTTCATGTTATCATTATAAATAAATTATTTAATGCAAAATCAGTAACGGTAGTCATGTCTGTAAATAAAGGTTAAAATATTTGTGCGCTTTATCTAAATATACCAAAAAAAATCAAATTGTGATAAAAACTTTATTTGTGCTCAGAAACAGCTCCAACTTTCCTACATTATGTGAAAATGGATGTACTTTAAAATGAAAGAAGGCTTAGGGGTAGAAGTTTACCAGAATTAATTATACATATTGATAAGTACAATTTGTTTCTCAATTTTTTTCAATTTAAACATTTTTCTGCACTCATTACTGTATATGTTGCATGCATGTTTAACACCACTTAACAATTAAGTTAAGTGCATGTCATAGATGTTTCATTTTTCTACATTTTAATATATAACACTTTATGTTACCATTATAAATAAGTTACTTAATGCAAAATCAGTAAAGGCAGTCATGTCTAAAAATGTACTCTCTGAAATCAGCTCGTAAAAACGCGGTTTTTGAGCATGTATACTAAGAGTTAAATTTTCTAAAGCTTTTTTTATTTTTTACGTATGAACA
The DNA here is from genome assembly GCA_024509875.1 of Oreohelix idahoensis. Classification (NCBI taxonomy): domain Eukaryota; kingdom Metazoa; phylum Mollusca; class Gastropoda; order Stylommatophora; family Oreohelicidae; genus Oreohelix; species Oreohelix idahoensis. The sequence continues at coordinate 287,484 of JAMPIV010021120.1, read as the reverse complement.
TCACATTTGAATAGGAAGCTCATCATCATATTTGAAAACTATATTTAGATCAGGTTTTTATTAATTTTAGTAGATCAAGAGCTACAGGGCTTGGAATATGGTGTATAAAAGTAGTAACAAATGTGGTGAAATTGTAAAAAATTATATGCAATAAGTCACAATTTTGATATCAGAAATCTTACTTACTTACTTAGTCGTTCCCCTTCTACCGTGAGGTGTAGAGGTTTGGAAGAGAGAGCGCCAGACCATTCTATCAGCTGTCTTCTTCCTGGCCTGGTTCCATTCTAGTCCTCGGTCCTTCAAAGATTGTCTAATGTTGTCCTCCCAGCGGACTCTGGGTCGTCCTGGAGGTCTGGATCCCTGGCTCTTTGTTTCCCATGCCTGTCGTGGTAGCCGATCTTCTCCCATTCTGCAGACATGGCCAAACCATCTTAGTTGGGACTGTTCTATTTGGGTCTGCAGCGGATGGGATTTTAGGCCTTGACGGATCGTCTGGTTGCGGACCATGTCTCTTCTTGTTACTTCAACCACTTTCCTCAGATACCTCATTTCTGAGGTTTGGATCTGGCTTTTGTGGGTTGTAGTCATTGCCCACGACTTGCATTCATATGTCAAGACTGGGACATAGGTGGAGCGGTATACAGCCATCTTCGTTTTCTTACCAACCTCTTTCTTGCTGAGGAATCCACGATTTATGGCCTGAAAAAGTCTCCCAGCCGCCGCTTTTCGAGTGGCCAACTCTTCTTTGATGCCTCCCTTTCGGTCTATAATAGCTCCGAGATATTTAAAGTGGTTGACCTGCTCCAGGACCTGTTCTCCCAACTTAATCTGATGTTTTCTTTCTTCTCGTGATATCACCATGGATTTTGTTTTAGAGCTGCTTATGACCATCCCTCTCTTCTCCAGCTCTTCCTTCCAGACTTGCAGGTTGGATTGGAAATGTGCCTCTGATTTAGCAATCAGGGCAACATCATCAGCAAATGCCAGCTCTGAAATATAGACCTGTCTCATCTTCCAGTACCCCACTGAATACTTTCTTGTTCTCTCCTTACATGCCTTGATGACATCGTCCATAAGGAGTATGAAGAAGTAAGGTGATAGGATATCACCTTGTCTTACACCAGTGGTGGTCCTGAACTCTTCTGACTTATGGTTTGCTGTCCTCACATAATTTCTGCAAGACTTGTAGAAGCTCTGTATAGCATGAATCAGAGGTGTTGGAATATTCTTCCTTGCCAAACAGTCCCAAAGTTTGCTCCAGGGGACCCTGTCAAACGCCTTTTCCAGATCTATGAAACAAAGATGGATCTCACTCTTATACTCAAGGGCCTTTTCACTCAGCTGTCTGAGTGTGAAGATTAGGTCTTGAGTACTTCGGTTTGCTCGGAATCCGCACTGGACCTCATCCAATTGTGGCTCAGCTAGGCGTCGGAGTCTCTGCTCTAGGATTCTAGAGTAGATTTTACCAGGGACACTGAGAAGGGATATGCCTCTATGGTTTCCACATTGTCGATTGTCACCCTTTTTGAAAATTGGTGTTATGATGGCAATCTCCCAATCCTTTGGTATGGTCTTGTTGCACCATGCTGCCTGTAGGACCTTTAAGAGTAATAGGTCGCCTGATGCTCCCATGTACTTAACCATTTCTGGTGTTATACCATCATGCCCTGCTGCTTTGTCCATCTTGATTTTCTCTAGTGCTGCCCTCAGTTCTTCCATCTTTATGTCATCTTCACCATCATTGGTTTTCTCTTCTGTGCTAGTGGTTATCATTTCTGATGCTTCACCATGCTCACCATCCAGGAGTTCTGAAAAATATTCTTTCCATCTTTCCATTACTTCCTTCGGGGCAGTAAGCAATTTGCCTTGCTTGTCCTTTATAAATTTGAGAGATATCAGAAATCTAATATGACAAAAGTTTTAAATTGCAATGGAAAGTTTGTACCAAATCTCAAATTCATTGATGAATGAAAATAGCAAATTATAAGAAAATTAGCAATAGGAAACAAGGTTCTTGGATATTAGTTTTTCTTTATAAAAAAAAGCACAGTTTATTAAAGAAGTACAATTTTCTAACTGAAACTACATATGTTCAGAATGTGTTTTGAAGACTTTTTTTTTAAATATATTTAGATTCTGGTATTTAAAATTATCAGAAAATAGACAATTTCCCATTCTTGTAGTTTAAAAATGTTTAGCTACAATCCTCTGCCACTGCATTCCTTAATGGCCAGTGACTTTTAATAATTGAGCAGTCAGGATAGTAAAGTTTGTAATCATATCAATGTAACGTAAGGAATAACCAGAAATTAGAAATGCAGTTGAAGATTACATTTGAAAAACTATCAAATTCACACTTTTTAAATTTAGAGACATAAATTAAAAACTTAAAACACTCTAGAAAACATACAAAAGCAGTATTTAAAAACTGTCAATTTTAGCAGACGGCATTAGAGGTGGGCAAATCGACACACTCAGCTGTTTCGAGACATTCGAAACAGTGATTTAAACTGTGTCGACACACTGTTTCGACACAACGGCGCAGCGGCACTTTTGCCCGTATCGGGGAGAAAGAAGTCTCTAATAGACAGTCATGAACTATGTGAGACAATCTCTCTGTTTTTTCTTGCGCGGTACTGGTGTGTGTGAAAATCTATGGCGTTTCGTGTGACCACAATTCAATATTTTTACACAAGTCTTCATTATGATGAAATAAAACGGAGATATGATGATAGCTGAAGTATATGTGAAAATAATAAAAAACAACAATAATAATAACAGTGATAATAACACATAATATCAAACTAGAGTAAGCTAGTTTTGGTAGACAATGATTCAAATCCACACCGAGTACACAGATATCAGCAGAGCTAATAAAGTGTCCATTACATTTATACGAACACACGGACACTTTCAACTTTAACATAGTGCCTAAAACATTGATAACTGCAGCACTGACACAATTTCTAGTGTCTATAACTTCCCAGCAAAAATAATATCACTTGTAAAATCAAGTCATCATAACACATCCCTGAAAAATATGACATGTTTGATATCCCATACTATCTTTGAATGTTCAGGAAAAGTCTTATCTTCTCACTGCAAAGGTAGAGTTGTAGGTAAAATAACAAAAAAAACTACCTAAACTTATACATGTAAAACATAAGCATTACATTACCATATATAAGAAATCAATGATCTGAAGCAACCACTTCAATATTAATTTTCATTTTAAATTGATGTTTAAAAACATCATTTTTGAAACTTTTCCACTAGAAAGGCGAGTCCGATGTTCACTTATTAGCTGACCTTGTTTAGAAAAGATGCGTTCACATGGAACAGAAGTTGCCACGATGCACAATCTTTTTTTCATTATTTCAAAAATATGTGGACAGATCACTTCAGTCTTCTTCCACCAAAGAAGCGGATCGTCTAACCTTGGCAGCAGTGGCATTTGAGCGTACTTCTCAATTTCTACAATGCTGTCGGCCCTAGGATTTTCCTCTCTTTGTTTTAGCGGGTCTCCGACGGATTTGTCGAACTCGTCCCACACGGAACAAGATGTAGTAGTGGCAACGCTTGGCTCTATTATTTGAGGAAGGTTTACTACTGAGGTTCCTTCTTGGCTCTGTAAGGCACAACACTCGTTAATTAGAATTTCTTTAGTTTCTTTCAATCGCTGCTCATTTCTGAAAAACCCATGCTCTTTGAATCGGGGGTCGACCAATGTTGCCTCCCAGACAATGGCTAGATCACTATATTTTTTATAAATTTTGTTTTTTAGTTCTTCAGTTAGCATTTCTATTAGAGCAATGACTGGAGACTGAGGCAGTGGTTCAGCAATCCTTGGCTTAGCAGTGCAACTTTTGACAGTGTTACGTATTTTTCGCCACTAATTTCCATGGTGGTATCATAAAAGCACTGCAAGACTTTCTTTGACTGTTCGATTACATACCAGTCTTCTAAAGTCAGCTTTGATCCTAAGTTTGCATTCACTATTGCTAACGTGGACTGGATTGGCTCTTTTATATGGTTTACCCTGTCAAACATCTCGTAGGTTGAGTTCCAGCGGGTCGGGCAATCTTGTTTCAGCGTCAGATTGGGAAAATCCATCTGTTTCTGGATGCTATGAAGCTTTTCGAGAGCTTGTGGGCTTCTTTTAAAAAACTCGACAACAGCTTTAACTTTTTCTCGTGTCTGTGAAATTGTCTCCATGCTTGCTTGAACAACAAGGTTGAGACTGTGGGCAAAGCATGGTATGTGCAACCATTGGCACAATTTTACAGCTCTCACCATGTTAGCTGCATTGTCCGTTGTGCATGCTACAATTTTGTCTTGCAGCCCCCACTGCGACACAATAGTTTTCAGAGCATCTGCAATGTTTTCTGATGTGTGTTTACCGGTAAATTTTACACAAGACAGCAGGTAGGACTTCATTTGACAGTTTTTGTTTATAAAGTGCGCCGTTACTGCTAAATAATTTTCGTTTTTCAAAGATGTCCACCCATCAGTGGTCAGGCTCACGTATGATGCACCACTCACATCATTTTGAACATCTAACAGCGTGATGTCATACAACTTTGATAAGAGGCTGTTAGACAATGTCTTTCGACTTGGTGGCTCATAGCTTGGGTTTAGAATCGAGATAAATTTCCTAAACTCAACACTTTCAACAATACAGAATTGAAGGTGATCCTTCACGATTATTCTTAAAATCTGGTCGTCTAATTTCTCTCTCTTGGCATTCGTAATTGGTCTTGAATAAAACCCTGTTACCTTGCATTGATTTGATTTTTTAACTTTTGGAGCTGTGAATAGTGGGGAAGTTTCTATTTCTCCACACCTTGCCTTCAATGTCGAAACTGACGAATTATCTACCGAAATGATCATCTCTTCATCTAGTACTTCTTGCTCTGCGAGATGCGGTATTTTGATACGACTGCTACATAGATCCACGAGGGAATGTTTAAATTTCATGTGCCTAGTTATACTTGAAGTTGATGAACCCTTGAATGATAAAATACCAGAACAAATGTTACATTTTACTTTGTTGTCTTTGATCTTTACAAAATAATCCCAAATAGGGCTTCTCCCCGCCATAAATGAAGATTAAATGAGGTTGAACACAAGTTTTAAACACTATTTTATGTATAAACAAAACATGTTTTCTTACAAGAGCGCCTGAAGTCAGGAATCAAGAGTACCGTAACATGCGTATAATGAGCGCTTGGATGAAATAGAACTATGGAACTGTTTCGAAACAGCAGACTACAAGTAAATTAACTGAAACAATGAGACATGAGTCGTGACACCCTAGTATGCAATTTACTTATTCTTGTTAGTACAAATCTATGGTATTTCGTGTGACCACTGTTAAGAATTTTACACAGTCATTTTCATTATGATGATATGCAAGGGGAACATGCTGACAGCTGCAGTAAAAGTGAAAAAAATAATAATAATAACAGTAATAATGACACATTATATAAAACTAAAATAGGTACAGTCAGCAACAATGATTCAACTCAAACCGAGCAGACACCTAGTAGTAGTAAGCCTCTTTCAGTACTGAGGAATTATTTTAAAAAAAAAATTATGACTTGTTGGATTTTCCATACTATCTATGAACACCTAATGTACCGCACGCTTCACTCAAACTTTTACAAGGCCCACGAAGGTGAGACAGTGTGTCTCTGCAAATCAGCGAGGCAGACAGGAACTGAAACTGTGCGAGTGTCGATACAACAAGAAGGCTGTGTGTCGAGTCTGTTGGACTCGATGCTGTTTCGAAACATTGTTTCGACACATACACACAGTAGCCATCTCTAGACGGCATGTCATTTGCCCCGCTCCCAGAGGTCTCTGAGGAGACAAAGAAAGAAAAGGACTACTGCTGTCACAGGCATGTCATAACTGTTGACTAATATGAGGTTGTGTAGTGTCCGTGTAGTTTCTGGGGGATTTCTGAAGAGACAAAGACAGAAAAGGGGCTACTTTACCCTCAAGGATGTTGTACAAGGTGATTTATATGAGGTTTTATATTGGGCTGGCAACATCATCATGTAAAACTAAGTGCTACAGAAACCACCTTTACAAAAGTATGCAAATGCTTTGATGCAGGCTTCCATCAAGGGGGTCATCTGCATAAGGAGCTAAAGGAGAAATGATGATGATAAGTCATGTCATGGATAAAGAAAACAAGGAAGGACCTTGAAGGCATAGTACAGGGCAGTGAAGGCATAGTACAGGGCAGGAAGGCTTGGCATGAATTAGTTGAAGAAGGTCTATGCTCCACAAACCTATTGATAGCATTACAAGATAGTCCTTGTTTTAGAATCCCCAGGGAAAGAGAGTTAGAGGTAGACCAAAAAACACACGGAGAAGAGAGCTGGAGAGAAGTGAAAATGATGAGGAAGACATGGAAAGAAGCTGATGGCACGTGATAGGAGGGACTTGGTATGTGTTTGTTGAAGGCTTGTGTCACGTGATAGGAGGGACTTGGTATGTGTTTGTTGAAGGCCTGTGTCACGTGATAGGAGGGACTTGGTATGTGTTTGTTGAAGGCCTGTGTCACGTGATAGGAGGACTTGGTATGTGTTTGTTGAAGGCCTGTGTCATGTGATAGGAGGGACTTGGTATGTGTTTGTTGAAGACCTGTGTCACGTGATAGGAGGGACTTGGTGTGTGTTTGTTAAAGGTCTGTGTCACGTGATAGGAGGGACTTGGTATGTGTTTGTTGAAGGCCTGTGTCACATGATAGGAGAACTTGGTATGTGTTTGTTGAAGGCCTGTGTCATGTGATAGGAGGGACTTGGTATGTGATTGTTGAAGGCCTGTGTCACGTGATAGGAGAGACTTGGTATGTGTTTGTTGAAGGCCTGTGTCACGTGATAGGAGGGACTTGGTATGTGTTTGTTGAAGGCCTGTGCTGCTTGGGAAGCTAGAGGGTATTGATTTAGTATGTTCCATAGGGAGTTTGATGGGGGTAAAAAATGTAAGGTAAAGGATCCCGTTACACGCCCATTGAAGTTTAATGGTGGGGATGATGACATATCATTTGATAATCTGCCACATGAGAGCTTAATGAGGCACATGACATACTATCAGTAATTCACTTGTTGGATTCTCATCATTATTCCGTTGTGGTCTTCATTTCTGTCAGTAACAACAACAACAAAATAATACCAGAGGTGACTGTCAATGATGATATTTGTGGCTGAGTACTCAGTCAGTTCTTTCCAAGTGTTGTTGTTTTGAGCTGATTTGAGTGACTTGATGATGAATTCATTCATCAATTTCTTTCTCGCTCCTTGTGGATGATGGAGTGACATTGTGGCTGGTGTGTTTGCAGGAAACCTGCACAAAGCATTCACATATTCTTGTAGTGGTGGTTTCTGTAGCAGTTTGTTTGACACCATTCACAACTTCATATTAGTCGCCTTGTATGACATGCCTTAGGGGGCGGTAGATTTATTCCTTGTTTGTCTTGTCAGAGACACCTGGTTACTACATAAGACTGATGATGAACTGCTGGAGTTTATTTTTTATCTGCCAATGTCTGCAGAGCATCTGAGTTGTTAGAGCACTGGCCTCTCGCAGCAAAGGTACAGGGTTTGAAACATGATATCATGCTCTAGTCTGCGCAGCTGTAAATGGGTATCTGGCACTGCACTTAAGGTAAAGAGGGCAAAGGCAGTGAGGAAGGGAACTGGTTGCCACTAGCTAGCGAAGCTGGATCTAGTATATTGAAGTCTATAACGCTTCGCTTCCCTGCGGCAGTATCTGCTATGGCACTATTTTTACCTTTAGCGACCACGTGTGTGCAGGCCATGACAATGTTTTACTACTTACTGTTGAAGTTAAGATAAAAATTAAATTGAAAACTCTTTTAATTATATTAATGCAGGGTATAAATGTGTACAGTAATAATGCTCCTTTACCTTGATGAAATAATATTTTGTTTGTTGTTTAGCCGCCTTTTATAACATGCCTGCTAGGTGACTGTAGTTCTTCATGCCTTCTTTAGTCCTGTTCTTCATGCCTTCTTTATTCCTGTTCTTCATGCCTTCTTTATTCCTGTTCTTCATGTCTTCTTTAGTCCTGTTCTTCATGCCTTCTTTATTCCTGTTCTTCATGCCTTCTTTAGTCCTGTTCTTTCTTCTTCTTCCATCCTTAGCCACCAACCGGCAAAGCAGTATGTGGCCAGTACGCCTAGTGGCGTCTTAGGGCAACAACAAATTGATCAATCTATCGCTGTTTCCACCACGCCTAGTGGCGTCTTTGTGGAACAAAAACAGACCAAACAATCTATCGCTGTTTCCGTAATCAGATTGGTTGGCAAGCAGGTGATCAGCCCACTGTGCGAAGTTTTTACGGGATGGGGTAAACAGCCCCATGCCCAAACCCTCCTTAGTCGCTTTTTACGACATGCATGGTAGGGTGCAGTGTTACTATTCTTTGCTCCCCTTTCGGGCCCCGGCAACACACGGGTGAGTCCTGTTCTTTGGGCCTTCTTTATTCCTGTTCTTCATGCCTTCTTTATTCCTGTTCTTCGTGCCTTCTTTATTCCTGTTCTTCATGCCTTCTTTATTCCGGTTCTTCATGTCTTCATTTAGTCCTGTTCTTCATGCCTTCTTTATTCCTGTTCTTCGTGCCTTCTTTATTCCTGTTCTTCATGCCTTCTTTATTCCGGTTCTTCATGTCTTCATTTAGTCCTGTTCTTCATGCCTTCTTTATTCCTGTTCTTCGTGCCTTCTTTATTCCTGTTCCTTATGCCTTCTTTATTCTGGTTCTTCATGTCTTCATTTAGTCCTGTTCTTCATGCCTTCTTTATTCCTGTTCTTCATGCCTTCTTTATTCCTGTTCTTCATGCCTTCATTTAGTCCTGTTCTTCATGCCTTCTTTATTCCTGTTCTTTGTGTCTTCATTTAGTCCTGTTCTTCATACCTTCTTTATTCCTGTCCTTCGTGCCTTCTTTAGTCCTGTTCTTCATGCCTTCTTTAGTCCTGTTCTTCATAACAACCTATCATTGATGGTGCCCAATCTGTTGCACAAGCAAGAATGTTAGTAAGCGGAATGTCCTTCTCTTTGAAAAATTTCTCTACTGCACGAAATATTGATTCACCTTTTGTATCAGTTACTAGTTGCTTAGCAAATAACAACTCTTGAACCAAGCTTTCATCTTTTACGAAGCGAACATAGGCAAGAAGCAAAGATTCGTTGCCCGGCAAAGTTAACTCATCCAACTGCAATGCAAACTCTGTTGTCCTAAGTATGTTGCACAATGTATTTTCAACATTCTCAGCCATTTAATCTATTCTTCTTTGAACAGAGGTATTGCTGAGCGGAATTGCTTTAATTATTTGTTCAGGTAACTTATGCATAACTGTGCTCACAAACTCCCTTATAGCTGGCAAAATCAAATTTTCTGCAATTGTGTGAGACTTTCCAGATTTAGCTATCAGCAATGAAATTTTGTATGAAGCTCGCAAACCATAACAGCTTTGTTGTGAAGTGTTGACAAACATGTCACGGACAGTTTTACTTTTCTGAAAGTTTTCACGAAGTGACTGAAAATATGTCAAACTTGTATCTGTTTTATCAGGGTGAATTTTTTTCAAATGTTCAAGTAGTCTGGAAGGTTTCATCGCCTCATTTGAAAAGGCTCTTTCACATAATAGACACATTGGCAGTTGTTGGTTATTTAGTGCTGGAATAAATCCATATTTCAGATATTCTACGCTGTATTGTCTGCACTTCTTTTTGGTTTGTTCTGCTTTTGCCATGTTTGTTCTGAATTCAGGAATAAAGAATTGTTTTTACAATTTTGCAGATAGAAAAATGTTCGTCGAGTAAACAACAAAAACTGATTTAAAAGTGGCTTTACAATAATGTTGACACAGATGTTCTTATGAGTTTACTCTTCTATTTTATAAATTTTTTAACTACAGCCATAAATAAATTAGAAAAATACAACGAGAAAAAAAAAAACAGCAACAGCCACACCAACACTGAAGTAACCCAATAATCATTTCATAAAGTATAATAATAGTTATTTAATATGAACAAAATATAAAATAACGCACTATATTGATAGGTCTTCAGATTTAAAAATTGGGAGACAGTAGCCTAACTACAAAGTGTAGAAATCACAATAACAAATTAAAAGGATGTAATATAATGGATCGAACAGCAATATTCAATATACGGCAAATCTGTATCAAAATGAATCTGCTTAATTAATAATTAAAGTTAGTAAAACTGATGCTATCTCTGTGCTAAAACAAACAAAAAATATAAGTATGAAAACTTACCTTATCAACAGGATGAAATTGTTTGATACCCAGTACACGCTTATTTGAAACCACTGTTCACAAGAAAAGCTGAGAAAGTTTCCTGGTTTTGCTCATAGCCAGCGCAGCAAAGTTGAAATAGATGGGAAACGTACATCGCACCAGTCGATTTATGAAAGTCTGAATGTAAGGTAGGAAAGCCGGTTCAGAGGTTCAAAGATTGATTTCTACTTGCTCCCTTGAACCTTTTCTCTTATTTATTACCAATCTGCGAATATCTAGTTACCACTAGCCCCCGCATATACTGAGACAATAAATTTCACAACAAAGCAAAGTTGGTACTTTCTGAATCACCAGGAGGTATCTAATTTCGTCCATGCCATCGGCACAGATCATTTCTCTTTCTTCAGGAGTGAACGAATGGACAATAGGTGTTTGGTTAACCCACTTTCCTAGCAGTTCCCGATTACCGTTTATGGTCAGCGATGGTTACCTGAGCTCAGAATGACACGCAGAGACGAAACTATACCTTGCTTAATGATCCTAGTAATACAACCATCCACATCGTCCCCGCTTCACTGATGTTGTCTCTCAAATCCACAATTCCTTTCTCCCCCGCACATACTGAATTTAGCTTGTCAAATCCTGAACCCGCCTTACAACTAAACGCCCACTGTTTACTACTGAACGCCCCCCCCCCCTCCCCTTTCCTCTGGCCCCTTTTTTTCCGTATCGCACCCTTGGATCTTTCCAAAGCCCCCAGGGGGCGGTACCGCCCACTTTGGGAACCACTGCTCTACATAGAAATTAGCAAATTCAAAGGCCACATCAATAATACAAGCCATATAATAAGAGGTACTCAGAATGTACAATATACAAGCCATATAATAAGAGGTACTCAGAATGTACAATAAACTATTAGTCAGTATGGACAACCTGTCAGTACTCAGGTAATGCAAACATTACTTCTGGTACTGCAACAACTTTCTGAATCAGAAACAACCTCGATCCTTGCAGTAACAAAAATCACACAATGGACAAATGCCTTCCACAATGTCTTCCACCCAAGAGCAACACGGACGTACATCCACCCTCGTCCAACACTTCTGTTAACTAGCTTCTCACAAACTTCCTAATTGGTTAACCTCCACATGCCAGGCTCAGTCTAGCCAATAATAATTTCTACTTTAGTCACATGACATAACGATCACAGTTCAGTTTCTCGTGGGAACATCACATGCAGCTCTCAAAAGTTTCAACTCAATGCATTCACGATTGCCACAACAACGAACCCAACAAATCTTGTTCCCCCTGGAGCGTTCAGCCATAGCCCCTTCTCAAAATCATATCTAAATAGCCATGTTCTTTTGATTGCAGTCACTTCCTGTATTAAAACTCACTATTTTGTCATTACGTTCCAGGCAGCAGCAAAGAGAATTACATCCTTCATATGGTCCATGATACTTCAGATATGGGGTACAGGAGTGTGGTATTCAACAACAGAGGAACAGGAGGATCCACTTTAAAGGTACATCATCATTTAACTTCAGCTCCCTGTGGAGCATATGCCATCAGCAGTTTTCTGCCAAGCCGTCCTGTCCTGTACCATCCATTCAAGATCTTTTCATGTCTTCTTTATCCCTTTTAAGTATGCTCCAGTTTTCTTCTCCTGCTTTTTTAAGGGCCTCCATCCATTTCACTCTAATGACCATGTTTGTACTTTTCAACATATTTTATATCATGCTTATAAGTAAAAAGGTAAAGGATCCCGTTACACGCCCTATTGAGGCTTATTGGGAATATGGTGTTAGGCCCATATTTTCTTGACCGTCGACACACTAGGGGTGATGTGGTCAGCATCACGCCGGCCACCTTAACCTTCCCAGAGTTGCTCTGGTACCCATTTGGGGCTGGGTCGACCTAGGAGCCGTTTGCGGCCTAAAAAAATCCCACATCTGGTGGATCGAACCATAGACCACTGAGCTAGGAAGCCAGTGCACTAACCACTATGCTACCGCAGCTCCCTATGCTTATAAGTAGTTAATGTTAATATGAGTGTGCTATTTTATTTTACTTTACAACGTTGAATTCCTTGAAATTGATATGTAAAATGCATGTGAGAATAAATGAATTCAGTATGAAAGGTGAGAGAAAGGAAGGGCAGAATGTCAGATGGGCCTGCGTGCTGAATTCTCAACCCTTTGAAAATAAAGTTTATTCGTCTTAAGCCAAATGCATTAAAAATAAATGAAAATGATACTAGCTGTAAATGGAAATGTTGTTCCCAACAATACAGGGTGTAGCACAGTGAAGTTCCAATGTTTAGGCTTCAGCATAACTGCCATTTTTCATGACATATCATTCGGTCCGATTTTCCAACACACAGTTAATCTTTTCCATTTACTGTCACCATTTTTAGTCAGTTACAGGATCTTAAAAAAAATGTTGCTCAAAATTCATATCACTAACATTTTGAAAAAATACATAGATTAATGCTGTTTATTATGTGTTTTTGTCATGTGTACATTCAAAGTTTAAAATTGTACAAGGACTTTAGGGACACTGTTACACGGGGGTCGTCGTGTTTATAGTAGTGTTACAAATCCAGTGTTACCAAAGGGTTCTTCAGTGATTACCATTACTTTCATTTTTATCCCTTGTCTTTCTTAGTTAGTTATGGTATCGTGCTATTGATGGTAAATTACGCGAAGGTGGGATAGAATATTTGTCAACATCATTATATATTCAACTTCCAACGTTCAGAGACTTGATAAGTCATTCCTTGAGTCCATATAAATTTAATATATCAATTCCATACACGAACAGTTCACACATGGTCATCATGAAGAGTTATACATAATAATTGCAGTTCATACTTCATCTATGATTCCTTTACAAATCAGTCCTTGTCTCATACATCTGTATTACTGTAGACAGAACGACATAACTGTATGCACGCGTGGTTGGTAAATTCAACGACCGACAGTGAGATTATGCGTCTGGCACTAGTATCACTAAAAAAGGACTGTTAATTCATCCCGACAAGGTTTAGTCAATTACTAACCTGTAACTTCATCTTTCTTCATCACAACAGTGGACTGACCCATGTCCATGAGAAAATACAATATAACCGTGTGGCTTTCTATGCCCGACACTATAAGAATATAAAGACACGTCTTCTCCGTTTGACGGTCATTTGAAAAAGGGTCCCGTTACTTGGTCACCGTGCGTGACTACCAACGCTGAAACGTCACAGCGTTCACTAGACTAATAATACTTTTTACATTACATTAAACGTTGTAACCCCTAAAATCGCATGCTGCTAACCTCTAGCAGACAATGCCAATTAATCTACCGTAACAGACACCTTGTATATCTCACCAATCAATCACTTTTTCTTTTACTTTCTCCTGTGACATGGGCTTCAATTTCCTATTCAACCTAAAAGTGATTCTGTTATTTTATCTTGTGCTGTGTTTTAGATAATTCTTCAATTCATTAATACTCTTTCTCTTGTGTTGTTGTTAATTCTGTTTGAAAAACTCGCTGTCCTTTGAACTTTTTAAAATATGTCACTAGTCAGCCTGTGTCTTATATAAATTCTTGTGTTTCAGACTCCACGTACATATTGTGCTGCCAACATTGAAGACATAAAGCTTGTGATCAGCCATATAAAGGGAAAGTATCCAAATGCACCTCTTGTTGGTGTAGGAGTCTCCCTCGGCGGGTCAGTGTATTATCATGCTTCTATAGTATTAAAAGTTAATACTTGCAGGAGTTGTAAGCCTGCTGAAAAATGTGTGGTAGAAGGTTTCCACAGTTTGTAAAAAAAGGTAAAGGATCCCATTACACGTCCATTGAGGCATATTGGGAATATGGTGTTGGGGCCCATATTTTCTCGACCGTCGGCACACTAGGGGTGATGTGGTCAGCATCACACCGGCCGCCTTAACCTTCCCAGAGTTGCTCTGGTACCCATTTGGGGCTGGGTGGACCCAACAGTTTGTGGTATTCATGAAATAAATAATTTAAAGTTTTTGATTGTGACTAATGGCCTGGGAGAAAAAAGTTAGCAAAACGTGTGATTCTTGTAGGATAAGGATGAAATAATGTATGTAGACATGATTCCTTTTAGTGTATTCCTTTAGAGTACAGTAGAATTTTGTATGGCTAAATGATGTTTACCAAGAAGTTTTATAAATGGGTGTTAGCGTAGAAACGGAGGACTGAAATGGTATGACAAGGTCATACATTGGTATGACCAATGTGAAACTGACAACAAGAACCAGACACGTGCCAGTGGAACAAGAGATGAGAAGAAGGATTGGACACACATTTAGGAAACCTGTTAAAAGCATCACCAGGCAGTCCTTGTTCTGGAATCCCCAGGGTAAGAAAAGTAGAGGAAGATCAAAGAACACACGGAGAAGAGAACTGGAAACAGATATGAAGAAGATGTAAAGAATTTGAGCTGATGGCTCGGGACAGGAAGACTTGGCATGAGGTTGTTGAAGGCCTATGCTCCTTGGGGAATTGGAAGAAGATGAAAATGAATGAATTCATTGGTCACGCTCCAAATGATTCTGACATTCCCTCACTGTATTTAACATCACCCTCATTCAGCAATAAACAGCACACAACAATTTAGACTTCACACAGTTTAATTTCTAAACTCACTGTTATACTAAATTTATTTTCTAAACTCACTATTATACTAAATTTATTTTCTAAACTCACTGTTATACTAAATTTATTTTCTAAACTCACTGCTAGGGTCATGGCTGTTGAAGTGGGCGCAAGAGGGCTTGTGGCTGCATCAGTGTATGATCTATTGAAACTGTTGGGGCTGAGGGGACAGTCGAGAACAAGGGCACTGAAGAGGCTTAGTGAAACTGCCGAAAAGGCATCAGGCTGGCTGTGGAACAACCGCAATGAGCAATGGAAATCGTGACAATAAACGCTGCGGTACAGAAAACACCAGGAATTTTTCTAAGTCCACAATACGCTGAGTTTTTAGGCGTACTAGTGAAAGGGCTGTGGCTGAGAGGCGACAGGCGATGTATACTATAAGGGGTGTCAGGAAGAATTTCAGTGGCGAGCGCGCAGTGTCAAGTCTCGTCGGCTTCGCGCAGGTGACTCAGTGTGTGTCCTTAGTTGTGATGTGCTACGGAGCAAACGGAATAATTTGTCTTCTCTTTGTTACTTTCACAATTGCCTCCACGGCTGGCAGAGTTGTGGATTAAAGTTGCTACCATAAGTGAAATGGGTTCATTTTCGATACAAGACAACAGGAGGCTGAGACGCTTGGGAGTCATGACCCAAGTGGGCCCGCCCCCCTTAGAGTGTAAAGGAGTATATGGGGCCGAAACACTTGTCGGTTGGGGGGACTACTTCTGATGATCAGATTGCTTCCTGTTGTATCGCTCTGTAAAGAGTTTCCTATCATAGTTACATGGTCAAACCAGTGACGATCGGGAAAAGACCGATTGACTTCTGGAAAGACAGATGACACTGGGAAAGACTAGAAACCAGCTGACCGGGTTAGCACCCCGTAAGCTCTATTCAATTGCTACAGGACCCAAAAATGATAGATGCCCCCAGGATTCGCCGAAAGGGGGGGAGAATGATGAATCCACAGGCGCCTCATTGGAATCGACCAGACCCGTTACACGGACTTCGAGCTCTGAACAACGGCTGGAATTTCCATGTGCCTGTGGTAGGGAATTCTCTACTCAGAGAGGAATGAAAATCCACTGAACGAAAAAGGGGTGTGGGAGGTCATCTGGGGGAGATCAACAGCGCTCTGTCTTGACGGATAAGACGTTAGAAGAACGCAGCCAGGAGTCAATCCACAGTGCTGAGTACATTCAAGTTGATCTGCCTGATGATGATCTCACACACTTCTTGGACGGGAAGAGAGAGATGCAATCAAGTTTCCACCTGCCAGTGCAAAAGGGCTTTGGGAACAGCTGGACGAAGCCTTGGCAAAAGAGTTGGATAACAACCTGAAGCAGATAACTTTGGAGAAGAAGCTGGAAATCTTCGGCGACATAATATATCTGCACTGTCGCAAAGTGTTCGGAGTGAGGGAGGCAAGGGAAAGTAACCCACCACGAAAAAGTAGAAGATAAATTAAAATAGAAGAAATCAGGAAACAGAAGAAGCATGCCCGAAAACTTTTCAAGAACGCAGTTGCCACAGAGAAGGAAGGGTTACGACAGGTTTGGGAGCACCTGAAAGGCCAACATAATGCCCTTTGTAGAGCAGAAAGGTTGTGCAGGAAGAGAAGGAAGACTCGAAGGGATAGGGAAAGATTCTTCAGGGAGCCCTTCAAGTTTGCCAAAGAACTGTTTGAGCAGCCACGGTTGGGTACGCTAAACATCAAGAAAGAAGACCTGGAAGAACACCTTAGAATGACATATTCAGATGGTCGCAAAGATGAGCCGCTCAGCAGCATGGCAGGCCTTAAATGGCCGAGTAAGCCAGGAGCTGAATTTAACACAAAGCCCCCAACGCTGCAAGAAGTTGAAAGCATTGTCCAGAAAGCTCGGTGCAAGTCAGCTCCAGGTCCTAATGGTGTTCCATATGTGGTGTATAAGAGATGCCCTGAAGTGCTCAAACGACTGCTCCGTTTACTGAAGAATGCGTGGAAAACCCAGCTTGTAAGCAAGGAATGGAGAAAGGCGAACGGAGTCTACATCCCGAAGGAGCAAAATTCCACAGACATCAGTCAGTTCAGGCCAATCTCACTACTCAATGTGGAAGGGAAGATATTCTTCTCAGTGATGGCGAAAAGACTCACTACATACCTCCTGGCAAATGGGTACATTGACACTACCATTCAGAAAGGAGGTATCCCAGGTACACCAGGATGTCTAGAGCATGCCACAATGATCCGGGAAGCAATCCAAAAGGCAAAGTCTGACAGAACAAACCTCCATGTAATCTGGTTGGATCTAGCGAATGCTTATGGATCCGTTCCACGCCAGATGTTGTGGCAGGCCCTAGAAATGTATCATGTTTCACAAGAGATTGCAGCAATGCTGAAGCTGTATTTCGCAGGGTTTGCTGTCAGATTTTCAACCAGAGAGTACACAACGAAGTGGATTGGCCTTGAAGTTGGAATTGCGATGGGATGTACCATCTCTCCGATACTATTCGTGATGGCTATGCAGGTAATCCTCAATGCGGCTGAAGGAATGGCTATAGGTCCAAAGCTCGGTGGAATGTGTCACATGCCACCGCTCAAAGCATTCATGGATGACACAACAATTCTGACATCAGATGAACATCAGGCCTGGAGGATGTTAGAACGCCTGGATGAACTAGTCAGCTGGTGCAGAATGAGCTTCAAACCCAAGAAGTCGAGAAGCCTATCAGTCAGGAAAGGGAAGATAGCAGAGGATATATTCATGGTTTCCAACCAAAGAATCCCTACTGTCATTGAGGAACCTGTTAAAAGTCTTGGCAGGGTGTATGATGCCTCATTAAAAGACTCGAAGGCAGTGCAACAGACAATAGAAATGGCAGACAGAGAGCTACAGATCATAGACCAAAGCAGACTCCTGGGAAAGTTCAAACTGAGGTGCCTCCAGTTCATGTTGATACCGAAGTTGCTGTGGCCACTGCTTATATATGAAATAAGCACAAATACAGTGGAAGCTATAGAGCAGAAGGTCAACAAGTTCATGAGAAAGTGGCTAGAGGTACCACAAGGTCTTCAGATGTAGCACTGTACTACAAAAAGTCAAAACTTCTGCTTCCTTTCAAGTCAGTTGTTGAAGAGTACAAAGTTGGAAAGGCAAGGCTTGCAATGATGCTACGCGAGTCAGCTGATGACGTGGTTAAGTCCATTCAGCCCACACTGAAAACGGGAAGGAAGTGGAGAGTGGAAGAAGCTGTTGATGCTGCCCAAGAGTCACTCAAACTGAGGGAGGTAATCGGATACACACAAACGAATAGACAGGGATTTGGTCATGGAGACATCCACTGGTGGTCCAAGGCATCAAGCAGGGAGCGCATAGACATGGTAGTTCAGGAGATACGAGTAGCTGAGAATGATAAGAGGTTGCAAAAAGCAGTGCAGCAGGTCCAACAAGGCCAATGGACTACATGGGAAGGAGCCCTGCAGAGGTCCTTGACATGGAATGATATATGGCATATGGCACCTCTTAGGCTCAGCTTCATTGTTAGATCAATGTATGACCTGCTGCCGTCGGCCACCAACCTTGTGAAGTGGGGAAAGTCAGATGATGAACAGTGCCCCCTGTGCCAGGGGAGGCAGACACTCGAACATGCTCTCAGCATGTAAGGTGTCATTAGGGCAAGGGCGATACACTTGGCGCCATAACAAAGTGCTAAATGAGCTTGCTGCGACAATAGATCTGGCAAGGATGAAGGCGAATAGCAAACCCGGGCCGAGCACCGCAAATACATACTTTCTGAGGGCAGGAAAGTCAGCACACCCCAAACCGAGTAAACCTGGTAGCAATTTACCATCTCTTCTTGACTGTGCAAACGACTGGGAGATGGCGGTAGACCTACCTGGACGAGGGGCATATCCAGAGAGTATCAGAAAATTGCGGAGACGGCCGGATATAGGGCTTCATTCTTCAGCAACGCTTCAGGTCATACTGATTGAACTGACCGTGCCATTTGAATCCAGATTAGACGAGCAACATTCGTTCAAAGCGGCCAAGTATAGTGATCTGGCCGCGGATCTGAGACATGATGGGTTCACTGCAAGGGTCATGGCTGTTGAAGTGGGCGCAAGAGGGCTTGTGGCTGCATCAGTGTATGATCTATTGAAACTGTTGGGGCTGAGGGGACAGTCGAGAACAAGGGCACTGAAGAGGCTTAGTGAAACTGCCGAAAAGGCATCAGGCTGGCTGTGGAACAACCGCAATGAGCAATGGAAATCGTGACAATAAACGCTGCGGTACAGAAAACACCAGGAATTTTTCTGTCCACAATACGCTGAGTTTTTAGGCGTACTAGTGAAAGGGCTGTGGCTGAGAGGCGACAGGCGATGTATACTATAAGGGGTGTCAGGAAGAATTTCAGTGGCGAGCGCGCAGTGTCAAGTCTCGTTGGCTTCGCGCAGGTGACTCAGTGTGTGTCTGTAGTTGTGATGTGCTACAGAGCGAACGGAATAATTTGTCTTCTTTTTGTTACTTTCACAATTGCCTCCACGGCTGGCAGAGTTGTGGATTAAAGTTGCTACCATAAGTGAAATGGGTTCATTTTCGATACAAGACAACAGGAGGCTGAGACGCTTGGGAGTCATGACCCAAGTGGGCCCGCCCCCCTTAGAGTGTAAAGGAGTATATGGGGCCGAAATACTTGTCGGACGGGGGGACTACTTCTGATGATCAGATTGCTTCCTGTTGTATCGCTCTGTAAAGAGTTTCCTATCATACTAAATTTATTTTCTAAACTCACTGTCATACTAAATTTATTTTCTAAACTCACTATTATACTAAATTTATTTTCTAAGCTCACTATTACACTAAATTTATTTTCTAAACTCACCCATACTTACATGACATAGTAATACAATGAAACTACTGCATCTCCCTATGGATAACTAGTGTAGAGAAAGATGGAATCTAACAAAGTAAGATAATGGACAGAACTGACAAAAATTTACTGAAAAAAATAAGTTAAAAATGCTGACAAGAATGAGTGGGTGAGATTCTTAATGTATTTAGCCTACAGAAAGAACAGATAACTTTTTAAGCTAAGTTGTAACTGTTTTAATTTTTCTTCTGAAGTGAATATTCCTTTATTAAATATAAACTTTATGTTAAAGTTTGCTCGCATTTATATATATATTTGAACTTTGTTATTGTAACAGATGTTCTGCTTTCATTTGTTTTTCTCCATCTAGAATAATCCTGTT
Source organism: Oreohelix idahoensis (assembly GCA_024509875.1). Taxonomy (NCBI): domain Eukaryota; kingdom Metazoa; phylum Mollusca; class Gastropoda; order Stylommatophora; family Oreohelicidae; genus Oreohelix; species Oreohelix idahoensis. Next base: position 267,291 of record JAMPIV010021120.1, on the reverse strand, counting down.
CAACTATTTAGCAAGTACAGGCATGGAAGCTGAATTGATTGCAGCAATGATCATTTCCCCTGCCTATGACTTACATGAATCAAAGATATCTCTGGACAGGCCTGTTAACTACTGGATATTCAATCGTCATCTCGCAAGCAATCTTTGTAAAATGATTAAGAAGTGAGTAATTTGTATCAGGATTGTACAGTCTGCAACCATTTATCTAAAATTTGAAAAGCACTGTAAACCAAATGCTTTTTTCATGGTGTGCACAGCATGACACAAGCGGATGTCACTGTCAGTTGCATCGTGTTTCCTGTCTGTATGCTTATACTGAGATGCTAGCGCACACGCTATATATCAGTCAAGTTGATGTAAGCACCAGAGTGTATTAAAACTTTCAAGTGCGTAGCATGGTCAGTTGTGTCTCAGCACTGCTACCAGCCACATATGTGTGAGTGGCTCTCAGAGAATGCACCTACCAACAAGACGTGCCCTTAGTTGGAAAGGTGATTGAAAGCTATTCTAGCTTCCTGACTTCTGATGCATAACTAATTTTGAGAGCGAAGCTTTCTTTGAGACCTCTGTCAAGCCATGCTAGTATGTTACCGTAATATACTGTACACATATTGTACTACTGTTCTGAAATTTAAAAAATTCATAATTCGGAAATACATCTGGCCCCAATGGTTTCAGATAAATGGTTATGGACATGAAGTAGCAATGTCTGAAAAATATTATAACCTAGTATATGCTGTTTTTTGCTACATTCAAGGAAATATCTGACTTCCAACAAATAAATTGTTGTCCATATAAATAATATTTGCAGCTGTTATTGACACGTTACCTTTAGTGATCACTGTGGATCTCAGATGACGCAATGAAATAATACAATTATTGCTTTCTCAGGCATGTCATGAGAGATAACTGTTATGAGGTTGATCTGTGGGCTTCTTATGGGCTTTGAAGAAAGAATAGAACACTGCTTTACTACACGTGTCATGAGAGATAACTGATATGAGGTTGATCTGTGGACTTATAGGCTTCTGTGGGCTTCAGGAAAGAATAGAACACTGCTTTACTAAGCATATCATGAGAGATAACTGATATGAGGTTGATCTGTGGACTTCTTGTGGGCTTCAAAGAAAGAATAGGAACACCGCTTTACTACACATGTCGTGAGAGATAACTGATACAAGGTTGATCTGTGGGCTTCACAGAAATAATAGAACACTGCTTTACTATGCATGTTATGAGAGATAACTAGTATTAGGTTGATCTGTGGGATTCAAAGAAAGAATAGGAATACCACTTTACTACACATGTCGTGAGAGATAACTGATACAAGGTTGATCTGTGGGCTTCACAGAAATAATAGAACACTGCTTTACTATGCATGTTATGAGAGATAACTAGTATTAGGTTGATCTGTGGGCTTCAAAGAAAGAATTGGAACACTGCTGTACTACGTGTGTCATGAGAGATAACTGACATGAGGTTGATCTGTGGGCTTCTTAACCTTTAGCACGCTGCGGGCGACATGTGTCGCCAAAAAAAACATTGTTCTGACAGCTGGAGGCACCGTGTGTCGCCTTACGGATTTCATCGTTTCTAGCATGAGGACTTGTGTACACGTGATTTCAGCCCCGGATGTTAAGTTCTAATGTTATTTTCAAGAGAGCTAGCTTCCGTTTCCGATCTTAAAAAAGCGATGGGTGTATCCGCATTTATTTTTTGTAAATTTTTTAAATCGAAATGAATCGGCATCAACATGCAGCCATTTTGCTCTAATTTTATTGGATTCTGACGCCATGCGGTGGGGATAAGATTTTTGTCTTTATAAGCGCTGATATCGTTTCTCAGAATATGTTTGATGGCTGAGATGGAAACGAAAGTAAAATGGCCTTTCAAGTATGTATAATGTTAGGGGTTAGGACTAGGAATATCGGAAAGATTTAGAATTTCGGCCGAATGTCACAGCTGACGAGAGCGTTTGTTGCTTTGCTACTGATGATGGGTGTAACGAAAAGATCGTCATTTGATTTGTATTGGTCTATTGGTCAAATGAATTTCATTGAGATGCAAGGGATATGGACCCTTCGTTTGCTGGTTATTTAAAAAAATATTTTTTTTTAATTTTAAAATTAAAAATTTTTTTTTAATTATTATTTTAAATTTTTTTTTCGTTTTTTTCATCTTTCCTTTCCTCTCTTCCTATCACATCTAATATGTACACAAACAAATTTTATATCATCAGATTCACCATTCATTTATTTATATAAATTCCAAAAATGATAGCAATTGACCAAGAAACACAAAAACTATAGACATTAAGGGTCACCCACTATAGAAACGGGACGCTGTGAAAAAGAATGCAGCTGCAGGCAAAAATTTTCGCCAAAGAATGCAGCGTGCTAAAGGTTAATTCATGTAAAACAACAGAAAACTGAACTGCATCTTCATGAGACATTCTTTGACAGGCTTCCTGCAAAGGTCCAACTGAATTATTGGCCACGTGCTCCTTAAGGAGCCAAAAAAAAAAGGGGGAAAGGAAGATGCCAAAGAATTGAAAGTTCAAATTAGGAGCATCATTCACTATGGAGACTTAGCTTTGTGGAACATTTTTATCTTAACAGCATTTGTCTTGGTTAAGTGTTCTGTTTGGTTATGTGGTGTGTAATGAACAGGATTCTGAGTGTAAAAGAACTGTATATGATGGGTGTGGCGTGTTAATGGATAATTAACAATGGGTTGTACACATAACAATTAATCAAATGCCACTGGTACAGTTCCAATACATTTATTTATACTGTTCCACAAATCTTGAATATCACTCACATTGTCAAGCATACTGACATAAAATTGAGGTTAACATTGCTTATAGGAAATAAATAACTACAATATTCACGAAGTGACAGTACACCCTCGCACTTGTAATACACCATCCAGGTGTGACTCACTTATCACAAGTGATTGGCGGCATTAAACATTGCCACATAGATTCACTCAGAATCCCTTCCAGGTGGGAACCCAACAGTGCCTGTATTTATTCCGATATAACAGCTGCTAGGCGGGAAATATGCAACGCCTTATCCATCATAGCTCCAGGGTGGGAAATGCAACGCCGAATACTGTTCTCCATGAACAGCAATATAGTTTCCACATGAACGCTTCCAGGCGGGACAATAAACTTCACCTGTACGACAATAGGTAGGACCTACAATATAATAGCTATATCCATCACATGTGGAATAATCACATCTGTGGTTTTCCACAGTCACACAATACGAGCATACCGCTCGGCTACAAATCACAGACTCGAGCACACAGCTCGGCTGCAGAACACAGACTATCTCTAGTCACAATCGGGTACTCTGTCAGTCACCCAGACTTGTGTTCATCAAACATGCTTTCTCCCAGCACACGCTCAAGTCACAAAATGCTGACATAAAGTTAGACATGAACTCAATCCCTGAGTTACACTTAAACAAGTGTCAACAACATCAGTGACCCTTAACTTCAATCACTATCATCATCAGTCACACTCAAGAAATCATTCTGTGACACTGAGTGTCTTTCTGTTGATAGAGTATGTTTGTCTTGGTTGATCCAAAGGATGTATTTTAAAATTATCTCTTAAAAAACACTGTCTTTTAACTTTTTTGTTTGTTAACATAGATTGAGATTAGCTCCATTTTTAGCATACATAAGTATGCAGTTGCCAACTTCCACATCAGTAGAAAAAAGATCCTTGTAACTGAAAAACAAATTGGCAAAAAATGTATTTATTTCTTTTTTTGAAATATTTTTCTAACATGGCATTTGTGTGTTCTGTTGCATGGGTTGTGTCAGAAGTGTGATATATATTTTTATAATTAAACCAACCGTTTTAGAGTCATTCATGGTGTAGTTTGTTTTTACATGTGATATCATAGTTATATTGCGAAATAATTGATCATCCAAATTATAGCTCTTAATGCATTGTAATCTGGCAAACAGTTGATGATACACAGTATTAGCATAACAACTTCATTTCTAAACAGCTGGTTGATAATTATTATAATAGACCTGTTTAGTTCCCTGGGGGTCTCTGAAGAGACAAACAAGAATGGCACTACTGCATGTCATACAAGACAACTAATATGGGGCTGGCAACCTCATCATGTAAAATGAATTTTCCCAGAAACCACCACTGCAAGATCATGTGACTGCTTGGTGCAGGCTTCTTGCAAGGGGACCAACTGCAGTTATGACCCAGTGTTTCGTAGTAGTGCAAAGGAAAATAATGATGATGATGGTTGACGTTATACAGTATTAACATAACAACCTGATTTATTAACAGTTGGTTGATCATATAAAGTATTAACATAACAACCTGATTTATTAACAGTTGGTTGATCATATACAGTATTAACATAACTTGATTTATTAACAGTTGGTTGATCATATACAGTATTAACATAACCTGATTTATTAACAGTTGGTTGATCATATAAAGTATTAACATAACAACCTGATTTATGAACAGTTGGTTGATCATATACAGTATTAACATAACCTGATTTATTAACAGTTGGTTGATCATATACAGTATTAACATAACCTGATTTATTAACAGTTGGTTGATCATATAAAGTATTAACATAACAACCTGATTTATTAACAGTTGGTTGATCATATACAGTATTAACATAACAACCTGATTTATTAACAGTTGGTTGATCATATAAAGTATTAACATAACAACCTGATTTATTAACAGTTGGTTGATCATATAAAGTATTAACATAACAACCTGATTTATTAACAGTTGGTTGATCATATAAAGTATTAGCATAACAACCTGATTTATTAACAGTTGGTTGATCATATAAAGTATTAACATAACCTGATTTATTAACAGTTGGTTGATCATATAAAGTATTAACATAACAACCTGATTTATTAACAGTTGGTTGATCATATAAAGTATTAACATAACAATGTGATTTGTTAACAGTTGGTTGATCATATAAAGTATTAACATAACAACCTGATTTATTAACAGTTGGTTGATCATATAAAGTATTAACATATCAACCTGATTTATTAACAGTTGGTTGATCATATAAAGTATTAGCATAACAACCTGATTTATTAACAGTTGGTTGATTATATAAAGTATTAGCATAACAACCTGATTTATTAACAGTTGGTTGATCATATAAAGTATTAGCATAACAACCTGATTTATTAATAGTTGGTTGATTATATAAAGTATTAGCATAACAACCTGATTTATTAACAGTTGGTTGATCATATAAAGTATTAGCATAACAACCTGATTTATTAACAGTTGGTTGATCATATAAAGTATTAGCATAACAACCTGATTTATTAACAGTTGGTTGATCATATAAAGTATTAGCATAACAACCTGATTTATTAACAGTTGGTTGATCATATAAAGTAGCATAAAAGCTTGGCTTCTTAGTAAAGGAAATATTCTTCTAAACTAATTTCTCCTGGAGTCAGTGCAAAACTTTCATCATGCACCATTGCAAAACAAAAAAACATTAAAACAAAAAGTAACGTTATGCACCTATCTCCATTTCAGAAATCTCCACTTGTATGAGGAACATTTAGATATTGATGCTGACCATGTCTTGAGGGTATGTACGTTTTGCTGTATTGATTTTGATAATGCTTTCATTAATACTGGTACATTTTTTTCTTCTTTTGTCTATTGCTTATGCTGCAAACTACCTCTGCCTCTCTTACCCTGAGGGTTCCAGAACAAGGACTGCTTTATAATGCTATTCACTTTTAAAAATAGATTTCAGTATATATATCTTATTATTAGAGATCTATGATATATCTCTACATCTAAAATATTCAACTTGTGACCTCTTTGCAGATGATTGTACTATCTACACTAGTGACAATGATTGCGTGGCACTTGAAATGACTCTTCAAAGCGATGTAGACAATCTAACAAAATGGAGTAATATGAATCGTATGCCAGTAAACACAACAAAAACGAAATCTATGTTGATTACCACCAGACAGAAACTCCTAAGCTGCACCAAAAGATCGCTACAGCTAAACGCGGAATCAATACAAATTGAACATGTAACAGAACACAAAGTTCTGGGGATCACGATTGACCAGCACTTAACGTGGAACTCCCATGTACGGAATTTAACCAAACACATAGCACAAAAGACGTACCAGCTAGCCAAAATAAAACACTTCTTAGACACAGACACTAGACTATTGTTCTACACCTCACATATACAGACACATCTAGATTACTGCTCTACACTATGGGATTGTTGCCCTGCTTCCACCTCGAAGAGACTGCACTCCCTGCAAAAGAGAGCAGTGCGTCTGATCACCGATAATCGCACGACACCACACACAAGGACAGGAAAAGAACCCAAAATACTGTCGCTAAAAAAACGTCTTCTCTACAACAAAGCCAAGCTGACTCACACAATTCTATCTAACAATGCCCCGTCGTACCTAAGATCATTGTTTCAAACCAGTAGAAGGGAGGGACAATGATTACATCAGTTACGTCTGCCCAAACCTAGGATCGACCTGTTCAAAAAGAGTCTAGCCTACTCTGGTGCCTACTTATGGAACAGCCTTCCACACCACCTAAAAAGCCTACCTACACAATATTCTTTTAACAAAGCACTTTTCAAACACTTCCTCAACACTGATTATCTACCCCCATAGAAACAGTATTTGCCTGTCAACATCTCATCCATAGGTCAACATTTCTTTTCCTCTTCCGCTCATTTTTGTGTGTGAATAATTTGTTTTATATCCATGTAATATCATTATTATATTCACTTTAAAATATTATTATATAATGTAATGTATGTGTGAATGTACCCACATAATACTGTACTTTAGAAATGTGAGTCGTGAGAATGTACCCGCATACCAAAAATACAGATTAATTGTAGACGGATTGACCGCATGAGTGAGTGTCGGTATACGGAATTTATTTATTTTTATTTATTGTTTTATTTATTTTATTTTATTATTACTTTTTTCCCCCATTTACTAGCTTGTTTGTTTCAAAAAAAAAAAAAAACCCTACTCATTTTTTTTATTATGCTTGCATACTGTAAATGAATGCTGTTATGGTAACTTTATAATGTTGCATGCCTTTAAATTAATGCTTAAAGCATCATGTGGGAATGAAAGGATATAGTATGCAAGATTAATGAGAGTGGAAGGGCAGAATGTTAGACGGGCCTGCGCGCCCAATTCTTTACCCTTCGAAAATAAAGTTCGTTCGTTCGTTCTGAATGCACAGTTTATCATCGTTTTCAGCTGTGCTTTACATTTCTGTATGTTCAAAATATACTTGTCTGATGTTTGATAAATATACTTGTCTGATGTTTGATAAATATACTTGTCTGATTTTGATCGCTTTCCTTATATCTCTTTTCATTCCTACTCATTTCGGACTTCCTGTTTTTTGCTTCTGTTTCTATAAAATGCACCCAATTTTCAAGTGTTTAGCAATTACATTGTTAAATAGTAGCCTGTGACATTCAAACAAGCATTACACGATTTTGTTTTTTTCAAACGCAGAGTGAATCCATTAAAGACTTCGATGAGCGATTCACATCCAAGCTGTTTGGCTTTGAGTCTGTGGATCACTACTACACAGCGGCATCTCTGCACACTAAAATACATGCTTTAGCCAAGCCTGTGTTATGTGTAAGCGCTGCTGATGATCCATTTGCTCCTGAATATTGTAAGTTAGAGTTGTTAATGTTGTTTGTGAAGTAATGTATAAGTTTAAGAAAAAAGGAGATGGTGTGGAGTCAGTTGTACAAATGGATGGTACACTAGAAACACAGGACGTTTCGGGGTTCACCCTTCATCAGTCACTGTTACAAAAGAGGTGACGAAGACAAGAAATATCGATAGGTCAAAAGAAAAAGACCATGGGCACTACAAAAATGTAACAAAAAATATGAAACGTAGATAAGATGAGCGATACAAACAGATGAAAAAATAAACAACACAGGTGACATGAGAAAAAAGTACAACAAATAAGCAAATAAAACTACAAAATCAAAAAGAAATAAATATCAATACAAGAAATTCAACAAACAGCAAAAATCTAGAGAAGTAGTAGAGCTCCTTCAGGATGATTATTCCAAACATTAATCAGGACAATTTATTTATTTGTTTTGTTATTTCATTTTTTCCTTTTGATTTTTGTTGTTTGTTGAATTTCTTGAATTGGTGTCACTGCACTCCAGGCAAATCCATAAATGCTGTGTCTCCCTCTTGTTGTGTACGTGCCTGACCCATCCTATCATGCATGATTAAATAGTTAATTGGGAAGATCAAAACATGGAGAAGAGAACTGGAGACAGACAAGTAAGGTATAAAGAAGGTGTGGAAAGATCTTGAACAGATGACGAAGGACAGGAAGGCTTGGGTTGAATGTCTGTCTCCTCAGGGAGCTGATGGGTAATTGTCACGAAATGGATTTAAGTATGAGAGTTTGTCTGAGTGTAGTCTGAGAAGATAGATTTGTATGAAAAATGTCAGTGAATGTGGAAGATGAGGCTTATAGCTTCGAGGGTGAGAACCGAGATTGACTCTCCCTCGCCACTCGCGACTTATTTAAGAGCTAAAGACTCACCACCTCTGACTACCGATAAAGGAGATAAGGTTTAGTTAAAGTCCACAGACACCACTATACAGACAATTATATATACGTACAGTATAGCTATGAACTTTTCTAACGAGACCTTTGATATCATCTTGAACGGGGAAAAACTACAGAAAGTTGAAAGTTTCAATTATTTAGGCAGTAAAATGACTCAGGATGGTGACACAACAAGAGAAATCCATACTAGAATTGCTTTGGCAGCTAGCGCCTTCAATAGATTATCTAACATTTGGAAATTACGATCATTGAATATACATACCAAGCTTCGTCTGTTTAATTCAAATGTTATCTCAGTGTTAACATACGGCTGTGAGAGTTGGAAAATAACAAAATCATTGGAGAACAAGCTGAATACATTCGAGAACAAATGTCTTAGAAAACTCATGAACATCAGTTGGAAAGAATTCAAGACTAATCGACAAATAAGAGAAGACTCTAGGCAGAAATATGTCTCCGACTATATAAGGAAAAGACGATGGTCATATATCGGTCATGTCCTACGAATGCAAAAACAACAGAATACCACTACAGGCGCTCACTTGGGTTCCTGAGGGTAAGCGGAAAAAAAAGGAAGACCAAAAGAAACACTCAGAAGAACAATAATAAGAGAAGGAAGAACGTTGGGCCTAAATAATGTGCAAGAGCTAAGAGGAGTGGCGTCACAACGAACAACCTGGAGAGCACTGGTTTCTGCCTTATGCGCCGTGTTTGGCGCTTAAAGAATTTATTATTATTATTATAGTTAAATAGAGAAAGACTGATCCAATATACAGTTTAAAGTTTATTTACACAAATAAAAATAAATTACAATATACGAAATAAGTATCGTGCGTGGTCGCACACCTGAAAAAATCAAACAATTAAAATGATGTGTAATCCACCCCCACCCTTCACCCACGATTTCAACCTGTATGGGGGAAAGAATTTAAGGATTAAAACACACTGAAATTGGTGGGGTCACGAATTTCGAGCCACCACTCCACTTATCTATTATTAAGTATTAATAAATCTACCACTACTGTCCAGCTTGTAGACCCAACTAACTGTCTACACAAACTCTGCATGAACTGCCTAAAGTTCTACTTCTGAAATTCACGAACATTGATCCGCTAACTGACTTCTTCTTTATTGCAACCTCAGAAGATGTCCTCTGCTCTGACTAATAACTCTCTATATCTTCTTTCTCTCCACTCTAAAGCATTCAGAAGGAATGGTAACCCTATCTCCCTCCACGAATGTTGCTGTTGATGACTTGGGCTTGTAGACTCCGGTGCTTGACTCGGAATGTAACTGCTTCACTTCTAACGAACTTAATTCATTATCGGCCGACTTAGCCCACTAGGATTTAGGGCCACACAGCATTATTGTGGCTGTGAAAAAACTAAAAAAAACCAAACTCCAGACAACATGTCTTTATGGAGTGGTATATCGAGCTGAGAGCTCTGGATTTTAAGATGACGCCGTTCCCGCTGAAGCATGGGGCTTCACTGCATGAGAATGCAATCTTTTGCAGATCCCGTTCCCGCTGAAGACTGCTTCACTGCATGAGAACTGCTTTTCTGTTACTGATCCCGTTCCTGCTGAAGACTGCGCTTCACTGCATGCGAACTGTTATCTTCTACTGGTACAGACGTACATGGCGCTGGTAACTACTGCGTCACCAAGTTTTCTTTTGCCTCTCGTGATGCCTTGACCCTTCTACTACTGAGAATGGCCAAACAATCTAGGCAAGCTGTAAGGCGATTTTGCACCCTTCTCTGTGTGCTGTAAAACAATGCTATAATACAAAGAAATACAACTAATGTACAACACTTCAAAAAATCTCATCTCTAACACCTATATCCCCCCTACAAAAATTCCTCTCCCCCTAATCAATACATCTCCCTTCTTTCCCCCCTCTTCACTATGCACAGCGATAAACAATTATTTCACTCAACAGTCAGCCTACCATACAATGGCACCACTCCCCCCCCCCCCAACGTAAACATCAATCTGATAATAAAGCCCCAGATGCTGGCTGACCTAAATCTGTTATTTATGTCTATCCTCCAGCGTCACAACGTTTCCTTCGTTTAAAGCGAAAACATTAGCCGGTAAATTCCTAGGCCCACTTTATTTACAGGCTGACCCGGGACTAGCACAAAATAAAATACCCAACTCTCTAGGAGGCATCTCATCTCTTTAAAATTAATTACCCTCTACATATATATATATATATCTATCTAGGAAAATGAAATCCCATCTCAGAAAAATTAAATACACAACCATATATCTCTCTAGGAAAATGAAATCCCATCTCAGAAAAATTAATTCACCTCTCACTCCCCTTCTCATCCCACTACATTTCTCAAAATAGCCCGCTAGCAAAGTACACAACTTACGCTTACGTAGAGTAGCTCTGGTACCCATTTGGGGCTGGGTCGACCCAGGAGCCGTTTGTGGCCTAAAAATTTTTCCGCCTCATCTGGGGATCGAACCATAGACCACTGCGCTTACGTATACACGCTACCAATTCTCAATAATCACCTCGAGGTTACATTCATCGGACGTCAAAATTACATTATTGATATAACCCAAGGACTTAACCTTATAAAATTAATTAAAGTACAAAATTGCGTTAGCATATATTCACTGCAAATTATCCTAATCAACTTGCGCTTTTCACTGGCTACCCATAACATATAACAGAGCGACCGTGTATCTTAAGAGCTCAACCTCACACAGGTACTATCTCAAACCACTACACCCCCTAAAGATAGAACCAGCTTATCCTAGAAAAATTAAATGCACACTTACATTCTTATTATATCTCTAAGATAGTAATTGATGGCACTTTCGTTTAAATAAAATTAAATTAAACTCCCAGAAGAAACTTTACTAAATCGGGCTAAGTTTCTATTTAACACGAATTATACGTACGATGCTAAATTAAATATTATTCTTCTTCTTTGATCCTTAGCCGCCGACTGTCAAAGCAGTCAGTGGCCATCACGCCTAGTGGTGTCTTGTAGTTCAACAACAAATTGATTCCACTTTGCTCGGTCGGCGGCCATCCTTTGTACAGTGCCCAAACTCTGGTTCATTCTTTGCATCTCAGCCTCCACAGTCCTCCGCCAGGTTGTTTTTGGTCGGCCTCTCTTTCGTTTTCCTTCAGGGGTCCAAAGCATAGCTGTTCTTGTGATGGCATCAGGGTCTCTTCTGAGGACATGGCCAACCCAGCTCCAGCATCTGCCAGCTATGATGGTGTGCATGTCCTCTTGCTTGCTCCAAGTAAGCAGATCTTGGTTGGTGATGGTATTCGGCCAAAAGATTCGGTGAATTTTTCTTAGGCATGTTGTGTGAAAAGAGGACAATTTCGACATTTCCTTCTCTGTAACTCTCCAGCATTCCGCACCATAGAGAAGCACAGAGAGCACACAGCTCTGATATAATTTTAATTTTGTGCTTGTGCTGTATTGAGAGGACTTCCAGATGTTGTTTAGACTAAAAAAGGCTGTTCTTGCTTTATTCATTCTGATGTTGATGTCTTTGCCTGCCCCGTCTGTACCAGTTGCTGATTCCTTACTGATATGGGCTCAGGGTATATATATATATATATATATATATATATATATATATATATATATATATATATATATATATATATATATATATATATATATATATATATATATATATATATATATATATATATATATAAATATAAAATATATATAATATATTTTTATATTTATAAATATATTACAAATATATTATATAATTATAAATTTATATATATATAATAATAAATTATATAATATTATTATTATATATATAATAATAAAAATTATGTAATATATAAATTAATAATATATATATATATATATATATATATATATATATATATATATATATATATATATATATATATATATATATATATATATATATATATATATATATATATATATATGATAGGAAACTCTTTACAGAGCGATACAACAGGAAGCAATCTGATCATCAGAAGAGGTCCCCCCATCCGACAAGTGTTTCGGCCCAATTACTCCTTTACCTCTTTCAGTCCCAAGCAAAAAAGTGGGTTTGGCCCAAGCAAAAATGGCCACCCTATGGCGTTTTTATTGTTGTTGTTTGGAAATAATTTTTTAAAATGTTCATGTGCATAAATAACTTTGTTGTTGTATATGAAACTGAAGGTAATTGGATGTACTTTACTCTTGTGCTACAAGTATAAAAGCTTTCATTGAAAAATGATTAGTTATTCAAGGTAAAATGGAGGATATGCGCTTAAAAAAATCGCTTTAAAAATCTAAAATAAATATCTCAAAACAGAAACACGTTCACTCTTAAACACGTGCTGTATTTTTAAAAATGTACTTGCAGTCGGAAATGACTTTGTGGGTAGTTATAATTAGAAACAGTCTCAAACAGAGGCACATATACTAAAGGTTTTTTAAAGTCGATTGGGCCAAGCGCGTCTAACCCCTGAGCCTTTATAATGTCGATTGGGACTTAAAGAGTTACACTCTAAGGGGGGCGGGCCCACTTGTATATTATTATATAATAATATACAATGTTATTATAAGTAATAAATATTAATAAAATAATAAAAGTATAAAATTTTATTATATTATATAATTTTTATTATATAATTTTATATTTTATGTATTAAAATTATGTAATTTATATTATATCATTTAAAATAATATAAATTATATAAAATATATATATATAAATTTATAATTATATAATATATTTGTAATATATTTATAAATAAATAAATAAATAAATAAATAAATATATATATATATATATATATATATATATATATATATATTTATATATATATATATATATAAAAATATATATATTTATATATATATATTTTTATATATATATATTTTTATATATATATATAAATATAATCTTATAAATATAGAAGAGGTGTTAACAATAGACAGACCTAGGGAACTGCATAATATAGTCAAACAATATTTAACACGAACAAATGTTAATATATAGTGGCTGGGAATGTGAAGGTCTGATGCTGTTCTTACAATACATATGACTTTTGACAGATGAAAGTCAATTAAATATCTGTTAAAGTCAGTTATATAACTGGAACCACCAGGCCTTTACACCCCTCCATTTTAATATTATTCTTTCTTTTTTTTTTGTTTTTTTTTGTTTATTTATTTAACGTATTAGCATAATTGTGATTGTCCCTATTTACAATGATTTGACAAATGTGATGCCACTTTCTCATATCAGCAGTTGTTCATATTATTTGGAATTGAAAACAATATATATCCTAATTATAACCCATCAGAGGTTGAACGAGATATTTTTCTTTATTAATTTAAAAAAAAAAAATCTTACTCGATGATTATTCTCGCTACTAGCCCTGGTATTGTCAAGCCGAAAATGGCGTCTACGTCGTTCAGCCTCGTTTTCGATTCTGATATAGTTCGCGTAACTCTCTATACATCAAGGGGCTCTAATCTACCCAGCCCAAAATACTACAACGCCCGGTAAATTAAACATGAACGCAACTATTTAACAAAGAAAATAAGACTACTAGAACGAAATTACTTTAGGGAAAGAAGACTGATACGAGTATAAAATTAAACCTACAGTAATCCCTCATGAAAAAAACGCAATTAATTACCAAGAGAAGAAGACCAAACTCAATTAACTTACAGAGAGAAAAAAAATTGGGGCCTGTGGAAAATAAAATCACAGTAACTCTATCACAATAATGAAATAATAAAGAGCATATGCATGGACGCATATCTGGAGTCATCCTTATATGACAACCAGCTAGGCAGAACGCTGTAGTATACATATGTGCAAGTGAACCTCTGTCTGTGAGGATCACTTACACCCTCATTGACTTTTGAAAATCATCTACACACTTCCAGGGATTCCCCCTGTGGTGAAACATGCTGAGAACCCAGCATTGCACACTAAGCTTGGAGGAGTCACTTCATCCCCAGACGTAACTCTGGCTTTTACCTAGTTGGCTGCATGCAGAAGGATCTCACTACGAACCCATGATTAGGAGAAGCTGAGAAGTGGCTCTGTGTAGGATGTGACAATTCCTTGGGATAGCCCCAGAACCGGAGCACAGTATTTTAGCTCTGCATATTTGGAGAGCCCCCATGGATGACGGGGAATGCACAATATGACATATGCTTTCTCTTTCTAGCTTGGGACCAGATGTGACAATCCTTTAAATGCAAATGAAGCTGGAGATACTGGAGCTCATGACATCAACTCGACATGTTTCGGAATGACAGAAAAGCCACAGGAAAAGCCGAGATCTACAGTGTACATAATATCAAGAAGTCTTCAACTTGGTACTGGCTGCGAACGAGCAAGAAGCTCAGCAGCCCTATTTAAACAACAAGAAGAAGTAAAGAGCTTTAATGTTTCACTAAAGCAGAGAATTTGGTGATGGAATAAAAGGTGTTTAGACAGCCCTAATATACGATAATTATACAAAATTCCCATATTACTAATTGTCTATATGAAATGTCCTGTAACAAATGATGAAAAAATCCTGCCAGTTTTTGGGGGGAAAAAAATGGAGGATGCATGCATTGCACAGTGAAGCTAAATTGAACACCCATTAAATGAGCACACGTGCCTTGCAATTTTTTCATGGTGCACTTTCAGGAAAATACAGAAACAGCACATTGCATTGTGAAAGATAATTGAACGTCCATTAAAGCCTTTCCATTTTTTTTCACGGTGCATTGACCATAAGTCATGATAAGTTTAACTACATATATCTAATGAAGCTTATATTGAATGGAAAGGAATGAAATAACCACAGGAGAATTTGTGCCATCATCAGGACTTGCAGCAGAAAGGGCACAACGTAATTATTGTCCATCATGTTTTGGTGGGTTACTTGCTCGCGTTATCTATGAATAGCTGACAATAATGTTATTATTTGAAACGACATGTGTGATAGTTTCATGTGGCAACAGTCAATTAAATCTTGATACAAAAGAAATATTCAAAGATGCTGTTCTCTGGTTATTAATGCATGCAGTATTAAGAAAATCACACCAGTTTAGAGTAATATGTTTTTAAGAATTCATTAATTAATCCTAAAAATTTTTTTTTGTTTTAGCTTATTTGTTTTTAGTGTGTCAAAATGAAAAGAAATTCTGGTATTATTTTCATAGCCGTTTATTAGGCCACATGTTTGCCTAATTATATTATTTTGCTTCTCTTTTGCTCCCCCCCAGCAATTCCAATTCAAGAAGCTGAGAGGAATGACAACATTGCCATCATAAAGACATCGCGTGGAGGTCACATTGGTTTCTTGGAGGGCACTTTTCCCAGAAACACTAGCTATGTATACAGGTGGTTCAAGCAATATGTCTCTGCTATTTTTGAACATGGCATTAAAGCTGATTAGACACAGACATGGACATCTCTGTAAGGACTGTGGGATCAAATGACTTGCTAAATCCTAGATGTTCATTTTCATGTATTGCTTTGCCTTTTTTCTGTGCCAAGGAACAATTTTTCACCTGGCAGCATTGATACTGTTTTTATAGGCATATAGAATTTGGTGAAAATTTTGGGACTGATTTTGATGATTTGCTGTTTTAAAATGCACTGTAATAGTCCATGTATGGCTTTTAATAGTGTTTTACACTTTTCACCTGGGATGTAAGGAAATGTGGAAAATTAGATTCATTAACATATTTTTGTTGTTGTCAGGACATTTATTTATATCATGAGAATCGATGTTTTCTGGACCAGACTGAAATTATTTTTTCTTCTTCTTCGTTCGTCCTGAAAAGGACGTTGGTTGCGTTTTGTCCGTTTACAGCGAAGCTGTGATATTTGCACCTTTCGGCCGACACATCCGACTTCAACACAGCATTTTTGGGACCAGGTTAGCCTTCACTCTTCGATCCCTACTCAGCCAGTTTGCAGTGATGCAGCCTGTTTCCAGGACCATCACTTGGAGGTGGAGTAGGGTCTTGGTCAGCTCTGGTTCACTGACCCTGACGCAAGCAGTCTAGCTATGGGTCGCTAACTGCATTTCTCCTTTTTTGACGCGTCTTAGGTCCCAAACTTAAACTTTAGTTCAAGGTTTGCCATTTGATTACTAAAGTTAGAGAAGGCATTTTTAATGCTGATCTCAAAATTTACAGAAATTTCAGCCTTTTTGATGTCCTCGAGTGACAGGTAATCAGCTTCTTCTATTGCTGGTGGGGTTATCAGCAAGGGTGCACTAAAGTCTGCAGCTATCTCTGGTGTAAGGAGTTTAGGAAGCTGTTCATTGCCTGCGTCTACAGCTACCTCTCTTGTTAGGGGTTTTTGCAGCTGGTGATTGCAAGTTTTTGGTTGGCCACTGACTGCTTTGACGGTCGGCGGCTGGTCATGAATCGTGCAAGACTTGAGCATCAGGTGTCAGATGTTTGATGAGAGACTTCATCCTTTATTATGTGTAATGCAATAGCAAGAATACTTGTTGCCTGATTCAGAGTCTCTAGAGTCTCTTCAGTACAGATTTTGTTTATATTTGTCATCTTCAGCAAGGTTATAGATTTACTTAACAATTTCCTGGCTTTACAGAGATCCCTGTGTGTTGGCTGCGAATACATGTCAAGCATCACTGACTCTTTAATTTTTTTCCCATTTCCTGTTTCACTGATCATACTGTATGTGGCACTGACATTTTCTTCTCTAAATTCTGGTAGCCATGCTGCACCTTCATTAGTTGCCTCTGTTGTTGATGACAAGGGTAAGTTCACAATTTTCAATTCCCCTTCCTCTGTTAAGAAGTCAGAACTTGAACTCATTGCAGTCATTTCTCTTAGATCATAAGTGGCCATCCTCGAACACCTGAGAACACAGTTTCTTGAATAAAGGATCGAAACAACAGGAGCGGTTTCGAATTATTTTTAATAGTAAGCATTTCATTTGGAATGTATTCATGAATAAAAACACCAGAGAAACAGCAGATTGTTTCATCAACATTTACGCTGCTTAAGGAACTTTGAGCACCACTGCCATTAGTACCCTAGCAGGAAGCTTGCACCAAAGCACTTCATGTGCTCTTGTAGTGATGGTTCTGTAACAGTTTGTTTTATTGGCGTCTATTACCTAGAGTACTTGCCTTCAGTCTGTTTTTTGTCTCTTGGTACGATACCCCCTTTCCACTGGTGTCTTCTTTGTTCCAGGACTTTAGCCTTTCGGCGTGTGTGATTCTGTACAGAGGGTTTTCAGCCTGGATGCAGCTGAGGGTCTCTGCGTCTGACAAGCTGGTGTCTATCCCTTTGATGACTACTTTCTTGATTTCAATGTAGATTTCTGCTTGGATTTTGATTCAGTATGGTAGCTGAAATTCTTTAGGCCCGGACGCCAGAGCAGTCATCAGCGATTTAGTCTTTTCCGTATTATTCAGGGCAAGTGTCACTCCCTGTTGGTGCTTTGTGATACTTATTATGTCTCTTTTGCCAACTACATTCTCCAGGACATTGATTGCTTTGTCGTTCGGGAGTGCCTTGAGGGTGGCTTCTCCTCCAGACAACTACGTAATTTTTATTTTGCGGTCTTGTTCCATTTTCTTATGAATGCTTTTCTGTAGTTCGCCTGAGCGGCATCTCCCATCTGCCACCACTGGCTGTGTATCGGTCTTTAGGCTCGGTACCCTGTCCTCGTCTGTCTGCTCCTGATTCTATGTGGCATTCTGCTTCTTCTGATCACCGTGGGACCCTTGGTTGTTTTCAGCTGTTGTTCCGTCCAGACTAGGTCTGGTCGTTTGCGTCTCGGGGTTTTCGTTGGTTTGCGCCATCTGTGGGTTGTTTTGTTGAATTTGACACTCCTCTGCCACTTGGTGATTCTCCGTCATCGAGTTTCGGACCACGTCTTCAATGTCTAGGCCTGGCACGATGGGCATGGATGTTGTCTCGTATGGTGGTGGTGTATTCGCTCATAGTTTATCTCTTGCCTCCTTCTTGCATTTTAGCCTTCTCATCATGATTCTTGCAATTTCGGTCATGGCTTCCTCTCCTCGTGGGCCAAGAGCTGCATCAAATTTTGTGCAGCTCTCAATTGTTGCCACCGCCGTGGTGTCAAGAGCTACATTGCTCGACTTCTCAAGAGGTTCGGCCTCAACGCTAGTATTTGGGGCAGCTTTGCTCTCCGGTAATCTGTTTTTGTTATGTGATAACTCTTCTTTGTTGTCAAGTGCTGGCAGGCTTTTATAAACTGTAATCTTCTTGGCTTGTGGCTTGGTACGACCCATTTTGTCTTTTGTGTACGTGAAGGACGTTGGTTTTAGTATATTGCTATCTGAGGCGGTTGTTCGTTTAGTTGGTTCATTGCTATAATGTAGCATGGGGGTCCTGTCACTAGACTGTATTAATAGTTGACTGTAGAATTACACCTCTTGAAATCAAAATTCTATTTAAAAATTCTTCGTATTTAAAGTTAACTACATTCAGGTTCAACAAAATGAGTTCCAAGCTGAATCCTCAGTCTTCTAAATGTGCCACAGATGCTGTATTTTTAAAACGTCTGCTTTTCATTCATTCCCCTGAAATGTTAAAACACTGGCTCGAATTCAATCCCCTGAAATGTTAAAACATTGGCTTTAATTCTCTTAGTATTCTTTCTCCCCCCCCCCCCCCCCCCCCCCCCCCCCCTCCCGGTAAAATGCTGGCTTTAATTCTTCCCCCTGAAATGTTAAAACATTGGCCATAAATTCTTCCCTCATAACTGGTTTGATGGATAAACTTGCTTATGCTTTAATAATCATTATCAGGCCTGAATATTGGAAGGGGGGCGGGGGGCTAGCTTATCTTGTAGAAACTAAGGAAAAAAATATCCAATAATCATCCATAAAACACCATAATTTCATCATTAAGTGGTACAGAAGGGCACGTGAGCACGAAAACACAGTAAAATCTATTGTAAGTATATTCTAGGTGACATGCTTCAAATTATTATGAAATGCATTAAAAATACACTGTGCTCTGCTTATGGTTTTCATAGGCTGTTTTAACAGCTGTTTTTTCACTCTAGTTACGTTTTATAGTCCATATCGCAGTGGTCGACAACTCGGAGTAGTTTTTGAGTTTTCTAGGGGTAAAAAAGCAAATACTTTGGGGCAATACCACTCTTTCACTTCTTTCTGAAGATCTTGGTTTTTTTCCCCTTGAAATCTTGGGTTTTTTCCCCTTGAAATCTTGAAATCTTTTAGGTTGTGGGTTGTGTGGACTTGCCAGAAGTAGAGATGTTTCGATTTTTCATGAAGGCATAGTTGACAACTGCTAAAGAGGTTAAAAATGAAAATGTTCTTGTTACTGAACATCAAGCGGCAGTTAATTCTTCTTACATGAGTAGAAAACCATAAAGTTAAAAAAAAAAAAAAAAGCCTATATAATGAGAGGCGATGTAATTACATTTTAAAATGTTGTCCTTTATATTAATGTACGTTATATCTTATTGTATTTTCAAAGCTTCCACATTTGTGTTATTATTTATTTCTATAGGAAGAAGAGTTTATTAATTTTAATGCATAAGATCATACTGTGATACTGATTATAAACTTCAAGCTGATTTTTTATAGTTTATTACAGTGTATTTTGATAAATTGTAAAGTTTTTTTTCCTTCATAATAAAGTGCTTTCCTGTGATTTTTTAAAAGGAATACTTTTCACTCTGTGTGATAACATCTCTGTACATTAATTTTTAAAACTGTTTTTTTTTCTTTGCATTAAACTTTTTGTTGTTGCTTTGTTGTACTGTTGCAATCAAAGATCCATTAACAAGAATGGATACTCATGAATGTGAGAAAGGGAAAAAAGTGTGAGATATGAACCTTTGTATTTAAAATTCAGAGAACAGTTACCCAATATGAGAAGAATAGTAAAAGAGGTATTTCATCACACCGTTTTACAGTCCAGGAAAAAATAAAAACAGTTTTGATTTATTTCTCAGTGAAACTTGAAGTAAAGACAGCCTAGAAAAATGAATCAAAAGTTATGCCTTGGAAAAGCATTTTCTTATCAAAATGAAAGGTTTTGAATGTCAAGCAGGGTGAAATAGTTGCAGACAGATAAGCTCACATATTATTTATTAGCAGATATACCCAGTGTTGCCCGAGTAAAAATAGTAACTGAACTTTTAATAGTGTTTTTCGTCTGTTAAACAAGAGACTTGATTAATTAGTTGTGTATATTTGTTTATTCAAAGTGACTTACGGCAAGTGTGGATCTCATCTGCTTTTGTTCCTTTTGGAATGACTGGTAGAGTTTGCTGAAAGTCCCCAGACAACACAACAGTCACTCCTCCGATTGGAGACTTAGTAATAACCTTATCTTCTATGGCAATTAAAGCTGTATTGTAAATTTCATCACTGTACCCAATTTCCATTTCAGAGTATCTTAATGAGCCTAATGTTTAAAATCTTCAGTATGATCATCTCTGTATTTCATCCTTAGTGCTAGTGTGTCACCAACTTCACAGGTTCTAAGTAGAATGGCAGAAAGACATCTAAGGTTTTTAGCTGTGTGCGATAATGACGCCTCTGACAAAGTTGCATCCAACTGGGGGTCATCTAACAATCCTCATTTAAAGCGAGTCTTTCTGTAAGTGGCACAAATAGAATTGTCTACAGTCCGAAGAGCTTCCAATGAAGTGGCACTTCTAATTTTATGAAGGAGTAGCCTTAAAAAGAAGCACTCATATTGACTGGTATGGACAGTGTAGACTCTCCCTATAGCAGTGTCAAATTCTATGTCAGAATGGCCTTCTACTTTGGTACCTCTTTTTCTTCAACTCCATTGCTTCTTGTTCCATGTTTAGTATGAGGGTAGCTGATAATACAACAGTGTTCTAAGAAAGGGGTCTTGTTGACATACGTAGTTTGAAAGCTGTAATTGTACCGTCTTTTGATGCTAGTGCTTGCTGTGCAGCAGTCTCTGCAGTAAAGTAAACCCTTTTGCCATTCTCCAAGTGAACAGTAAGTTGTTGGATGGCTGGATGCCATTCATGAATGGGAAAGCCAAAAATTTGCCAGAAAACTTCTTTGCTTCTTATGTATTGACCCATCTGGTATTGAGTAATTTCACTGCGGATATTGTGCTTGTCAAGTGCAAACATAGCAGCATTGAAACCTTTGTTGACGTCCTTGCAAACATATTTAATTGATTTAACTGAGTAGCAAAATTCAACGTTAATGTGAGCATTAAATGTCTTTGTTAGCAACGGGCAATAGGTTACTATCGATCTGTTATCTATTTTATGTTGTCCTACCTTTTGTTTGAAAACTACCATCTTCAGGTCTTCTTCACCTGTAAGAAGGATATCCATCCTCGCCTGTTTGGGTGTCCTTAAGAAATGGTCTGGGATACTGTTTGGTGCAGTTTTTATCTTTCATGCAAGGTGAGTTGTAGTTGTGGGAACCATGCACAATGAGTGCCTTTAAAATTTCAAAAAGCTATTTGTCTGTTCTAGGTTGTGGGAGCTCTGCAGATATGATGGAATCGATCTCATTAGAGTGAATTTTTGTGGATAGCCAAATCAAAAGATGGGCATGGGACAAACCTCTTTTTAGCCGTTCTATGATATACAAGTGGTATCGTACTGGTCCAAACATTTGAAAGGAAACAGCAAAATAAAAAATGATCTTGTGGAATCTTCTTTTTTATTTTTAAATGGTAAATCTACTGATATATTGGCCCAAGATTAATGTTAAGGGAAACAATATAATTAATGTCTAACTTTCATTACCAAAATAACTTGTTGCATCCCCTGAATTAACTTCTCAAACAGACAGACAGAGGTTCTAAAATATATACTGTTTAACAAAAGAAACCTGTCACACCTTGTATTTTTTTCTCAATAAATGCACATGAAGAAATTGATCAAGCAAACATGACAGTTCTTCTTCTTCTTCTTCGTACACTCTCAGACGTCCACTTGAATGTTCTCAAAGAAAGCAGTAGTCAGTTTGAGGCTATTTGAATCCCCGTAATGCGCATGGAGAAATTGATCAAGCAAACATGGCAGTTCGATAAGGGATTTATGTCCTGAAAGAAATTAGGTTACAAAACAAAAATGTAATAATCAAGTGTCACGTGGTCGTACCTTAACTCTTTGACTCCGCAGTTATTTTCCACCCTGTGCCGTAATTTTTATTCATGATAGACTAAAAACAATGCTCTGAGAGTTGTTTTGTCACGGGTGTCAAATCTGACTAACGCTGTGAGTGTTGTTCCAGGGTCAAAGAGTTAAAGAAGTATGGTGTCCAAAACAGAAATCACAAACTCAGGAAGGAGTGTGACCACCATGAACTCTCACCATTGTACTGCAGCGGCATCTCATGGAGAGTTCCAAACATCTGATCAAGTCTTCTGGGATGTTGTTCCATGCCTCAGTAAGCGCTGTATACAACCGGTCCAAGGTCACTGGCTGATAATGGAGGGTGGGCCAGAGGTGTTCAGTGGGATTCAAGTCAGGGAACAGAGCTGGCCAAGGGTCAAGGATGTTCACATTAGCTGCACTAAGGTAGTCTACGGCTGCTACTGCTCTGTGAGCCGAGCCATTGTCCTGCATGTAAATTAGGCCTGGTTCATGTTGGTGAAGGAACGGCAGAGCGAGCCACTGCAGTACGTCACGGATGTAGTGATTGGCGGTCAGGGTTCCTTCAATTCAGACAAGATTGATTCTGTGCTCAGTGGTAATAGGCCCCCTCCCCCCAACCATAATGCTTCCTCTGCCGAAACTGGCTGCCTCCTAAATGCAGTTAGAAGAATACCTTTCACCCCTCCTGTGATGTACCCGGATCCTGCTATCCTGCCGTTTAAGAAGAAACCTGGATTCATCAGACTAAACAAGAGCACGCCACAGGTTGTTAGTCCATCTAAGGTGCTGTCTGACCCATAGGCATCTTGCTGCGATGTGTCACGGAAGCAGGTGCAACCGTTGTACCGTTCTGTAAACACGTATGTTTGTTTCTCGAAGGCTTCTGAGGACCGTCATGTTACTGATGATCCTGAATCCTGGGAACGTACATGCTGTTGCCTGAGCATGTTGGAAGCGGCTGTGCAGATGTACTGTCCATATGTAACGGTCCTCAGCCACTGTTGTTACCCTTAGTCTACCACTTCTGGGCCTGTCTTGAGTTGCCCCTGTGGTGTGCCATCGTGTGTGTAAGTTCCTAATTGTGTATCGGCATACACCGAAGCAGCGAGCAACGTCCCTAACGGATGATCCTGCAACTGATTGTCAGATGGCTTGGCTACGCTATCCTTCAGACATTCGTGGCATGGTGAAATTAAGGTACAGTCAACACTAAATGCTGTTTTCTTGCAAGCGCAATCGCCAAAGCAGAGGAATCAGTTGTTAAAATTCACACATCAAATACTTGGGCACGTGGTACTCAAAAAATCCATATGACGTGTCGCACCGGTTTTTATTGCGGCTTATGCTCAGTGTACTAATTGCTCGTACTAACTGGCAGCTTGCCCAAGTGTATTTTACCCTCTTTTATGCTAGACCTCGAAAAATTTACAATTCTATACCAGACAGGTTTCTTTTGTTAGTGGGTATAGATTAGATAGACTACTCTTGGTCCAGCAGAAGTGACACATTTTAATTTTGAGGACATTGCAACAAGAATATTTAAACTAGTTTACGTTAGTGAAAGGCTGAGGAGTAACCATTCGAAATTAAAAAAAAAAAAAGCTTGTTTTTGCTTTCAATCTTCTTTCCTGGCTGCTTTCAAAGCATGTGACACTGGCTAGTTTCTTCCAGTTTTGACGTGTTCACTGTAAACCAGATCAGACTTGGGAGACATTACTAACTTTATTACTCACTTCAAAAGTAGCAATATGGAACTAAGAAGACGGTAAATAAAAACAAAAATTACATTTTAAAATATACATCATCTTTTTCCTTTTCATTCCTTACGGAGCATTGCAATATCATTGCTGCTGGTCTTCTTGCAGACAGCCTGCACCAAAGTATTCATGTGGTTTTACAACCATGGTTGCAATAGCAGTTGGTTTTACTTGATGACTTTGCCAGGCTAATGCACAACCTCATATTGGTTACCTCTCACAACATGCCAGAGGAAACCGAGATCCTATTCTTTCTTTGCCTCATCAGAGACCCATGGGAACTGTGCGGGGAAAAGTGTACACGAGGTGCATTTATGTTCTCTATGGTACGAACAATTTTTATGTATAGAATGATTAAATAATTAACCCATAGGTTTTTCAATTATTCAGTGTGCAATATACATGGGGGGACACATGTATATAACTATTCTTTGGTGGTTACAGTACTGGCTTGTCTTTGTGGAAGGCCATGTTCAGATGTTCAGTCCCCACTAGGAACTTAGGTGCCCTGTCTGCTGTTGAACATTGCTAAAGTAAAATGGAGTATGATAGAACATATTTGTTCTGGAATCCTTAGGGTAAGAGAGGTAGAGGAATACCAAAGAACACGTGGAGAAGAGAACTGGAGACGGACATGAAGATGATATGGAAAGATCTTGAGTTGATGGCACAGGACTGGAGGACATAAGCTTGTTGTTGAAGGCCTGTGCTCCTTAGGTCACTGAAGGGTGATGATGAAAATGGGGTCAATCTCCTCACTGTAATTAACGGCAGACTATGGAAGATACTTGACTTTATTCCTAACATGAAATATTGATAATATGGAGTTGTTGTTTGTTGCAATGAATTTTATGTGGGAATATTTTTTATTTTGCTTCATAATTTTTTATTTTTTTAAATGGTAAAACTGTTACATTGTGCAATGATTTCATATCTGCTAGGGCTACAAGAATATCACAATTCGTGTCACCTTGAAGGGCTGATAATGTTAAAGCCTTGGACACTTTACAATTTAGATGGTGAATGCGTTATTTTCTTTTTGATTTATCTGCCTTTGTTTGTACAATTTTTTTTTTTTCATCTTCTCAGATCTTTATTTTCTTACTCTCTGTCTCATCTCACTCCACTCTTTCATTCTTTCAACTGAAAGACAAGCAATTATATTTTATTTTTTATTAATTTTTATAAAGTTTTAAAATCAAAACAATAAAATCAACATGATAAATTTAAAAAGAAAGCCTTTTTACAGTGTTACAATCTCCACAGTGGTTATTTTGTAGTTGTTTAGTAGTGTTGTTTTCTGTTGTGTTTTCATTTAGATTCTTCTTCTTTGTACACTTTCAGATGTCAACTTGAATAAGTTTTAAGATAGTGATGGTCATCCTGAGCTTGTTGGTATCTCCATAGAGTTTGTCCAGAATTGGTACTGCTGACAGCCATATGTACTTTCTCTGTTCTTCATGTGTTGATATAGATTCATATTAGCATAACAGACATGTATTAAACGAACATATTTTTAAGTTCACAATACTGGCAGCACAAGATATATTCATAGATGTTATGTAAACCATTCTGTTAATTCTGCTTCCAGACTCTTTTTGTACGTTTTAATAGCAATAAACTGGCCAAATACCATCACCAACCAAGAATTGCTAACTCAGAGCTACCATGAAGATACACATACCATCATCGCGGGTAGACGCTAGAATTGAGTTGGTTACATTCTCAGAAGAGACCCTGAAACCTTCACCAGAACTGTCATGCTATGGACCCCAGAAGGAAGGTGAAAGAGAGGCCAACAAAAAAAACAAAAGCAACTTGACAGAACTTTGGAGGTCGAGATGAACAGCATGAGCCAGAGTTGGGGCACCACACAAAGGAAGGCCACCAACTACGTAAACTGGAGGCAGTTTGTTGCTGCTCTACAAGACATCATCAGGCAAGATGGTCACTAACTGCATCATCAGACAGTGGCCAAGGACCAAAAAAGAAGAAAGCAGAATAGCAATAAAATCACAAATACAAAATCTTTGGGCAAATAATAAAATTGTGCGAATAGCATATACATTAAACATTCTAAAATATGTCACAGTGATTCTGCTTGAACATTATATACAAAGAGGTAGTGTGGTTGGCACCATTATGTACAGCATTTTTTTCAGACAAAAATGTTCCTGTATGCACGTTGTGGTGCAAATAATTAACATTAAGCTGCAATACCATATCAAAATTACAGCTGCATAAAAATTATAATCATATTAATGTTCAAATCTAGATGCTGATATGCATACCATAAATAAAAAAGTGCAAATAGTGCTTAAGAATAATGCATTTTAATAGTTTAATACTGAATCGGTTATTACAGTAATCTGCTACGAGATCTATATTTCTGTGTTTACTATGTTATGTTAGGGTGACCAGAGTCCCATTATTAACAGGACTGTCCTATCTTTTCACTGTCACATTTTGTTGTTGAGATAAAAAATAAAACAGGACGGATATTATCCTCTTTTTTTCCCCCTACTATTCAGAAATTGCTAATACTAATTACTACAGCTCCTAATAGTGACAGAAAATATAAATAAGTTTTGGGCAAATTACATGAAAGCAGAAGTAATGGTCATTAGTCTCATGAAAAAAATTTAAAACAGATAGAGAAAAAAGGCAAAATTAATAGGAAAATGAGTTAGAGGATGACACAGGAAGAAGATACCGGATATTTAAACAGCACTGCCCAGAGGACAGTTAATAGCATAATTGATGAATAAAAGTAGCAGAAAGACGAGAGTAATCAGGCTGCTTTAGTTTCTTATGATATTTTTGTTCATTTTAAATACCATTCTTAAATATCATAAAGCATTTTTTGCTGTCATGTTGAAGTGGCCCATGTAGTACCTGGGTGTCTCTGAAGAGACCAAGAACGATTAAGACTTCTACACCCTCAGGTATGTTGTTTAAAGTGACTAATATAACTATATAAAGTGACTAATATAACTATATAAAGTGACTAATATGAGGTTGTGCATGGGACTGGCAGTCTCATCACATAAAACAAATTACCACAGAAACCATCACTGTAAAAACATGTGAATGTTTGGTACAGGTTTCCTGCGAGGAGACCGACTGGCTCCATAATGAGGGCAAAGGAAAATAATGATGTTCAAGTGTCCAATTTTTTTATTTTCAGAATCTGGTCACCCTATCTTAAATGTCAATGTGTCTGTCCATCCATCTTCCCATTGGTGTATCTGTCTATCCTGGCCTCATGTGTAAAAAGACGTCATATTGCTTACTTAGTGACATCATCACAAAACCTGGCTTAGTTTTGGGCCTTCTCAAGTAAAGCATCGTGATTTTTGTCTCAGTTTGTATGTCTGTCGTTCTGTCTGTGGTGTCCAAAAATTACAATACAGATACATACATGTGAATAATAATATTATTGTAAAACTGTACAAGTAATAAAAGTCACAACTATTTGTAGAAAATAGCAAATAAATAACTTCAAAAGGATCATTTAAAAGTGGGTGAATAAGACTAGAAATGCAATTTCAACATCGGCATCTCACAGGTAAATATAATCAGCATATTAATTATTTTGTAACCATGTTTAAATATTTCTTGTAAAAATGTATTTATCACACGAGCCAAAAAAAAGTATGTCATCTTGGATGTAATGAAAGAAACATTATTTACAATAAGGTAAAGTTGTATGTTACATAACAGCTTTTTTTTTTCATCTGAATGTCATTTTCTTCTTTCATTTTGCAAGTGAACTCTAAAAGAAGATTCCATATGAACACATTTTGTTTCTTAATTGCAGTACCTAATTTCAGAAGAGCTGTGCCCTTGACATTCACCAGTTTCTGTGAATATTTTAGTTCTCAGCTAGAAATGTCCTTGAAACAATAATTTATGAACACAAAATTGATGTGGAAAACATGTTCTATTTTGTGCACAGATATTTTAGATCTGTTTAAGATACTTCATCTAAGGAAGCAGTTAATTATACTCTGAGAAAAACGGACTGATGTTTTAAGATCAAACTTGTGAGAAAAGCTGTGCCATGAAAGGCTTAAAACACTCAAATGCTGAAGGAGTTAAAAGTGATTGAGCATTTGAAGTTGCACACATGTAACTCCCATGCATTGTGCATACATTTCTTGTTCACATAACATTTATGTTCTCAGTCAGCGGGTTATGTTATTCGTGTACATTGGTCTATATAAAACAAGACATCTACATGAAAATTTTAATAAACAAAATTAAGCAAATAAATTATCAGGTAGTAAGAATTGAGTTATGTAACAGTCGTACATGCTTGTTACAGTATGAAGACGCAGATAAACCCGACGTCAATTGTCATATTCCGAATGGCGTAATCATATATCCCATTGCGACATCCAGTTCTGTTAACAAATGGAACAGTTTGCTGAAGAGGCTCGCACATGTTGTTAACAGTACGGTTATGTCTAATTCTGTTTAGATGAAACAAATATATTTTTTTAATTTGACAGTATGGCATGGTAGAGATCTTGATATTAATGGTTTTTTGTTGAAAAAATATGAAAAGTAGCAGTTAAATTAATAAGACGTAGTGTTAGCTAGATGTTTACTGTTGCCCCATGAAGTTCCTAGGGGTCTCTGATGAAATAAAGAAAGAACAGGACTATCCTCCCCCAGACATGTCATACAAGGTGACTAACACGAGATTATGCAAGGGACTGGCAGCCTTATCATGTAAAACACATTGCTACAGAAACCACTGCTGGAAGTGCATGTGAATGGTTGGTGCAAGCTTCTTGCTAGGGGACCAGCTGCAGAGATGGCTACTTGCACCATTAATATGAAACAAACATAAAGGTATGTTATAAGGCACTCGTAGGAAATAAAGAAGTAGAACACTAGACAACAGAAAAACAACAGACATGAGTGGCTTACCCAGGATTCTACTTCTTTATTTCCTACGAGTGCCATATAACATACCTTTATATTTGTTTCATATTAATTTACTGTTTATAGGCCTCGTGGTTTCCCTTCCTACTTGCACCATAAGGAGGGAAAAATAAAATTATAATAATGATGTTGTTGGTAAATGGCACAGAACAGTTGGATATCTTGTATAACTGATGTATGATAAAAAAAAGGGTTGTTTTGAAAAATGTTGGTCATAATTGCCATAGTCGAGTCTATGTTAGACAAAGGCAAGAATTAGATGTGGATCTTCTTCATCTTCGTACATTCTCAGACGTCTGCTTGGATATTTTCAAAGAAAGCAGTGGTCAGCTTAAGACTAATTGTATCTGCATAGTTTTTCCAGGAATGGTACTGGTGATGGCCGTATGTGCTTCCTCTGTTGGATGCGGGTCTGACTGTTGGAATTTGGCATCAAACGTAAGACTAGCAGAGATGGATGCATGAGAAGATGCAT
Organism: Oreohelix idahoensis; assembly: GCA_024509875.1. Classification (NCBI taxonomy): domain Eukaryota; kingdom Metazoa; phylum Mollusca; class Gastropoda; order Stylommatophora; family Oreohelicidae; genus Oreohelix; species Oreohelix idahoensis. The sequence goes on along the minus strand of JAMPIV010021120.1, from coordinate 237,311 downwards.
CCGTCGTGTGTACAACCAACGAGCTACAGGAACAGTTCACATTTACACTCTTCGACATATACAGAGGGAGACTGAGCACCTATGGGTTTGCCCATATTGCAATGATGTCAATTCTGTTTAACAATAATAATGTGGGTCTGAAAGGTGACGGCGTTCATGAAAAGGTTCTTGTGCAGAATAAGACTAAAATGGCTTGACTAGATCGCTAGGGTGGAACTGCTGGAAAGAACCAGATACTAGTGAAGCAAGATGTGAAGAAAATAATGTGGAATTGAATGGGACACTCACTGAAGAAACAATTCGATAGCCTTTGTTGAGGAATCCCCAGGGTAACAGAAACAGGTTTAAAAAAAAAAAGAAAAGACAACCCATGTAGCAGATACTACTGTAGGGGAGTAAAGTGTTAGAGACTGCACTATACTAGGTCCAACTTTGTAAGGTGGGTATGACCAGTTCTGTTCCTCACAATCTTTGCTTTCCCTAACTCAACAAGTCAGGAATGCATAAACAGCTGGGAGACCAAAAAACTCACGGAGAAGAGAATTGGAGACAAACTTAAAAGAGAGAAAGAAAGATGACATGAATGGGTGACATAGGACAGGAAGGTCTGACATGAATGGGTGACACAGGACAGGAAGGCCTGGCATGAATTTGTTGAAGGCTGTCGTGAAATATTCTAATCCACATATATAAATTATCAGGTAATTATAAAGCCTAACAAATAAATTCTAATAAAGAAAAGAGCAATGGTAAAATAACAGTGCTGTCACAATAACTGTACTCGAAATCCCCCTTGTTTTATGCTTCGTCTGCAAATTGTAACGCTTTCACGTTGATAGTAAAAGCCTACTATATTATTACCCGCTTTCTTCAATGAAACGTGTGCTGTATTTCTTGGAAAAACATTTGAGATACGCAAGCTGAACAATGACCTAATTTTAATATTTCATTCATTCCATTTTATACACAGCGTAACTAAAAGACAGATAAAGCAGGATAGAGAGAAGGGAGAGGCAGAAAGCCGAACGCATGCAAAATTAAACACGCGTCTCGCTATTAATGCCACCCCAACAAGCGTAACGCGATACACAATTACTACTATCACGCGTGTAAGGCCACATGCACTAACTTTTTTTCGGACGGACAGTGATAAAAACACTAACCTTCCCAGAGTAGTTTTTTAAAATCCTGAAAAACGCTTTATTAGAAAAGATAACAATAGATGGGTTTACGTTTGAAAACATTACAGTACCCAGACAGCACATCTTCGAAACAGGAGGTAGAAGAAATTGCATATTTTGAACGCAGCCACTTAGCTCTTTTAAATTTGTATATTTGGGTTCCTTAGGGCTTGCTGACAAAGAATATGTAAAACGTTACGCAAATAGTCTAGGAATTAACAAGTTATAACCAAAATAAAATAGTGGGGATGCCTGACAGCATGAAATCATTTCTGCTCATAAAATTTTTTTATAACGTGTTTGAAAAAACCTTACGTACGGAAATAGCCTACCATGTAAACTCCAAATTGATTGGAGCGCAACAAATATAAGACTAAACACGATTGGTCGGACTATAAATACTATCTTTGGTTGTTAGGGGAGACGTAGGAAGGTAAAATTTTTTCAAACACTTGTCGAAACGTGGCTCCATTGGCCAGACTCGCTGATATAATCACTTAGGAGCGTTAGTTCGAGACCACTAGTTCAAATAAGCTTGATAAAGCAACAGTGCGTTGAAGCCAGCTCATATTTTTGCTAAATAAAAGCCTGGAACATAAGCAGATGGGAATTTGTGCCAGTATTTGTGCCAGAATTCATTGCTAGTCAACGTATCTGTGTGTATTTCCATGAATTGTGGTAAGCTTGAAACATTCAGTATCTTTTAATGAAAATTGAATGTGAATTGTTAATTTATGCCTGTATATATGTGTAGTTCAGTAGCAAACATGATGTAAAGCCTATAATGCTCCAGCCTGAACAGAAGGTGTCGGAGGAAAGTAAAACGGCATGGAATGGCCAAACAGTACACTGACACCTAGATGATTGACTAGAAAGAAATAATGCTGGAAGTGCAGAGGCGTAGTAACCATTAAGGAGGTTAATACTGGTATAAAGTATTTCAGATGAAGCTGACAGTTGGCCTAACGCTCTGAACTCAATGTTTGTGGTGTATTGTGCTCAGTGTAGAACTAGAGTATCAATTAGTTATGAAGTAGAAGGTACATCCTTCTTGTTTTTCAGGGACCGTGGTCTTGATGGTATTGAGCAGCACCTGGTCAGAGCTTTGCTGAATCCAGAGTCGGACAGCATACTCCTTGGTCCATTTAGCTATCAGTGAGGTGTCTCCAGAGCACAGGGGAGAAATCGAGCAGAGGAGTCTTTTCCTGCCGCCATCACGCAAGATAAGCTGATGTGGCCAGCTGAGCTCAAAATTATGTACCCCCATCTTAAAATAACATTGTAACATAAACTTAAGAGGGGAAGTAAATTGTTTTAATATCAGGAACTGAGAACATCTCCAATACTAGTTCCAATAAAGACAAACTATTGAAGTCATGATGACAAATACCAACAGAGCTTGACAAAACAAAACCAGTATTACCTCATATTACTACTACACAACTGACACACATAGGATACTTTTAATAATATATGTCACTACAATATTCATATTGAGAAATAGCTGAAAGGTAATGATTCAGTGAATGAACAATTGGCTCAGTGTGTCGTGAAGTCTTGATTCACAACCCGTCATTCTTTACCCAAACGGAACGCCATACCTTATAAATAAAGAATGCTAGACGAACCTCTGGTGACATAGTGATAGATAAAAAGAAATTTATATTGGTGAACATTATTGTAGCTAATTTTTTTTTTTTTTTTTTTCGTACGCCCGCTAATACTCGAGGCGAAATCTCAGGTTATTATTTTATGTCTAACCTGACATTGATTTTACGTGAGTATCCCTTTTTCTTGTACAGAGACAGGTGTCCCTCGCCATTCAGGCAAATACTCTCCGATTTCGGAGGTACCCATTACAGCTGGGTCGGCTCAGGAGCCGCCAATCCCTGGTCGACGACACTCCTTCAAATGTTCTCGCCAGGTCTCGAGTTAATCCAGTCCAAATCCCGGTCGACGAAAAATCCTCAAATGCCGTCGCCCGGGTTTGATCCTGAATCACCCGGTCGCCAGAGCGGTGTTGTAACCACTACGCTAGCGCGGCTCCCATTGTAGCTAATGAAGCTGTAAGGTCCTTGCTGTCTGTGTGGACGAAAAGGAAGAATATGACCAATACTTCCTCAGGCATTTCTTGTTCGTTCACTTTCAGACATCGACTTGAATATGTTCAACGAAAGCAGTAGTCAGCTTGAGGTTGTTGGGTATCTCCATAGAGTTTTTTTTTCCAGAAGTGCTACTAGTGATGGCCATATGCACTTTTGAAATAGATGTTCAGCAGGAATTTTGTCGGTGCCACAGTTACACTCATCAGTAGTTCCTATCTTTAGCTTGTTGAATAGATAGTATCCCAACTGCAGGCATTTTGTAATAGGTTGCGGCATGAAGCTAGCAACCTCATCATCTTATTGCTGTAGAAACTACTCGTACTACTTCAAGAGCACATAAAATGTTCTGGTATAGGCTTACTGCAGAGGTAACCATTATTTTTAGGGAGACCAAAACAAACGATGAAAGGGAAGACGGTGGACTTACCCTGGTACTCTCAAACATGTACGACGACGATGGGGATTTTCCAGTTCATCATCAGTACTGTACCTAACCAGTCTGGCCGTAGATATCCGGCAAGGGTATCTATAAGTGAAAGAGGTATGCAAACTTTTGGAATACACCACGAACTTACATCAGGTATCTGAACATCGCCAAAATTTGACAGTATATTTATTATATCAATATCGTTTTTTTTTCGTTCCATATGGAGCATGGGGTTGGCAACTTCATTATGTAAAACATATTGCTACAAAAATCACTGCTCTAAGAACATGGAAATGCATGGTGCAGACTTCCTGTAAGAGGCCCAGCTACAATAGTGGCGCCATGATCGAAAGGGAGCGAAACGGAAAATGTTGATATATTAATAATAATTACATCAGGATAAATAACAGCCATCGCTGCGATTACAACAAATCTTTCTTATAATATGCTACAAATGCAGTTTCTAATAAACAAACATACCTTGAACCATCTTCAACAATATGCATGACCCACGGACACGTCGAATACTGGGAATGCCATGATTCAAGTGTATGAACTGGACTTCGTGGCCGCGAAATTTGGTTGTCTGTATGGATAAATTGATAATTACAGTAACATATCCATTCGTTATGAGTACTAAAATCAAAATGGTAGTAGCCTATAGCAATTATTAGAATATGGGCTGGTCATCGTTACCTAGGGCAGTAAAAGAATAATAATAATCGTATACAACATACATCCTAATTTGTTGGGAAAAAGCTACGTGCATCTGTCTGATATCATCCCAAATAAGTCGTCCACGTTGTTAGGGTTTAGTGTTAGGATTCTTAGCAGTTATAAATTTCAGCTATCCTAATTATAACCATTACGGGTTTAACAGAATGTCTTTATCTATTAAAAAATTACAATAACATTCTAGCCAATCATAGTCCTGTTTTAGCTATCCTATCGAAATATCAATTGCTAGAAAGCTAAGATGACCAGACTTACTGTCCACACTAGAACACGGGCCTTGAGGTGCAAGATCAGTCGAAGACTCGCTTGTGTAAAAAGGACGCACTTCATCTTTCAGGTTCTCTAAATATTCTGGATCATGGCACGTCAGGGCTACATGCACAAAGACGGCAAACAACAATAGGCCCACGACGATAGTTTGTTGTTCAATCGAGACCTGGCGAAGAACAAAGAAAAACGTAATGAATTCTACTCTTTTTCATTAACTGTTGTTGCGTTTTAAATTATGTATCAGTCTGTTTTACATGCAGTTTTTACATCAACCCAGAAGCCGTGGCACATAGCACGTTGAACCTAAGTAGAAACACTGAGCAGTTAGACCTACTTTGATAAAATCAAATCTGCTGAGTTCAGTGAAAAAGCAGTATCAATCTTAGAATGAACAGTTTTAAAATGTCTCTCAGCATTGCCCATCATGTGAATTTTTACTACGGTAGTTTGTGGGTTTTCACTGGGAACGCGAAAATAGGACCTTAAATCCTGGGGATACAACGCTTTTAAATGCCGACAGGGAAAAGTCCGAAATTTGTAAACGATTCAGCTAAAACTAGTGCCCTGTATTTCTATATATCAAGGGCACTAGCTAAAACCTGATCTAGATCACTCCATATCCGGTCTCCTAATTTTCCTGAAGTTCACGGGGACTTTAGGGTTGTCCTAAACTGTTCATAACCAAATTTTAAAACCATAGCTCTGAATAAAATGTTAGTAAGTTCGGAAGGTCTTGAATACCAAACGGCATGGCGTATTTAGGGAATCCTCTTAAATTGTCTGACCTTTGTTTTCACTTTTCAGGCCAATCATATCGTTCTGTTTAGATGACAAAAGCAAGTAGTTTCCCTCTTCAAATTTTTGACCGAAAAACAGGAGAGCCTCTGACTAAGAACAGATAATGCTACGATTAACAAAGTCGGACCGAAGACCACTAACAAGCTGTTATGGCTTTATATCAGTTATAAGCAAATGTGAATCTTCTTCTTATCGCACACTGTTCCGAAACTAAATTGCGGGCTCTTGAACTCGTCAGCGGTTAGTTGATACCCACTACCGCAGCTTTTAATTTTGATAAAATGTTTCCTACAATAATATGTTGCCGGAAACATTCATGGAATCAATAGGGAAAGATGAAGAGGAAGTATTAAAAAAACTCACATGTAGTTGATACACTGCGATATATCAAAATAATGATAAATACTCTTGGAAAGAGCGAAAGAGAAGGATACAGTGATCAAAAGACAAAATGGAATGGAGCGCATTTATTTGACCAAGGGAGACAAGAGCGCAGATAACTAGGATGACAAACTGCTCACTTTATATTTCAAAAAAAGTAAAAAAAAAACTCTTAATCCAATATTGTTAACATAATTTATTCTTGTTAACGACTGTTTGTAGCTGGACGGGGAACGACAGTGAATATAAAATATTAGATACAACTTATTATGTTTTTGTATAGTTTTCGAAAATTGTGAAATGTTGTGCTCAATTATCGACCTTTAGTTATATTTTATTTTTAAAAATCCCAGTTAATGATGCAACTAAATTAGGAAATTAAAAAAAACAATGTACATGTATCTCAAATAACTGAAGGTTATATGCAGTCGGGCTGAGTTGAGAAAAGTGTAGTATGAGTAGCACTGAAGATTGCATCAAGTGTATATTCATATTACTTTCGTACATTCTAAGGAGTGTATTTTCTTGTTTTGACGAAGCGGGCCGCGTTCAAACTAGACACGAGGCTCCTCGGTTATTTTATGGCGCATGTTCAAACACAGAAGTTTGTACAGTGCGGTAAAAAGACTAACTGCCCCCTTTAGTTTTCCTGTACAAATAACGATTTTCATTGGTTTGTAATATGCTGTATGGTTCGTAAAATACTAACTTAATCGTTCCTCGTCTACCCTGGGATGTCGTTCGTAAAAATAATCTTACTATAGCACGTTTCACTAGCTTTGCCCAACTTCAAAATGCTATATCTCAGCGAATATATAACGCATATAAGTGAAATTTTGTGTGTGAATTTGAAATGGTTTAGACCCTATGAATTAAATTTTTCATTAAAATGCGGCCATTGGTTTCAATTTTCGTTTCTTTGCGATATAATATAAAATCCTACTTGCCAACACACATCACACGCACACATATTGAAATGTCTACAGTAAATTATACGACCTCATTTGCACATTTTTGGTTTATCAAGCAATTGGCATGATTTTTGAGTGAAATTGCGTGAAATCGCACTTCTTGAACACAAAATAGTTTATATCCGGTGCAACGCACACATTGTCAATCAGAGGTGTGTCTACAAAAATTATTGTGTGGGTAAGAAGGAAAAATGAGTCTGCGAGTACATTTATGACATTACAGCAAATCACAAATAGGATTTTTAAGTATTTCTGCAATGAAGCTACTCGAGGAAAACTATATCATTCTATTTCAAACCCACAAAAGAGGACTATTCACGCCTTGGGGATAAGCAAACGATCATTGCACCGCTGGATAGCGACATCTGAAATGTCTAATTCCAGTGTTTTACACACGAAAATTAGGCCAAGAGTGGTGGATAATTTTGACAGAGAATTGATCCGCAGAGAAATTGGCAATATGTTTCACAATAATGAGGCAGTGACTTTAAGGAAATTGAAAATTTGGTTAAGAAAGAATAATGACATTGATATTTCCAAATCTACGCTATGGAGGACTATTAGGAGTTTGGGATTCACTTTTAGAAAATATGTTGGTGGTAGAAACCTTATTTGTGAGAAGCCTCATATAGTTGCAATGAGAAGCAAATATTTACGCGAGGTCAGAGAAATGAGAAGAGATTGTTATGATTTTGTGTATTTAGATGAAACTTGGATCAATGCGCACCACAGTAATGAACGAGAATGGCAATCATCTGATGGAACAACTAAGAGACTAGTACCAAGCAGCAAAGGACAGCGCCTAATAATTGCACATGCAGGAAGCAGCCATCATGGGCTTCTAAATAATACTGAACTCATATTTGTTTCAAAATCCACAGATAATAGGGATTATCATACAGAGATGAATGGCAAGATATTTCAAGATTGGATTGTGAATCATGTACTTCCTTCATTGGATAGACCGTCGTGTTTGATAATGGACAATGCTTCATATCACAACGTTGTGGCACCAGAAGATAAAGTTCCTAATTCATCAAGTACTAAAGATGTAATAAAGATTTGGCTGACCAAAAACAACATTCCATTCAACGAAATGTCCCTGAAGCCTGAATTACTTGAAATTGTAAAAAATACACAGCATACAAAGATATTTCACATAGACAAGGCAATCCATGAACATGGTCACAGATGTTTAAGATTGCCTCCTTACCATTCTCACTTAAACCCAATAGAATTAGTCTGGGCTAAAATTAAGGAACAGGTAGCAACAGAAAATAGGACGTTCAAATTAAAAGATGTTGAAATACTTACAAAAGCCGCCATCTCGAACATAGCCAGGGATTATTGGAAGAAATGTGAGAACCATGTGTTACAAGAGGAAGAGGAATATTGGACGAATGATGGTTTGTCCTTCATTCAGCCGAGATTGATTATCAATTTCTCAGAGACGTATGATTATGATTCGGATGAAGTTTAATTTCTTTAAAGATGACCTTACCGTTATTTACAAGCACAGTAGAGAAGAAACTTTCCATTATGATATTTATGAACCGCAAAGTGGTGATACCTATTGAAATAATTAGATCAATGAAGGTCCAGTTTGGTAGCGCATTAAATGTCAATGACAAACAATGTCACGAGTATCTCCCATGCAGATCATTTAAGAAATCATCTTCAACAGGTATTCATATGCAAACGTGATGGCCACATTATTGTAATAGTAGACACGCCTATGCCTATTCAATTCACAGAATCTGTGACTGAAGTGGTAAAATTTCTTTTTTCGATACACAATAATTAGTATGCCGACAAAGATCAAAGGATTTCATCCGTTTGTGGGAACTGGACAAGATGCACAGATATAAAGTATATATTTGTTGGGTCTAACCCAATATAACATCGTATGCAAAAAATGGCATTAATACGTTAGACGGTTAATCAGATAATTACATTTGAAGTTGGGCAAAGCTAGTGAAACGTGCTATAATAATGGAAAAGAGTATACGAGTATTCTGAAATGATGGACATTAAAATAAAATGAAAATGCAGAGTTTATTTTAAGGCGGAAAGATTCAATAAAAACATAAAGCTGGGACCCCAAAAAAAAAAATAATAATATACACTGAAAGAGACAACCGAAACTCACCATTGTAAATATATTACTTTAAATACTGTTGAAACGAAAATTGTTTTTATTTTTTATTTCTTTCTTGTTTAAATTAAACCAGGCCTTAAATTTATTTTATGTTTAGCAAATAATATATTTGTACCCGATGTTATTTTTTTACTTAATTCTTTGTATTTAGAAATTGTTTCTAATGTTTTAGCTACTCTAAAGGCTGCAGATGAGCTGAACTGAATGGTCAAGCCAATCAAATAATTCGGTTTTTAACGGTCTGATTTTCAAATGGAGACAAGATATGGTAATTCCACTCTACACTGTCAACACCTCCACTGATTTAGGTCACGGTACTTTAGAGAATGAACGCTATGACAGATAAGAGATGAACTGAATGTATGTTTGCTTGTTTGTTTGCCCTGGCCCTGCGAATAAGACATGCCGTTGCTTTTGATATTTCAAATAATATTCATATTTTGCGACAATACTTTTCTTCAAAACTATGATCTCCCGTTTTAGATACACTGGCAATCACTAGGGCATTATTGCTTAACAAAACTTGACCAACGGACCGATGACTGCGTATAGGATACTGATAGAACCGGAAGCAGTATTTCTGCTGTCTGGGGCAGTGTATAGTAAGATAGGGGGTACAAGAGGGAGCCGCGCTGGTGTAATGGTTAAGACATTGCGCTAGCGACCGGGTTTTCAAAGTTCAAGCCCGGGCACCGGCATTTGTAGGAGTGTCATCGTCCGGGAATTTGACAGAATAACCTGAACGGCCCCTGCAGATAAACCCTCTGTGGATGGGAAGGAGCGAAGCTCCTGACCGGGTTGGAAGGAAAGTCCACTGGCTCCCCAGCCTCGCAATGACATGTCATTGTGCCAAAAGGGCTGGAAAGCTCGAGTGCCGCTGGTTAGAGAAAAAAAAAAAAGGGGGGGGGGGGGGGGTTTCCAAGAACAATGGGTTCCTGAAAGCAGAGCATGATTTCCGGGTCTGTCACTTGAAGTGTGACACTGTCCTATTAAATATAATTTATGTTTCTTGTTTAAACTCGGTAATAATCTTCGAAGCAAATAGTTCAGAGGATTTGAAAAGCCCTCCATTGTTTGAAGGGAAATTATTACCACTTAATAGCAAAAGGCGGAAGAAAGTGTGTAATAACTCATGTTGGTCAAAAATAATGTATTGGCATGGAGCGTGCTTTATTTTTGAGCACAAAAGGAAGGGAAACCCAAGGCCTGTAAACAGCAAATAAATATTAGACAAACATAAAGGTATGTTTTCGGACACTCGTAAGAAATAAAGAAGTAGAACACTTCTTCTTCTTCTTCCGTCCTTAGCCACCGACCGTCAAAGCAGTCAGTGGCCATTACGCCTAGTGGCGTCTTAGGGCAACAGCAGATAGGTTTTCTTTGCCATTGTTTCCCATCACGCCTAGTGGCGTCTTTAGGGCAACGGCAAATTAACCCATTTGCTGTTGTTTCCGTAATCGAAGTGACTGGCAAACGGGTGATCAGCCCGTTGTGAAGTAGAACACTAGACAACAGAAAAACATCAGACGTGAGTGGCTTACCCAGGAATCGAACCCAGGACCTTCCGTGCGACAACCCCGCCTAGCTATTCAAGCGAATCACACTATCCCCCCTGCCATCTAGGCATCACCAAAAATGATGCTTCGATGACGGTTCATTAGTGCGAACCGCAAGACATAACACCGGAAATTTACCATGGGCAGTCCAGCCTATTAATGACGCAATTACTTCTGTTGTTCCCCTATTATACAGTATAGGTCAGTCCACACAAGACAAAGACCTTAATACTGTGTCTAGTAAATGATAGTAGACTAAGAACAGTAAGTACAGGACAGAGGGTAGGTTTTTGGTATTGTATAAACATTTATAACACATAAGGAAGGGAAACTCGAGGCCTGTAAACAGTAAATAGATATTAGACAAACATAAAGGTATGTTTTCAGGCACTCGTAAGAAATAAAGAGTAGAACACTAGACAACAGAAAAACAACGGACGTGAGTGGCTTACCCAGGAATCGAACCCAGGACCTTCCGCCTAGCTATTGCGTCATTAATAGGCTGGACTGCCCATGGCAAATTTCCTGTGTTATGTCTTGCGGTTCGCATTAATGACCCGTCATCGAAGCATAAGTGTCACATAATCGGTCATTCTCTTTTTCGTATTTTCTCTGCCATTATTTAAGTATTTCTCATTTTCGGAGCACAAAAATCCGTGCTTCAGTCACTTGTTTACATTTTCACACTTCGATTCGTGTCAGGGCAAGGCAATTGACCATCCCTGAAAGGCTAATTGTAATCGCTTAAGTGATTGCACTAGATTGACTCAAGCGAAGTGTTTGTCTACTTTCGTAACTGACCTCCGTACAGACTGATCAATCGGGGTGTGTCGCTTCAGTGTTAATACAAGCTGATAAGTGATGCAATCACTTCTCTCGAAGTTACTTGTGATGATAATTACAGATAATATCAATCTGGAGAGACATTTGAAGAGTGAACTTGTAAATGTGATAATAGTAAACGGACAGGACATGACCATTTATGAATATGTAGGTCGGATATTCTTCTTCTTCCATCCTTAGCCACCGACCGTCAAAGCAGTCAGTGGCCATTACGCCTAGTGGCGTCTTAGGGCAACAGCAGATAGGTTTTCTTTGCCATTGTTTCCCATCACGCCTAATGGCGTCTTTAGGGCAACGGCAAATCAATCCATCTGCCGTTGTTTCCGTAATCGAAGTGACTGGCAAACGGGTGATCAGCCCGTTGGTAGGTCGGATATTAATATGATATTAAAGAACATTCGACAACAGAGATTGAAGGTAATATCTAAGGCTCTACCAATGTATATCCTTGCTTGTGATTGGATTGGAAGAAATACATTCGTCCTGACTGGAAGCCGGTCAGAAAACAAGGTGGACGCATGGAGAGGAAAATTGCAATATAACGTAGCACATTCGAGATATACGACACTGCATCCCAATATCGTCAGAGTAGAATCCCAGAAAAAGCCAGGAAAGAATAGTCAGGATTCAGAACTTATAGGACCGGACAAAACGTATTAAAGCATCTTCTGAACACTGCAGAAGAGAACTCTACATTATTAATACGAAAACCGGAATCCTACAGGACTGCTCACAAGTCACAGAGGAATTCTAAATAGAAATAATAAACCAGATGCGTGTTCGAGGCATCTTTATCAAGTTGCCGAGACTATTCAACTGATCAAGACGTCTGAATTCCCAGTTATTGGGGTGAGTTGTATCATATATTTTATACTTTGAATTTGGCATGTTTGAACTTGCTGGGGGTTGTACAGGTCCATACGAGGCTGGAAACCGCAGTATGTAAAAATGATATTTTCATGAACCACCACAGCAAAGCGCTGGTGATTTCCTCATGCGGGTTTTGCAGGAAACCAAAAGCAGAGGTAACCCCAGGCTCCAAATGGAGCAAGGAGTGAATGATGATGACACCATGTGTATATATTTATTATCATTTGTAATAAGTTATATGTTTACTTAGACATGTTCACCCAGGCACAAGCCATTGCATTCTCCGCTGTCCAGACATACTTTTCGCTCAGACTAACTGAAAGTAATGGTGAATTATTATCATATCCACTGAGCTATAATGCATACTCAGGGGGAGGGGGTATCAATTACTGAGAAAAAGAGTCGCTGGAATAGGCAGTGGGAAGGCATCTGTTTAGTATAAAAAAACATAAACTTAGCAGAGGCCTTTGTTTTCCTCTAAAGTTTTTGGTACCAATCTACGAGACCAGTGGCAAACGAATATGTTGTTCAAGAACTTGTGATCGACACTGAAAAGCCAACCTTCAGCTGCCTGTGAATATACTTGTATTAACACCAGGAGTGGTTACCCCTGCAACTACGTTCGGGACGTGCCCTCACCACAGAAGTCGTCAATTGATGGAGCAGCCAGCAGCAGCAACAACACTTCATGAATCTGGAAGATAAGTCCAATCGTATCAGGCCAGAATCAAATGAACACTTTAAGTTGTTTTTCCAAACCTATTCCATTTCCAGCGAATTTCAGTGACAAAAACTAACCTTAAATCACCATCCTTCATTTATTTTACAACTGTTAAAGAATAATTGATCATTAAATTTGTTATATGTGTTACAAATCCATAGTTGATTTAATTATTACGGAAAGAAGTGCACACGTATGAATCAGTATATTTTCCAGATATAAAAGAGCTATTAAATTAACATTTTACTGCTAAATCAGTTGGGGGCGTGAACGAGCTAACAATAAAATACATAATAATCCTTCATAAAATGCGGCGGGCAGATGCAAAGTTAATAATTGCTAAGATCACTCATCAATGTTACTGATTTCTGAATTATCTTATGAACACTCCCTCAAGATAGAAGCATTATCATCATTCTATCTAAAACTCTGCCAGGAGTAATCTTGCGCGAAGGTAGATACTTTTGAAGACCCTCATTAGATACTCTAGGTTTTGGCCATTGTTGGGCCATTACTGCAAAGCAGGGCAGGCATCATGTGACACCCAGGCAAAAGAAAAAATTAACAAAGATGTCATGCTAGCAAACTCAATCGCAAAGAAAATACCACTAAGCACAATTATCCCACTGTGGAAAAGATTATGCTTTCCTGATCTGTGACAAAACGGAACGTAAGCCTTTTCGTTATGCCCTCTCATTGCCGGTATTATCTATTATTTCGGCATATTTAACGTACATAATTACGTGCTCCTCCCTACTCAGAATTGTTACCTTTTTAATAGTATGTACTTTACGGTTAGAATTGTGGTGAATGAGCGTGACTTTTATATAATAAAATACTCCGATCGATTGTGGTGGATGAGCTGACTTTTTATATAGTAAAATACTCCGCTCGATTATGGCGGTGTGTAGGTAGGTTGTGTGTTGGTATTGTGTTGTTTGTTTATATATATTTTACAAACAGGTGTTACAATATTTATTCGTTTATACGATATTTATGCATGTAGACACTATTTTACAAACAGTTATACAATACATACAGATAATATTTATACATATATACATACAATATATATATGTAGACAATATAGATAACAAAGGTTTTTAATAAATATATTTTTATTTTCAAACAGCAGTAACAAAAACATATGAGCATGATCACACAACGGAAGATATGTTAGATGGAAAGAGGGAGGCGCGTACAATTTTTTTATTGGTAAACAGCAGGATCACATTTTGGAAGATATGTTAGATGGAAAGCGGGAGGTGTATACAATTTTTATTTTCAAACAACAGTAACAAAGGGGCCATAGTGGAAGATATGTTAGATATTGAGGGGAGATGTCGTCACGTTGTCGTCGTGTCTTTTTATGTAAAAATAGGAGAGAGAATTGCGGTGTTGGGGGTGTGTGCCCGCGTGCGTGTGTTTGTGTGTGGGTGGTACTGTTTTTTGGTTGGTCTGGTGTTTTACAGAGTGAAAGAGAGCTATTTTTTAGATGGAAAGAGGTGAAGTGGTGACATTGTCGGCGTGTACCTGTCTTTTGATGTAAAAATAGGACAGAGAGTTTCGGTGTTGTTCGTATGTGTAGATGACGGAATTGTGTGTCTTGAAACCTACATTTTTCCCGCACTGCTCTTATTGCGTGTTGAGTACATCTAAAAAGGTGTTTTTGTCTAGTGTGTTGTGTTGTTTCTTCATACTATATATATATATATATATATATATATATATATATATATATATATTATATATATATATATATATATATATATATATATATATATATATATACATCATACATAAAAAATCGATAAATTCGCTTAGTATGAGTTCTATATTGGTTTTGGCTGGCGGGGGTGATGACGCATGGTTGTATTGGCACGGGCATAAGGCAATGTATAAGCGGTGTGGTGTGGGTGGTATTGCTTTTTGGTTTGTCTGGTGTGTTGTGTGTAGGAATTTTGATTGTTGTGTGTTGTTGTATTGTGGTGGTATTGTGTTGTTTCTTCATACAATATATATCCATAAATACATCATACATAAAAAAATCGATAAGAGCCTGCATTCTTGAGATAAAGAGGAAAATATAAAAAATCGATAAATTCGCTTAGTGAGATTTATATTGGTTTTGGCTGGCGGGGGTGATGATGCATATGTGTATTGGCGAGGGCGTAAGACAATGTATAAGCACAGAGGCGTAATAAATGTTTATATATAAATTTTTATTATATTATTATTATGAAGTGGTGACATTATCGGCGTGTATCTGTCTTTTTATGTAAAAATAGAACAGGGAATTTCTGTGTTGCTGTGTACCGGGGCACCGGAGTAAGACAATATATATATAATTATTGTCGTTAGGTGGTAGGTTGGGTATGGAGAGTGTGCGGGTGGTATTGATTTTGGCTGGCGGGGGTGATGAGGGGTGAGAGAAAAACAATGGGTTTATATAAGGAAATATGACGAAAAAACCGATAAAATGGGGGACCAAAGGCTAATTATTGGCGTTTTTTAATGGAAAGTGTATTGATGCTGACTGTCGGGGGTGATGACGCATGTGTGTATTGGCGCGGGCGTAAGACAATGTATAAGCACAGAGGCGTAATAAGTGTTTATATATAAATTTTTATTATATTATTATTATGAAGTGGTGACATTATCGGCGTGTACCTGTCTTGTTATGTAAAAATAGGACAGAGAATTTTTGTCTTGGGGTGTAGCGGGGCACTGGAGTAAGATAATATATATATATATATATCTATATATATATATATATATATATATATATATATATATATATATATATATATATATATATATATATATATAGCTAGCCATCAATGGTACCTATACCTTGTAGCGGTATGGCAGCTTGCATACCCTGATAATCCCCAGAGCTATGCCAGTGGGAGTTTTACTCCTGGTAGGTTCAACCAAGCTGGACTGGTCTATGTGGGTAGGGGTCAGACAAAAGCTGGTACCCTGGTCCTCCAGGTTGGGGGCTTTAGCACAGGGCTGACACCCCTGTCTGTGTAAAAAAAACAATGAAGTTACGGAAACAATAATAAATGAACAAACTTTGCTTGATAAATTATTAAGTTTCTGTAGTATTAACAACCTGGTCATTGGAGGAACACTTTTCCCATTAAAGGAATTCACAAATTAAGATGGGAATCACCAAATGGTCGGGACAGAAACCAAATAGACCACATCATGATTAACGGTAGATGGAGACATGCATTACAAGATGTGAAGGTAAGAAGA
This sequence comes from Oreohelix idahoensis, assembly GCA_024509875.1. NCBI lineage: Eukaryota > Metazoa > Mollusca > Gastropoda > Stylommatophora > Oreohelicidae > Oreohelix > Oreohelix idahoensis. Next base: position 221,031 of record JAMPIV010021120.1, on the reverse strand, counting down.
GTTGCAGATGTGGGAAGTGATCACCATTTAGTAGTAGCAAAACTGAAAGTGAAACTAAGAAGGGCTGGACCAACTGTAACTACACAGAAAAGGTTTGACATCAGCAAATTGAAGGACCCCCTTACCAGAAAAGCTATTGCGGCTGACATAAAGAAACGATATCAATTTGCCAAAAGTCAGGAAAAGACATTGACTGATGATTTAGACCAGAAATTCAACACCATTTCAGCAATATATAAGGAAAGCAGCAAATCATGCTTGGGATTCCAGGAAAGGAAGAAGCAAGACTGGATAATACCAGAAACATTAAACACCATAACACTGAGAAAGGAAATGAAAAGAAAGAAAACAGAAGCGAAGTCCCCCAGGTTAAAGCAACTATATAGCGAACAGTACAGTCAGCTGGACAAGGAAGTTAAACGCCAAACCCGAGCCAACAAAAGGAATTTCCTAGACGATCTTGCAAGACAGGCAGAAGAGGCAGCACTGAGAAATGAACAAAGCACAGTATACAAAATTACTAAATTCATCAGCGGAAAACGAGGTGCAAACAATATTACATTAGTAAGAGATAAGCAAGGAAATCTCATCACGACAGCAGAGGGACAGGAAACAAGATGGGCAGAGCACTTCAGAGAAACTCTGAACAAGGAACCACCAGAGACACAATTGAATGTTCCTGAAGCTGAAAACGATCTAGATGTGAATACAGACATTCCACGAAAAGAAGAAATCATCACAGCAATCAAAGGGTTAAAGAACGGCAAAGCTCCGGGCCATGATAACTTAAATGCAGAGCTATTTAAGACAGACCCTGAGCTAGCAGCAGAACTATTAGAACCACTATTTGCACAAGTCTGGAAAACGGGGACAACACCATCAGAGTGGAACAAAGGAATAATTGTCAAATTGCCCAAGAAGGGAGATCTTGTAGACTGCAATAATTGGAGAGGAATAACTCTTCTATCAGTTCCCAGCAAAATACTAGGCAGGATAATAATACAGAGAATTTCAAAAGCAGTAGACCACAAACTGAGGAAAGAACAAGCAGGATTTAGAAAGAACAGAAGATGTGTAGATCATATATTCACTCTCGGGAACATTATAGAGCAGTGCTCAGAATGGCAAAGACAGCTGTTCATTAATTTCGTTGATTTTGAAAAGGCTTTTTACAGCATACATAGGGACAGTTTATGGAAAATACTGAGGGCTTATGGAATTCCACGCTGGATAGTGTCAATCATAAAAAGCCTCTATGCCAACTTTACGTGTAGTGTTGGGCAGAACAACCTAACCTTTGAGGTGAAGACAGGAGTACGACAGGGATGCCCCTTATCAACCACTCTATTCTTAACAGTCATAGACTGGGTGATGCGCCAGACAACAGAGGGCAGTCCAAGAGGAATAAGATGGACTACATTTTCAACATTGGAAGATCTGGAATATGCAGATGACATTGCACTGCTGGCACATTCACATCAACACATCCAGGAAAAAACGGACAGACTTAATAAATTTAGCCAGCAGGTGGGCTTGAACATCTTCTTCTTCTTCTTCTTCTTTCGTTCGCTTGAAATATATTGTCTATATCTGCAATGTTGTTTCTTGTATAAACTTCACTGTCTTTTGTAGTTCATACAGGGGTCCATATAGTTTTGCTTCCAGTGTTGTTTCTCTGGGCCAGTGGGTTTGCCTCAATATATCATATTCGGGGCAATCTTGCAGTACGTGCTCCGCTGTCTGGGGTGCCTGTCCACATGTACACATGGCTGAATTGCCAATCTTGAATTTTGTATACATGTGGCTGCGGAGGCGGTTGTGTCCTGTTCTGAGGCGCAGAATGACTATTTGTTCTGATCTGTTCATAGCTTGGTAGTCATCCTGCGTTGGTGTTGGTGGCTTTCTGATTGATTTGATCATCTTTTTCTTCTGATGGGCTTGAACATCAATTTAAAGAAGTCTGAGGTCATGACGCTCAATGTGAGCAACCCTGAGCCCATATCAGTAAGGAATCAGCAACTGGTACAGACAGATACCTTCACATACCTAGGAAGCATAGTAACACCAGACGGTGGGGCAGGCAAAGACATCAACATCAGAATGAATAAGGCAAGAACAGCCTTCTTTAGCCTAAATAACATCTGGAAGTCCTCCCAATACAGCACAAGCACAAAATTAAGATTATACCAGAGTTGCGTGCTTTCTGTGCTTCTCTATGGTGCGGAATGCTGGAGAGTCACAGAGAAGGAAATGTCAAAATTGTCCTCTTTTCACACAACATGCCTAAGAAAAATTCATCGAATCTTTTGGCCGAATACCATCACCAACCAAGATCTGCTTACTCGTAGCAAGCAAGAGGACATGCATACCATCATAGCTGGCAGACGCTGGAGCTGGGTTGGTCATGTCCTCAGAAGAGACCCCGATGCCATCACAAGAACAGCTATGCTTTGGACCCCTGAAGGAAAGCGAAAGAGAGGCCGACCAAAAACAACTTGGCGGAGGACTGTGGAGGCTGAGATGCAAAGAATGAACCAGAGTTGGGGCACTGTACGAAGGATGGCCACCGACCGTGCAAAGTGGAATCAATTTGTTGTTGCCCTACAAGACGCCACTAGGCGTGATGGCCACTGACTGCTGTGACAGTCGGTGGTTAAGGATCGAAGAAGAAGAAGAAGAAGAAACTTTGCTGCGGGATGGACATTCGGAGTCTGTGGCTCGTATGACTGTCAGTGGTGAAAGCCGAAAGGAAGCCACTGACATGAAAACGGATGTCCTGACCGCAAAACAGGATACAAGAATAGGTTTTTGGAATGTCAGGACAATGTACGAGACAGGTAAACTAAGACAGGTCACGGCAGAAATGAGAAACTATAGGTTACACATTCTAGGGATAAGCGAGAGCAGATTGACAGGGGCAGGAAAAGTTAAAACAGCAACAGGAGAAACAGTACTTTACTCTGGAAGAGAGGATGGACAACACAATGAAGGCGTAGCCATTATTTTACAGAAAGGAATAGAAAGGATATTACTGGAATGGAAACCCATCAACAATAGACTGATAAGATTAAGATTGAGAGGGAGATTCATCAACACTACAATAATACAATGCTACGCACCAACGAATGATAGCGATGAGGAGGTCAAGGATGAATTCTATCAACAACTGCAGAAAGAAATGGAAGACACACCTAGATATGATATTGTTATAGTAATGGGAGACCTCAATGCGAAAGTTGGTACACACAATACATATAATGAAAGAACAATGGGGAAATGCGGCAGCGGAACAGCAAACGAAAATGGGGATAAACTAATAAGTTTCTGTAGCATTAATAACCTGGTCATTGGAGGAACACTCTTCCCACATAAAGAAATTCACAAATTAACATGGGAATCACCAAATGGTCGGGACAGAAACCAGATAGACCACATCATGGTTAACGGTAGATGGAGACATGCATTACAAGATGTGAAGGTAAGAAGAGGTGCAGATGTGGGAAGTGATCACCATTTAGTAGTAGCAAAACTGAAAGTGAAACTAAGAAGGGCTGCACCAACTGTAACTACACAGAAAAGGTTTGACATCAGCAAATTGAAGGACTCCCTTACCAGAAAAGCTTTTACTGCCGACATAAAGAAACGATATCAATTTGCCAAAAGTCAGGAAAAGACATTGACTGATGATATAGACCAGAATTTCAACACCATTTCAACAATATACAAAGAAAGCAGCAAATCATGCTTGGGATTCCAGGAAAAGAAGAAGCAAGACTGGATAACACCAGAAACTTTAAACACCATAACGATGAGAAAGGAAATGAAAAGAAAGAAAACAGAATCGAAGTCCCCCAGGTTAAAGCAACTATATAGCGAACAGTACAGTCAGCTGGACAAGGAAGTTAAACGCCAAACCCGAGCCAACAAAAGGAATTTCCTAGACGATCTTGCAAGACAGGCAGAGGAGGCAGCACTGAGAAATGAACAAAGCACAGTATACAAAATAACTAAATTCATCAGCGGAAAACAAGGTGCAAACAATATTACATTAGTAAGAGATAAGCAAGGTAATCTCATCACGACAGCAGAGGGACAAGAAATAAGATGGGCAGAGCACTTCAGAGAAACTCTGAACAAGGAACCACCAGAGACACAATTGAATGTTCCTGAAGCTGAAAACGATCTAGATGTGAATACAGACATTCCACGAAAAGAAGAAATCATCACAGCAATCAAAGGGTTAAAGAACGGCAAAGCTCCGGGCCATGATAACTTAAATGCAGAGCTATTTAAGACAGACCCTGAGCTAGCAGCAGAACTATTAGAACCACTATTTGCACAAGTCTGGAAAACGGGGACAACACCATCAGAGTGGAACAAAGGAATAATTGTCAAATTGCCCAAGAAGGGAGATCTTGCAGACTGCAATAATTGGAGAGGAATCACTCTTCTCTCAGTTCCCAGCAAAATACTAGGCAGGATAATTATACAGAGAATTTCAAAGGCAGTAGATCACAAACTGAGGAAAGAACAAGCAGGATTTAGAAAGAACAGGAGATGTGTAGATCATATATTCACTCTTTGGAACATTATAGAGCAGTGCTCAGAATGGCAAAGACAGCTTTACATTAATTTCGTTGATTTTGAAAAGGCTTTTGACAGCATACATAGGGACAGTTTATGGAAAATACTGAGGGCTTATGGAATTCCAAGCTGCATAGTGTCAATCATAAAAAGCTTCTATGCAAACTTTACGTGCAGTGTTGGGCAGAGCAACCTAACCTTTGAGGTGAAGACAGGAGTACGACAGGGATGCCCCTTATCAACCACTCTATTTTTAACAGTCATAGACTGGGTGATGCGCCAGACAACAGAGGGCAGTCCAAGAGGAATAAGATGGACAACATTTTCTACATTGGAAGATCTGGAATATGCAGATGACATTGCACTACTAGCACATTCACATCAACACATCCAGGAAAAAAACGGATAGACTTAATAAGTTTAGCCAGCAGGTGGGCTTGAACATCAATTTAAAGAAGTCTGAGTTCATGACGCTCAATGTGAGCAACCCTGAGCCCATATCAGTAAGGAATAAGCAATTGGTACAGACAGATACCTTCACATACCTAGGAAGCATAGTAACACCAGACGGTGGGGCAGGCAAAGACATCAACATCAGAATGAATAAGGCAAGAACAGCCTTCTTTAGCCTAAACAACATCTGGAAGTCCTCCCAATACAGCACAAGCACAAAATTAAGATTATATCAGAGCTGTGTGCTTTCTGTGCTTCTCTATGGTGCGGAATGCTGGAGAGTTACAGAGAAGGAAATGTCGAAATTGTCCTCTTTTCACACAACATGCCTAAGAAAAATTCACCGAATCTTTTGGCCGAATACCATCACTAACCAAGATCTGCTTACTCGTAGCAAGCAAGAGGACATGCACACCATCATAGCTGGCAGACGCTGGAACTGGGTTGGTCATGTCCTCAGAAGAGACCCCGATGCCATCACAAGAACAGCTATGCTTTGGACCCTTGAAGGAAAACGAAAAAGAGGCCGACCAAAAACAACCTGGCGGAGGACTGTGGAGGCTGAGATGCAAAGAATGAACCAGAGTTGGGGCACTGTACGAAGGATGGCCACCGACCGAGCAAAGTGGAATCAATTTGTTGTTGCCCTACAAGACGCCACTAGGCGTGATGGCCACTGACTGCTTTGACGGTCGGCGGCTAAGGATCAAAGAAGAAGATATATATATATATAATTATTATCGTTAGGTGGTAGGTGGGGTATGGAGAGTGCGCGTGGGTAGATTTTTGCAGGCGGGGGTGATAAGGGGTGAGAGAAAAAAAAACATGTAAGAGAGAAGACAAATGTCCACGAAGTGAGACAAATTTTTTTATTTACATATTTTTATTTATATAATAAGGGGGTGTAGAGGGTGGTTAGCCGGTGATAACAAAGGTCAAGGTTTATAAATAGAAGTATATATTTAGTATCACAGTGTTTTGTTACAACTGCTGCCCAGAACAAATATATATAAACGGCTCAGGGTAGGATAAGCAGAAAGGGCTATATGTCTAGGGGAGATATCGTCACGTTATCGTCGTGTACCTGTCTTTTTATGTAAACATAGGACAGGTAATTTCCGTTGTTGGGTGAGTACAGCTAAAAGTCTAGCTCATTGTGATGTTTATTCAGCTCCTTAGTACAGTTGTCCTGCCCCGTGCTTGTTGTTTAGTGAGAACCGCCAAAAACGTGTGTTTGTCTAAGGTGTTGTGGTGTTTATTGAGCCCCTTAGTACTAGATTTATCGTGCTCCCCGAAACAACCCAGGAGTTCTCTTCTCGTAGAATTTCCTACCCTGGCATTTCTGACAAACGATTCGCGTTTTACCCTCACTAGTAAGAAACTCGGATCGATGGTCCGCGCATAACTTAACGCTTCACAAAAAAAATCTTTACAGGAGCGATTATATGTTGATTTTTCACTGTCGCTTTTAAAGAGGCCATACCGCAGACTTGTGTAGATTGACCAATTATTTTGGAGGCAGTGTATTCTTAATCAATAACAGGAGATTTTTGTGTATTTCATGAAAGCTTAGGTATAGGCACACTGACCAAAAGTGATCTCATCAGAACGTTGTTAGCTGTGTGGATGTGCTTAGAGGGTGACGTCAGGGCTAAATATTGCTATCTATAAAAGCGTAATAAAATTCTAACATGCAGATGTTTGCGTATTGGTAGACGAATAATCCTATCTGCAACGGGATTCACCTTTGTAAGACTAACATTTACCTTTGTAAGACTAACATTTACCTTTGTAAGACTAACCCTGTGATACAACGTTTTTGTTGTTGTGTGTAATGTCAATGGGCCACCACTGATAGGGTCTAATAATGATAGAGTCTAAAGTGGCCTATATATAAATATAGTATAATATACGCCCACACAGAGCTATTCCTAAATATGTGTTACTACTGTCACGTCTGGAATATTGAGTGCGTGTGTTGGTTTAGTCGTTTACACCACAGGTACGTACACAAGTGTCATGGATGGTTGTAAACGACTGGTGACATTTAACACTGCTTTATTCACATCACAACACATTGATATGAAATGCACATAGTCAGAATACAGTTCACAGCATAACACGAAATATATCTTAACACTATAAGGACTGCACACTCGGCAGTTACAATGAGATCAGCGCTATAATAATATAGTGAATCCTACTAGCAATTTCTCACAAGACTGCACACCCGGCAGTTTGCAATAATCTCGCCTTCATTCATCTCAGCGCAATCTCTTCCTCAACAACTATCCCCTCACAGGAAACCATGGCCTATGTAATATTCATCAGCGCTATAAAGTATCATCAATAACGATCCTCTCACAGGAGATCATGGCCTTTATATAAATCATCAACCACTATCCTCTCACAGGAAATAATGGCATATATATATATATTCATCAGCGCTTTAAAGTATCATCAATAACGATCCTCTCACAGGAGATCATGGCCTTTATATAATTCATCAACAACTATCCTCTCACAGGAAATCAATGGCCTTTAAATAATTCACTCACAGGAAAACAATGGCCTTTAAGGACTGCACACTGCAGTTATCAAAATGGCCTACACAAAATCTTGGCCTCATAAACATTTTCACAATAATCCATACTGCCGTTTTATACCACGCTGTACCCACAGCGAAAAATCCGTCGACATTTTAACTTCAGCACTGCGCAGGCATTTCACACTTCCCAAAAACACTGTCTTGACCTCCCCGGTCAAACGCCCAGAACACTCTCTTCGAATCACACACTCGTCCCGCTCAACACAGTCACGAGACTTCCTCACGGTCAACACAACTCAGTCAATCAATCATCTGCGGGCTAGCCGCGAGCTATTCTCACCCCGCTCAAAACAATACCGAATAAATATATATCTCACTACTTGAGATGATCAGCGTTTTTCCACGCTATCTGTAATCTATCTCTCGAAACTACCACGAGATATTTTCAAAACAATTCAATAGCCAACAAGCAAACAAGTGCTCCAACTCAAAATCTAACTTGTCTACTAACATACTCAGATTTACTTCCCTTACACCAGTTCTGTTCTTAACACCCTGATACTTATTTCTGTTCACTTCATTGCAGACAAGCTCAAAACACAAGAGATCAATAGTAGACATTTATAAAAGAAGCATTCCTTCGTTCGTGTGTTCGAACCCCCGTGATTTAAGTTTTCACTTTTTTTTACACGTGCGACATCTGGTGATAGGTTTTATATTGTCTCCCAAGCGTTTCAAACATGCGGCGACCACGGAAATTTAGTACATTAAATAAATGTAACTAAGTATTAGTTCCAGTTATCAAACGGTTATCTACTTTTTTGCACTACAATTTTCAAACTTTAGTGAAAATTTTTCCTCCAATCACCAAAGAGGGTTCAAAACTTTTTCCCAGTCCTGCTCAAAGGTTATAACCTTTAGGTAAATAGATCAGCTGTCAAATACTTCTTTAAATATTTCTTGCAGTTTTCCAAACTTTTCATTAAATATTTTCTCATTAAATATTTTTTCCTGTTGTCAATACTTGACAAGGCAAATAATTCTTGCAGCTGTAAAAAATTTCTTACAAATTTCAAATATTTATGCAAATGTTTCTTACATGTGTCAAATATTTCTTCAAAGTTTTTTTCCACTTGGCAAATATTTCTTACAGTTGTCAAATATTTCTTCAATTTTTTTTCCCACTTGTCAAATATTTCTTACAGTTGTCAAATATTTCTTCAAATTTTCTTCCACTTGTCAAATATTTCTTACAGGTGTGAAATATTTATGCAAATGTTTTCTTATAGTTGTCAAATATTTCTTTGAATATTTCTTACATGTGTCAAATATTTATGCAAATGTTTTTTTCCAGTTGGCAAATATTTCTAACAGTTGTCAAGTGTTTCTTCCATGGGTCAAATATTTCTTCAAATGTTTTTTCCAGTTGGCAAATATTTCTTCAAACGTTTCGGCCATGTGTCAAATGTTTCTTCAAACGGTTCTTCCATGTGTCAAATATTTAAGCAAATGTTTCTTACAGTTGTCAAATATTTCTTCAAATTTTCTTCTACCTGTCAAATATTTCTTTGAATATTTCTTACATGTGTCAAATATTTCTTCAAAGAGGTCTTGCAGCTGTCACATATTTCAGGAAATGACTAATCCATTCTCCACTATCTCTTGCAGCCCGAAACACGTGATGTGAGGCGGGCAAAGGTAGCTGCAGCTTTGCCAATGCGACTGTCAATTTATGTGGCCAGAGAGAGTTTGTCATTGATAATAGACACAAGGTATGTGTGTGGTGCATCACTGCCAAGTCATAGTTATCGATAGTGATAACTGGTGCAGCACCTACCTCTTGACTCAGCACATTTGTTTTCTTTAGACTTATTGTGAGGTCAAAGGCCTTCCATGCTTTGGTGACGAGATTCACCGAGCTCTTTCTAGCATCATATACGAACTGGGATCCCCGATCAGCTAGTATGTTTTCGAGAAAACCCAATCTGTTGAATATTAAAAATAGCACATCCGCGGAACTTGACGAAGGCCCGGAGTGGATGTAGGGATTCTCAAAATGTGGAGACTGTCACAGTAAACGGAGAAGACATCACATGTTTGTATTATTCCACTTCATAATAATAATATAATAAAGATTTATATATAAACACTTATTACGCCTCTGTGCTTATACATTGTCTTACGCCCGCGCCAATACACCCATGCGTCATCACTTCCGCCAGCCAAAACCAATATAAAACTCATACTAAGCGAATTTATCGATTTTTTATATTTTCCTCTTTATCTCAAGAGTGCAGGCTTTTATCGATTTTTTTATGTATGATGTATTTATGTACTTGTATATATATTGTATGAAGAAACAACACAATACCACCACAATACAACACCACACAACAATTAAAATACCTACACACAACACACCAGACAAACCAAAAAGCAATACCACCCACACCACACCGCTTATATATTGTCTTACGCCCGTGCCAATACACTCTTGCGTCATCACCCCCGCCAGCTAAAACCAATATAAAACTCATACTAAGCGAATTTATCGATTTTTTATATTTTCCTCTTTATCTCAAGAGTGCAGGCTTTTATCGATTATTTATATATGATGTATATATACAAGCGCAAGCCGGGAAAAATGTAGGTTTCAAGACACACAATTCCGCCATCTACACATACGAACAACACAGAAACTCTGTCCTATTTTTACATCAAAAGACAGGTACACGCCGACAATGTCACCACTTCACCTCTTTCCATCTAAAAAATAGCTTTCTTCCACTCTATACAACACGAGACCAACCAAAAAACAATACCACCCACACACAAACACACGCACGCGGGCACACACCCCCTACACACCCAACACCGCAATTCTCTCACCTATTTTTACATAAAAAGACACGACGACAACGTGACGACATCTCCCCTCAATATCTAACATATCTTCCACTATGGCCCCTTTGTTACTGTTGTTTGAAAATAAAAAGTGTATACACCTCCCGCTTTCCATCTAACATATCTTCCAAAATGTGATCCTGCTCATGTAATGTTTTTTTACTGCTGTTTACCAATAAAAAATTGTACGCGCCTCCCTCTTTCCATCTAACATATATTCCGATATGTGATCCTGCTCATATGTTTTTGTTACTGCTGTTTGAAAATAAAAATATATTTATTAAAAACCTTTGTTATCTACGTATATTGTGTACATATATATATATATATATATATATATATATATATATATATATATATATATATATATATATATATATATATATATATATATATATTATATTATATATATATATATATTGTATGTATTATATACAGTTCTAAAAAAGAAACGCAACATTATTGCAGTGGTAATGGACACCAAATTTCAAACTTGTACCAACATTTTATTTTACGGAATTAATGTTTCAATCTTGGCATGAAGAAACTTTCAGACTTTAACAGTGAAATGATGTTCATTAAATTTGGTTTGGACTTTTATTCTTTGCGACTGAGGCCTCCGTTTCAATAAGGTGTATGGCCTCCTCTGGCCTCTATCAGAGAACGACATCTCCTTGACATGGATCCGATTAGCCGTTGGATCTGTTGTTGTGGGTTGGCTGCCCACTCTTCCCGCAGTGCAAGAGACAACTGTCGGAGATTGGCTGGAGCCACGTCTCGCTGGCGGAGTCGTCTGTCGAGTTCATCCCATAAGTGTTCTATGGGGTTCATGTCTGATGACATGGCTGGCCACGGAATGGTCTAGACGTTGTTGTCAGCGAGGAACTGGGTGGTGAGTTGTGCCACATGAGGTCGAGCGTTATCCTGCTGAAAAATCGACCCTCGTGTAGCCAGAAGTGGAAGGACGAAAGGACGAAGAATTTCATCGACGTATCGTTGGGCATTCAGGCGTCCTTCAATTTGCACCAGGTCACTTCTTCCCATGAAGTTGATCGCCCCCCACATCAATACACCTCCACCACCATGTGGAGGAGCCTCATCAACGCTGTTCTGGGCGTAGCGCTCATGGACTCTGCGGTAAACTCTTCTCCGTCTATCGTGTCGCTGGAGCACAAAAAATGATTCATCACTAAACCAAACCCGTCTCCAGTCATTCCCAACGGTCCATTGACGATGCTTGTTCGCCCACTGCAGTCGGTTCTGGCGATGCCGGTCCGTAAGAACAAGACCTCTGTAGGGTCTTCTAGCCCAAAGACCAGAGTCGTGCAGCCGGTTCCTGACCGTTTGATCTGAAATTCGACGAGCTGCTGACATTGACTGGACTGTGGAGGACGCAGATGCAAGTCGATTCCTGAGGTGACGCAGCCGTATGAAGCGGTCTTCGGCACGAGTTGTGACTCTGGGTCTTCCACTGCGCGGCCGGTCTGCCACTGAGCCAGTTTCTTGAAATCGCCTCCAAAGGCGACTAATGGTGCTTCTAACCACATTAAATTGTCTGGCCACTACACTTTGTGACTGTCCAGTCTGTAAACGTCCAATGATGATGAGTCGTTGTTCTGTAGTGAGATGAGCCATACTTGCGCATTGAATTTTCAACTGAATTTATTCGAGGTGCGTCAATCTTTTATAGGCATTCAATAATATGGTCAGAGAGTTTTGTGTTCAGTAAGTTTCACGGGATTCTCATGAACCTGTCACGAGTTATTGTCAAAAACGTTGTTTTGACCTTGACCTCTTTCATGACCTCATGAATCATGAGGTGAGTACAATTCAGGTAACCACGAGAAGTTAATGACCAGGTGGACATAGTCGATAGGTTGACTGATATCCAATCAGCGAATATCTTTTATAAAAGTAACATAAAAAAAGTTGCGTTTCTTTTTTTGAACAGTATATATATGTATACATATTGTCTGTATATATTGTATAACTGTTAGTAAAATAGTGTCTACATGTATATATGTATAAATATCGTATAAACGTATAAATATTGTAACACCTGTTTGTAAAATATATAAATAAACAACACAATACCAGCACACAACCTACCTACACACCGCCATTTTTGAGCGGAGTATTTTACTATATAAAAAGTCAGCTCATCCACCACAATCGATCGGAGTATTTTATTATATAAAAGTCACGCTCATCCACCACAATTCTAACCGTAAAGTACATACTATACTACTTCGACGCCTGACCAGGCCAGACACTCGCACACCCCTGAGAGATTAATTGAATCACAAAATGTGATATTTTTCTACACATTGACTCCAGATAACGCGAGAATTAGAGTTTGTACAAGATTATGTAATCGCAGCAGATTAGGCCGTGGAAGGGACTAGCAATCCGAGTTAATTGATTTTGACCACGAATTGTCTAGACAGTCAGATTGTATTACAAGGGTTCGACGAAAAGTCGGATAAAGACTGCCGAATTATTTGGGAGAGGCGAGTATAGCTAGACGCAATCTTGGAAGACATTTTGAAGAGTGAGCAGAAAAGTGTGAGAAATGTAACACATTACCACGAACAGACCGATGTGACAAGTCCATGTTTGGAAAGTAGTGGTTTGAAATTTTGCAAACACATGAGTCATGCAAAATATTTCATCACGAAAGTTGCCATAACAATCTTTCAAAATGTAATGGTTGGCATTTGAAGCGCGAAATAAAAATTGAGCTGATTTGAAGATTTGTCAGAACGGCATGCAGCAAGAGTGGGCCGAGCGCTACGATATAACGTAGAGCATCTTGCATACGGCACTGCATTCTAGAAATCGTCACAAGTAGACAGCTCGGACCTTGCCACAGGAAAGAATAGTTTGACTCTGAATTTATAAGGAACGAAAAACACGTATTAGAGCATCTTTTACCCACTGGAAAAGAAAATTCGTCCATATTAATAAGGAACCGGACTCCTACAGAAAACTACTCATAAGTCACAGCGGTATTCTAAAATAAGAAATAATATCCCAGACGTGTGTTCGAGGCATCTGTGTTGTTGCCAAGACTATTCTACTGAGCAAGAGTCTAATATATACCTAGTTCCTAGGGTGAGTTGTACAGAATTAATATACTATGAATTTTTCATGTTTATCTTTGATAGTGGTGTTAAAGATTCATACTAGGCTGGCAACCTCAGCATATGAAAAGGATACATTCATGAACCACCACAGCAAGCCCTGGTGATTACTTCATGCTAGTTCTCACAGAAGAACCAAAAGCAGTGGTAACTCCAGACTCCGAAGGGAGCAGGAAATGAGCGATGATTATATCAACCTGTGTATAGTTGTATCTGTTCATAGTGTGAATGTATGTACAGGCACAAGCCACTGTCGCTGTCCAGCCACAAATTTTTCCTTTAAATTAACTGACATCATCATTCCTTTCCGTTCCCTGTGGAACATCGGGCTGCAACAGTTGCTCTCCATCGATTTCTATTCTGGGCTGTCGTTTTCAGCTGTGCCCAAGTCATTCCAATTTCCTTAGCCTCCTCTTCAACTCTTCTCTTCCAAGTTCTCCTTGGCCTCCCCACACTTCTTTTCCCCTGTGGGTTCCAGTCAAGGGCACCTCTGGCTATGCTTGATTGTTCTCTTCTGAGTGTATGTCTTATCCATCTCCACTTTCCTACCTTAATTTCCATGTGTATTGGCTGTTGCCCGCATCTTTTCCTTAGTTCTACATTTGTTATTACATCTGGCCATCTTATACGGAGCATCCGTCGGAGACATCTATTTACAAATATTAGTAGTTTGGAGGTGATACTCTTTGAGACATGCCATGTCTCTGAGCCAAACAGCAAGACTGACTTTACATTTGAGTTAAAGATTCTGATTTTGTCCTCTCGGGATATAGTTGAGGAGCTCCATATTGGTCAAAGGGCATTAAAAGTGCACCAGGCTTTATCTATTTTAGAACAGACGTCACCATCGGTTTCCCCTCCATTGTCAATGTTACTCCCCAGATATGTAAAGCTTTCTACTTCTTCAATAACTTGACCATTGATCTTCATCGAGTCCATCTGCCTATCATTTATCCTCATTTCCATCCTTTTATTTACATTTACGTGTAGTCCCATCTTTGCTGCTTCTGTCACTAATCTATTTGTTTTCCCTGCATAGCTTGCTGTCTATGTGACAGAAGGCACAAATCATCTGCAAAGTCAAGATCCTCCAGCTGGTTGTCAAATGTCCATTGTTTTCCTGTTTTCTATCCTTCTGTTGTTTGTCTCATAACCCAGTCTATGACCGTGAGAAAAATTATTGGTGATAGCAGACCTCCCTGTCTGACCCCGCTGTGTACTGTGAAGAGCTCTGATAGTTTTCCTTTGTGTACTACTTTGCATGAGGCCTCCCGGTAGAAATCTTGCATGATTTTAATGAATTTCTCCGAGATTCCATAATGTCTCAGGATTTTCCATGTTTACTGACATACTGGTGATTTTTCATCATATGCCTTGAGTGAAATGATACACACTCAAGGAGAGTAAAATATCTGAGAAAACAAATGGCTGACGGACATCGGGGGAAGGCGCCTGATTATCACCAGGAAAACAGATATTTAGCAGCGGAATCTGTTCTTTTATTCCTTATAAAGTTTGTGGTACCAGTACGAGGTGACCCGACTATTTGCGGTACGACCGGGAGGGACCATTTGCTGTACTATTAGTATGTGGTTCGACGCTTGAGATTTACAACTGAAGATTCTTGCCTTGACCAGGAGAAGTTATTTTCCGACTGATCGGAAAACGTGGGGAGATGAATCTACAGAAGAGCAGCATCGACACTTCAGGATTTTGGCAAGTTTCATTTTTAACATACCAAACATAAATGAACCTTAATCATTTTTTGATCCACAAAGCCTAAAGACTTTTCTAGGAGGAAACATACATTTCTATTGAAATTCCTGTCGTGAAGTCGGATTCACAACACGTCATTCTGAGCAATTCTGACCAAACAGCGCGCCATACTTTTTGAAAACTGTATGACAGACGAACCAATGAAAGGCCTCCTCATGCAGTGTTTACAAAACGATTAGGCATTCAACATGCCGATCTCAAATCTGTGCAAACGAAGTGGGGATGGAATTATACTACAGCATTAGGAGCGAAGTACCACCTGGGAGAAGTTAGTAATTCAATACTAAGAAAGTTGCTGTTACACGTCTGTGCAAAAATTTCCACGGGGAGCGATATAATATTGGATAAATCTCGAGTGGAATGCACCGAGACATCAGGTTAGTCCATAATTTTGCTGTTTAGGCTACGCATAGAATAAAATGGACCTAGGAAAGTAAAAGACAATTATTGAAATAAAGAAAGAATAATACAGAGAGTATTTTAAGCCTAAGATGAAGGAAGTCGGTCCGGAAATAAGGAGGATATGTAGATTACTAGTTTTTCATATTTGCACAGCTGGATAAATGTATGCCTGTATTTCGGAACGCAAACACCCTTTAGTAGTAGAACTCCCTCTGTCGTTCGGCCGTGGCCTATATATAGGACCTGCCCTACATGAAAAGCAGACCATAATAAAAATTCAAATAGAGCTAGAGCGCCAGTTCTGTCAGAGAGAGAGACTTCTTTGCCTTCTGCATCTGAGAGCAGACTGCATGACCATTAACAGCTCGACTGTATGTACTTGAGGGTAAGAAAGAATGTGTGTGTATATATATATATATATATATATATATATATATATATATATATATATATATATATATATATATATATATATTGTTAAGGGATGGAGAAATTGCCCGAATTCTTTTGTTGTCTAGGGTCTATTTGTGTTATTGAAGAAGTGAGAATTCATTCATCTTGCTTTGGTTTATATTGTTGAATATTCTGGCAACCATCCGTCTTGTATACACCTTTCCATATCAACATCTCAAGTACTGCATAAAGTTAATAACGGTGTAAATTAACCTTGAGAGATTGAATAAACTACTGGGCTTGGACGATTTGGCAACAGTTTAATAACGAGTAAGTACACACTAACAAGGTCACAATTACGAACATGGCATGTATGCTCCCTCTCTGTGTTACAGTCTTGCTTAAATCTGATTCGACTTTCTAAACATGTCACTCGACTTCTCCATTCCACATATCTTGATAATCTCATTTATTAATCACTATTTCCAGCGAGGTATTTGGCGTCCCGTCATCAATAAAGTTCATTATAATTTTTCCATCAACATTGGGGGAATTTAAGCGTCCCAATATCTCAAGTATCCACAAATCAAATCCACATCAATCCATAAGCTTCGGGGTATGTCGCTTCCCGGTATAACAATTCTACTAATTTTATTCCTATATCTTCGGGGAATGATACCTCCCGGAATAACAACTGTTCAATTATATTTGTTCATATAATTTTAGTTTAACATCCTTCTTTGTCTTGGGAGTTATAGTCCCGTATCGAATTTAATTATAATCCTGGCATTTTCTCATGCCTTTCATTTAAGCATATAGCTTACCCTTTTATCCTCAGAAATATTTATTGAATACACAATCCCATATACTGGCTGATACACAAGCCATTTTAGGCACACATCTTGACGCTATGACGTCACATACCAATCTGCCTACATCATACCTAGATACTCATCTCACAGCGACCGCTTTCATGTATTTCTTGCGTTCAGTTGAGGTACGACATGGTGTGACAAAACCCTGGCACTAATAATAAGTTGCCCTGATAAAAATCGCACCATGAAGCAGCCTCAACATTACCCCTCACGCTCCCGAGCGTTTACTTCAGGAAACGCGCAAGATCCTGCAGGGTATAACCTTAAGCAATCTTACGTACGGATACACCTTACAGACAAGCAATCTAATGAGAAGTATCAGGCATTGAGATATATAAAATTGTGAAGAAGAGTAGTCATCAGGAATAATCTCATCAACAAAATAGCAACAAAATTTGAGTACATATATCCGGACGAAATATCAAGTCCAGAAGACACAATATGATGTCCAAACAAACTGGAACCATAAACCTGGATCCAAAGTTCCATGTGAAATATATCAGTCCTGGTGAGTTGCAAATCGCGACAACAAGTCAGCTAACCAATTGTCCTCACCGCGTATATGCTTGATTTCAAAAGAAAACTGTTGCAGTAGCAGAAACCATCTGTAGATTCTTGAGTTCTTAAACGCTTTCGGTTTCATAGACGTCAAAGGATGATGATCGACTTCAACGTAAAATTTTCGTCCGAGCAAGTAGCGAGAAAGTATTGATATAGTCCAGACAAGAGCAAGGAGCTCTCTTTCTCCCGCCGAATATTTCTTTTCTGCTGTAGACAACTTCCGGCTCACAAAGAAGCAAGGATGGAGTACGTCGTTGACAAGTTGCATCAAACTGCCACCAATTCCCATCTGAGAAGCGTCTGTGCGAATATAGAAGGGTTCATGGATATCTGGCAGAATCAAAATAGGATGATTCGAGAATAGTATTTTAATCTTATCCAATGCTAACTGACAAGTATTTGACCACATTACTTTAAGAGGAGCGCCTTTGCGCGTCAACTCCGAAAGAGGACCAGAAATAGAAGAAAAGTCTGGAATAAATTTATGATAATAGTTAATGAGCCCTAACAGACTACGGACCTCTTTCTTATTTTTCGGTATCTGAATGTTCAGGATTTTATTCACCAGACTATCCGAAGGATAAAGCCGATGATTACCGATTTTATGACCCAGGAAAGATATTTCCTGAAAACCTATCTGTACTTTCGAAGGTCTAACTGTCAAATGATGCTTTCTAAGCTGTTCTAGCAAAGAAATGAAACCTACAATATGTTCTTCCCATCTATTATGGAATAAACAAATGTCATCTTTATATGTGATGATATCGGGTCTATCGCCAACTAAACGGCGCATCATGCGAACAAATGTCGCAGGTGCATTCACCAACCCAAAACACATATAATTCCATTCCAATAAACCTCTTGGTGTGGAAAATGCTGTCAAATGTCTAGAATTTTCGGACAACGGAATTTGCCAGTATCCTTTTGCCAAATCTAGTTTAGTAAAGAATGTAGCGTTAGCCAGCTGTGGAAGAAGATCTTCCAAAATTGGAATTGGCTCAGCATCTGTGACTGTAACTTGATTTAGTTTCCGAAAATCAATACAGATGCTTAAGGATCCATCTGGTTTCTTCACCAATACCACTGGAGAAGAATACGAAGATGAAGAGTGTGAAATGATACCCATTTTAAGCATATCTGAGATTTCTTTATCTACCCTATCTCTGTAGTGTAGAGGAATAGGATATGGTCTGATTTTAATCGGAGTAGAATCAGTGATCACAATCTCGTGAGATATTAAGTCAGTATGACCCGAATGTTCCGAAAATACGTCAGAGAAAGAACGTAAAACATCACGGATCTGAATTTGTTCAGAATGCGAAAGTGATGAAGAAATAGAAACATCCTGCCACGTTTCATGAGCAGAAATAGAAGGTAAAGTAAATTCCAACGGAATATCAGATGTAGCATCCCCAGACTGAACAACAGCGCATAAGGATCGATGAATCTCATCCAAGACATCTACCAATTCAGATGGTCTTGGCGTGTATAATTGTAACATATTTAGATGATACGTTTAATTTTCCCTTTAATATCAATTGAGTAATCAACATCTGTGATCTTTTTCACTACTTTGTATGACCCCTGCCATGAAATTAACAACTTATTTTCCTTAATAGGTAAGAGCAGTAAGACTTCATCCCCTGGAATAAATGATCTTAGGGTACGAGATTGGTTATGTAGCAAACTCGATCTTTGAGTTGCCGTTTGAACACTTTGTGATGCGATCTGACATGCATCCACTAACCTTTGTCGTAAATCAACCACAAACTCCTAACTACTGCGAGTTACGTCATCCTGAGAAGTACCAAGGATTAAATCCTTCAATAGATACAACGGACATCTCGGATTCGCGCCATACACGAGTTCAAAGGGAGAGAACCCAGTACTCTCCTGAGGGATCTCTCTGTATGCAAAGAGAACCGATGGGAGAATCTTATCCCAATCCCGAGGGTGTGCATCAGTAACCTTCCCAAGCATTAACTTAAGAGAGCCGTTAAATCTTTCACAAACCCCATTTGAACTTGGTCTATAGGGACTTGTGAATGAATGTTTTATGCAATACAAGCTTTCTATCGCGCTCATAAGTTCCGACTTAAACTGTGTCCCTCTGTCCGACAGTATTTCCTCAGGAAAACCTATCCTTGTAAAAATCAAGTTAAAAGCTTCTGCAACTGATATGGTATTAATGTTTTTTAACGGTATGGCCTCAGGCCATCTAGTGCACAAATCGATGCACGTTAAAATATACTGAAAACCTCGATCTGACATTACAGACAATGGACCGATGATATCTATAGCTAGTTTCTTAAATGCGCGCACAGGCACATCTGTGACTTGCAAGGGTGCTGTCTGGTTCTTACCCCTGCGTGCAACTTTTTGACAAATATGACAAGATCTACAATATCTTTTTACATCTGTGTTGATACCAGGCCAATAAAAATTTGTAGTAATTCGAAACAAAGTCCGATTACGACCTAAGTGTCCTGCCATAGGTACATCATGACCTGTATTTAAAACTAAAGGTCTAAAACTTTTTGGTACCACAATCTGTTTCTTTACATGATCATCTCCCTTTTTAAAACATCTGATCAAAACCTTGTTGCGAAACTCAAACCAATATGATGAGCTTTTAGTAATTTTAATTTGTTTTGTTTCAGCTAAAGTGAATAATTTCTTTAAAGAATCATCCTCATTTTGTTTTTGTGTAAAGATAGTCGGAGAAATGTTTTGAGCATTTCTCAGTGGCGTCTCCTCCATGAGAGATGGAGATGTATAGGTCAAAATGCTCGCTTCATGCTGAGCTCTTGTAGTGACCGCATTCGCCATCAATGGGTGCTTGCTGCCCCACTCTGCAATTTCCTCAGGTGAACAGTCTTTTACACCTGGAATGTTACCTAGGATCACGTCACTTACAAGATTTTCCAAGCCACACACGAGTACAGTCCCTGAATAAAAAGGCGTGTCGATCTCCGCCTTTGCCATGGGAAACCATTCAATGTTACCTCCAAAAGTAACGCATTTCAGTGACTTTCCTGTAAATGATGATTTATCTAGCAACGATTTACGTATCCCGACAATCGTACATCCCGTGTCACGAAAAATGGTGGCTGGTCTGTCAGCTATAAACCCTTTGTGTAATGTAAGGCGACCGATAAAATCGCAGACAGACATCGCTGGTAAAATATGGCCACACAAAAGTCTAGTTTTAGCACCTGGCTCATAAAGTGTATTACACTCAGTGCAATTGTTATCTTTGCTTGAGCGTACAATGCATGCATTAGCCTGTTCAACATGGCTATCGTGACCACAAAGTGGGGTACAGACGTTAGCATGGTCTGCTTTTCCTTTTGCCAGTTTACAATCATTTTTGTGATCAGGTTTGTGATTGCATTGTTTGCCGTGCTTATTGTTTACTTCACTTAAATGACACCTACCATTTCCATTGGATCGTTCAACTGAATTTCTTCTATAGTCTCTGTGATGTATATCATCACTGCTATTACCGTAGTGTTGTCCACGACCTCGGTTAGAGTAATTAAAATATCTATACCCGCCGAAGTGAGATGGTGACTGACGACGAGGAAAATTGTACCGTTCTCGAAAGGAAGATCGATAATCACTCCTATATCTGCCCTCTGCACTCCTTGGGCGAGAACGGTGGTCACGTACTCCTCCGTCGTGGTACGAAACACATACAGGTAATGCATTATCAAAGGAAACCTTACGAATTTCCTTGTTTGGATGTGCAGACATGTAGTTTCTCCCCAATTCTTGACATTCATTGATAGATTTTGGCTTTCTCTCCTGCAAAAAACTAACAAAATCTGCGCCACAGGTAGATAAAACTGTATCCCTGAGCATTAGGTCAAATAATTCATCAAATGATTTATTGATACCAGATAAATCTATCCACCGACCCAAGTACAATTTAATAGAAGAGATGAACTCTCCAAAATCAGCATTCTTGGAAGGAACCGCAGAATGAAATCTGGATCGAAAACCCTCCTCAGTGAGCTGAAATTTTGCCATCAAAGTATTGGCAACAATATCGAAATCAGATCGACTTGTTTCATCAATTGACATGAAACAACGCATTGCTTCCCCTGTGAGGTAGTCTGAAAAGATAATAGGCCACCTATCTTTTGGGATCTTCAAATCTAAAGCCCTCATTTTAAACCTCATAATAAACGAGTCCATACAGTCACGTTTATCATCAAAATTTGGTAATTTAATTTTTGGATAATTAAAATTATTACCCTGAGAACCCTGTGGATTAGCACCAGTATGTTGGGCATTAATCTTTGCAATCTCAATCTCTTTTTCTTTATCAGCCTGTAATTTCAATGACTGAAGTTCTATAGCATTTCTGTGTGCTTGATCCAACTGAAGAAGTTCCAACTTACGTAGTTCCATTTTCTCCCGTTCTAGTTCTCTAGATGCTTCTTGATCTCTTCGAACCAATTCTTGTTCTTTTCTAGCTGCTTCTAGTTGAACTAATTTCTTCTCTTCAAGTTCCCTTTCGTGAACTAATTTCTTCTCTTCAATTCCATTTCCTGTTTCTTTGCGGCTTCTTGTTGAGCCAATTTCTTCTCTTCCAGTTCCTTTAATTCTTTTGCTTGAGCAAGTCTTTTCTCTTTCAATTCCCTTGCTTGATCAAGCTCCTGCTTCTTTAAATCTCGTTGCTCCTTACGTTCCATCCGTTCCAAATAGTCATGATAGTTTTTGTCACGACTTAATGAAGAAGTTCCAACTTACGTAGTTCCATTTTCTCCCGTTCTAGTTCTCTAGATGCTTCTTGATCTCTTCGAACCAATTCTTGTTCTTTTCTAGCTGCTTCTAGTTGAACTAATTTCTTCTCTTCAAGTTCCCTTTCGTGAACTAATTTCTTCTCTTCAAGTTCCATTTCCGGTTTATTTGCGGCTTCTTGTTGAGCCAATTTCTTCTCTTCCAGTTCCTTTAATTCTTTTGCTTGAGCAAGTCTTTTCTCTTTCAATTCCCTTGCTTGATCAAGCTCCTGCTTCTTTAAATCTCGTTGTTCCTTACGTTCCATCCGTTCCAAATAGTCATGATAGTTTTTGTCAGCATATGATTCCAACTCAACTCCAGATTTGCCTAAACGCAAACCCATCTCAATAAATTCTGATAATGACGACATCTTGTGTTCTAATTCGAATCACCAAGTGTCAAATCTCCTCTTAATCTCAATTAATTAATTACAATAAATTATGGTGTTGACTGAATTTATACCTTATGAAGGAATGAACATACCAAGAATGAGAGACGAGCACAGTGAAAAAGAATAGTACAAGTCAATGATGATAATAATAAAGTGACATGTCGAATTACAGCACATTACTCGACAAATATAACGGGAATAAAAGAAACAAATACATGTTGGCAAGCAACAACAACTTAGAATAATTACTTGTAAAATAAACAAGACAGAAGAACGCACAGTAACAGCAAATCGTCAAATTTCACACTGAGACAAGAGTGATAGAAAAACAGCTGTGCAAACAATGACCCAATATGTAAATTAGTGAATGAAAAAATATATAACGTAGACTGGACGGAACAATCTATACAAATACTGATGTCTGTTATGCAGTCAAAGACTAAAATTCCACTGTTATTTTCTTTGACTGGACAACCAACAATCACCTAATAGGACATCGTCATTTGCAAAATTTCCGAAGAAAATCTACAAATAGCGAGCATTTAATTCATACAAATAAACATGCAGATGATTAAAACATGTAGGACTGGATGTTGACTGGCAAAGTCTCTGAAATGGTCAAATAATGTCATGCATTAGACAAATAATAATTCTACTTATCTTTCTTGTTGAACTCAGAACCTCTCCAGATAAGGAATCAGTGTGTTTGTGGCACACTTCGACTTCAGGAATACATAAATGGACGAAAACCTCGCCTGATTCTAGATTGAACAGATTGAACGTTAGCCGGCTTTGATGACGTCACTGAGTAAAATTTGCCAGATTGTCCTTTATCGTTCAACATCGAAAATTGCGTGATTTGCCAGTATTGAAATATTGAATGTAAAGAATCCTAGTCCAAACCGAATCATATTGGTGTTGAAGTGTTGACTCTTGACAGTCCTCAAGGTCAGGTCAACGATCTTTGATGCCTCTACAAGGAGCAGCCGTTACATGTCATCCTCCATCGTAAAATTACAGTTAATGTAAAGTCTTTTTTTTGACGACTTATGATCGTAGTTTTTAAAATGTCCAAAGTCCTGTGTACAGGTTCCGTGCAGTAGTTCAGCCTCAGTTGATTTCAGATTCGTAAGAAGAAAAATTCGTTTCTTGATGTCCCAAGTAGACCAACCTGCCAGTTATCGGACGGGCTTCCAGTTATTTAACAGGATGTACCCAGTTATTTCAGTTATCGGACGACAGCCTCCAGTTATTTCTCCTCTGTTAAGGGATGGAGAAATTGCCCGAATTCTTTTGTTGTCTAGGGTCTATTTGTGTTATTGAAGAAGTCTTCTTCTTCTTCGTTCGCCCTGAAAAGGATGGTGGTTGCGTTGTGTCTGTTTACGCCTAAGCTGTGATATCTGCACCTTTCGGTCGACACATCCGACTTCAGCACGGCATTTTTTAGGGACCGGGTTTGCCTTCCCATTGCGATCCGCACTCGTTCAGCCAGACTGCACTGCTGCAGACTGTTTCCAGGACCACCACGTGGAGGTGGAGTGCGGTCTAGACCAGCTCTGGTTCGCTGGTCCTGATGCAAGCAGTACAGCTATGGGTCACTTGAAGAAGTGAGAATTCATTCATCTTGCTTTTGTTTATATTGTTGAATATTCTGGCAACCATCCGTCTTGTATACACCTTTCCATATCAACATCTCAAGTACTGCATAAAGTTAATAACGGTGTAAATTAACCTTGAGAGATTGAATAAACTACTGGGCTTGGACGATTTGGCAACAGTTTAATAACGAGTAAGTACACACTAACAAGGTCACAATTACGAACATGGCATGTATGCTCCCTCTCTGTGTTACAGTCTTGCTTAAATCTGATTCGACTTTCTAAACATGTCACTCGACTTCTCCATTCCACATATCTTGATAATCTCATTTATTAATCACTATTTCCAGCGAGGTATTTGGCGTCCCGTCATCAGTAAAGTTCATTATAATTTTTCCATCAACATTGGGGGAATTTAAGCGTCCCAATATCTCAAGTATCCACAAATCAAATCCACATCAATCCATAAGCTTCGGGGTATGTCGCTTCCCGGTATAATAATTCTACTAATTTTATTCCTATATCTTCGGGGAATGATACCTCCCGGAATAACAACTGTTCAATTATATTTGTTCATATAATTTTAGTTTAACATCCTTCTTTGTCTTGGGAGTTATAGTCCCGTATCGAATTTAATTATAATCCTGGCATTTTCTCATGCCTTTCATTTAAGCATATAGCTTACCCTTTTATCCTCAGAAATATTTATTGAATACACAATCCCATATACTGGCTGATACACAAGCCATTTTAGGCACACATCTTGACGCTATGACGTCACATACCAATCTGCCTACATCATACCTAGATACTCATCTCACAGCGACCGCTTTCATGTATTTCTTGCGTTCAGTTGAGGTACGACATGGTGTGACAAAACCCTGGCACTAATAATAAGTTGCCCTGATAAAAATCGCACCATGAAGCAGCCTCAACATATATATAGATGTGTATATTTAAATAATTAAGAATGGAATCAGAAAGGGTGTCCATGGTTTTAGAAAAGTATTTAAAGAATTATTTCTTGATGGAATGGGACACACACCAGGAACAAAGGAAAGGATGAAAGGATTTGTATTACTGTATTGTTTGAGATATCACTTAGTATTTTACACAAGACCTAATAATTGTATGGAGGCGGATCATGGACAAAAGTCTCTATCTAAGGATTTGGAGAAAAATTGTATTCACAGTGACCTGGATTGTATTGTTACTGATATATTATGCCCTGTGCGTCTGCTTGCACATTGTCTGAAACTGTCTCTCATCCCCTACATCTGTAATAGAGGTAGACAATATAGTGGTTAATCAAATATGTTTCTGGTTATATCCTGTCATCCAAGTACACTTTAAAGAGTCAGCCACTACTGCAGGAACTAGTGGTGCGAGCGCCCTTGTTGTTCATAGGGACAGCCACCAAGTATTCACTGCCTGGAGGAATCTCATGTGACTTATCCTTCCATGTCAGGAGTGTGACAGGCTTCAATTCACCAGATAAGTGGCCAAACAAGGCTACTGTTCAGAGTACCCAGTAAAACCACTATTCTAAGAAAGACATATCTAATGATGACATCTTGTTGGGCATAGTTATAGCCAGTGATAGCCTAAAATTCAAGGACAGTGATATGAAAGTGTTATTAAGATATAAATATACTAAAAACAGAGTGAGTTCAACCAAGAGAGAAGAACTTTCTACAGCTTTAGTGACTTGTGATACTTTTGAACTATTTTCAAATGTTTTATTTATTTAAATGGTGTAATTAAAATTTAATTTCATTGAAAGCTTTTCAAATAGACAAGAAAAACCTGTAAAAATAAATTGTAAATATTTTCCAGCAGACTTATTTAAATTATTTAAGTTAAGGTTCTTGTTGTTAGATAGTTTAATTAATACCCCTAGCAGAGCTATTAATATTAACAGAGGAGGATCTTGAGAGGAGCAAGTAGAAACTTAGAGTAATACATTACCATCTTCTCTAGGAACTTATACAGCTTGATCCTATCTTTGATGTCTATACACCCTTACTCTTTTCAGAGAAGGGGGTATTACTGATAAGACCAGACTCTTATCTAGCGCTATCCTGGTATCACCTGATACAACTTTGTGTCCAGGATACTTTATAATTTCAATAACAAGCAACCCTCTCGTGGCAATCCCCAACACACATTTATTTACAACTGTTAAAGTAATTGATTATTAAATTTGTATATGTTGATTTTGACAAATCCGTACTTGAATTAATCATTGCAGAGCGTAAGGCACACGTGTGAGTCTTAATTTTAATATATATAGTTAGATCTACATCTGAAGAGCCAATAATAAGAATATTAATAATAATAAAAGGAATTTCGCTGAATTAAATCAGCTGGGGCTTGAACGAGCTACTTATTGCAGAACCCATCTTCACAAAAGGCGGCGGATCAGATACTAAAGTTAACATTGCTCAGCCTCTTGCAGCATTGTTCTTGACTTATGAAATAACTTGTGAAGACTATCCTCGAGGTAGAAGCATCATTATCCTTCTATCTTGAACTCTGCAAGAGTAATCTTGTGCGAAGGTAGACACCTTTGAAGACCCACATTAGACACTCTTGACTTTTGGCCACTGGTGGACCACTACTGCAGAGCTAAGGGGAGACAACCCGTGACATGATCTAAAATTGGATATTCCAGGCATTGAAAGTAAAGGAATTCAAACAGAAACACAAAGAAAGCGTATAACAACCAAGTACATTGAGCAAAAGTTTCCAGTAAAGCTCTGGACACATGCATATACTGATGGTTCGGCAAAAAATGCAATTGAAAATGGGGGAGCTGGAATTCTCATTAAATTAAAGAATAGAATTCACTCTATGGCAATCGCCACTGGCAAATACTGCAATAACTTCAATGCTAAAGCAGAAGCATTGAAACAGGCAGCGTAAACTCTTATTGAATACAAAGCACATGCAGAAAACAGATAGTGATCTTTACAGTTGCCCTCTCAGTAATAGCTGCAACACTGAAGAGCCACCATGCTAGAGGAATGAAAGATCTGATAAACTCACTTGAAAGCCTGGCCAAATGCTTCAACAGCAGATACCAGTCCATTGCAACATTCCAAGCAACGAAGATGCAGAGAAACTTGCTAAAGAAGGGGGAGCCCTCCAAAAAAAAAAACGATATAGAGACAACTTATGAAATGGCTAAAACAACCATAAAAACCTTATTCAAGTCCAATGGGACAGAGAACACGCAGGTCACATCAAATATTGTGCCTATCACCAGCTATCTAGTCGAGATCATGTCATCATTTTCCGCTTTCGCGCTGGTCATAATAGGTTGAGGTACCTTCTATTTCACAAGTACAGGATTAGTCCAACAGATCTCTGCTCCTGTGGCACCAGCCCCATGACAGTCGAACATCTGCTGCAGTCTTGCCCAACTTACACCAGTGAACGGAGTGGCATATGGCAGCAACCCACTTCTCTCCACGAAAAACTGCTTGGGGATGTCAGGAACCGTAAGCTGACTACTGCCTTTATTAAAGTCATTAATGTAGAAGTCTGAGGGCGAACGAAGAAATAAAACAAAAGTATACTACATCCTTAACAGGTAACAAGTTTCAGCCACTTGGTGAACACTAGTCCTACACACTTTGACACTAAGGCTTGTCATCGCCCTATGTGCCGCACGTGTCGTCTATTTCCAGGCGCAAACTGTTTCATTTCGGAAAGGAATGCTAGTTATTAGAGAAGCCTTCATTTATGAATCCAGGAATCTCATCTATGCTATTAATTGTAAAAAAATTGGTATTACTTATACTGGAAAAAGAAGCAGGCAATTATCAGATAGATTTTGAGAGCATCTGACGGACGTTTCTCACAGGGCTGTTCACATTAATAGTTCCGGACATTGTGGGACTTCTGATATACAAATGACAGTGCAAAACTTCCATTTGTTGTTGTTGTTTTTTTTTTTGTTTTAGAAATCGTCTTATTTTCTTTTTCTTCGTACACTCTCAGACGTCAACTTGAATATGTTCAAAGAAAGCAGTTGTTAGCTTGAGGCTATTTCTGTCTCCATAGAGCTTTTCCAGGAATGGTACTGGTGATGGCCACATGTGCTTTCTCTGTTCCTCATATGTTGGGCATCTTTGAAGTAGAGTCTGATATTCGAAATAGGTTGTTTTTCTCATTATGGATTGAATGACCAACGTAATTTTGTTTAATTTCTGTAATTCACTACCTGCTCACTATTTCATAACCATTATATCCTCAATTCATGGCTTTTTTCTTATTCTTCCCTTTTGTTGTTTGTGTGTTGTTTCGTACTGATTTTCGTATTTGTATTCCCCTAACAGCTTTCGTCACTTCCTCTTCCGTTAATTATGGAGCATTTCGCCCAGACTTATTGCAGTTGTGGATTCCATTCAAACCAGGCCATTTCTTTCATCGTTTTGTCATTTAGTTTCCATTTTGCACTTTCTTTGCATGTTAGATTCTTTGCTTCGATATTTGTCTCATTCTGTCTTGTCACTTGTGTATTTATTTTTACTGTTCCCAAGTAATACCTGTATTGTTTGTTTCTTTTCGTCTTTAATGGATCGCGCATCTTGTCTTTTTCCCCTCGTTAACCTATCTATATTTCTTTGTAAATGTGACAGAGTATGTAAATAAATTACATATATCAACACGTCTTTGCTTCCACCTGGTTCCCACCTTGCTTCCTTATTAGTATGCACGATTTGTTAACGCAGAACCCCTACACTTCGATGTCTGTCTCACTCATAATTTAGCCACGCCTATTTTTTTCTTTTCTCTATTGTCTTACAGGTACTAGGAATGTTTACAATCAGACCAATTAAATAAGGCCACGACGGCACAGGTAAACAGCTAGCGAGGAGAGCCGTTAACTGAATTATAACGCGAACGATTGGGCAACCGTTGTAATAGTGACAGGCCAGACTGAACGCGTGTAGAGAGAGGGGACGGGTCGTATACGAGGGGCGTTCAGAAAGTAATGCACCACATCGTTTTTCTCAGGAGCTGTTTATTCAAAAAGCATGAAATTTATACACAATATACATGGATATGTCTTGTAATTATCGGTATTATTCATCATAATCCCTATCAACTTGTACGGCTTTATGCCAGCGCGAAACAAGAGCATGTATTCCTAGCCCGTACCAGATTTTGTCTTGATCATGTAGCCATTTCTTCGCTGCATGAATCACTCCTTCATCATCTTCAAACCTTGTCCCACGGAGTGCATCTTTAAGTGGATTAAATAGATGAAAATCAGAGGGTGCCAAATCGGGACTATAGGGTGGATGGGGTAGTACAGTCCAACCCAATTTGGTGATTGCTCCCCGTGTTGCCAGACTTGTGTGAGGGCGCGCATTGTCGTGAAGGAGAAGCAGGTCTGCTTGATTCTTGGGCGGCCGAACTCTGCGAAAATGTTGATTGAGTTTTTTCAATGTCTTAATGTAAGCTTGCGAATTGATTGTCTCTCCTCTTGGCATAACGTCCACAAGAATCACACCTTCAATGTCCCAAAAGACAGTGATCATGACCTTTCCAGCTGAAGGAATTGTCTTGAATTTCTTTCTTCTTGGTGATTGCGGATGATGCCACTCCATTGACTGTCTTTTTGTCTCAGGTTCAAAATGATGTGCCAAGGTTTCGTCACCTGTAACGATCTTAGCCAAAAAGTTCTCTCCATCAGCATTGAAACGCTCCAACAATTCAGAAGAAATTGCTTTCCTTTGCAATCGGTGGTCATTTGTGAGAGCCCATCTTGCGCAAACCTTAGAAAATCCGAGAGTTTTATAACTGCATTTGCACTACCAATGCTGACTGACAGCTGTAAGGCCAATTGTTGAGTAGTGATTCGCCTATCAGTAAGAATAATGCCCTCAGCGCATTTCAACATTTCTGCGTTGGTGGCTGTGGCAGGACGTCCACAGCGTGGCCGATCAAGCAGCTCCGTATCTCCACTTCCTGATTCTTTGATTCTCTGAACCCAGCAACTGACTGTACTCCTGTCGACTGCAAAACTTCCATACACATCACATAGACGCTTGTGAATATTGTCAAGTTTCCTTCTCTGCAACGAGAAATTCTATAACAATTCGCTGTTTATAACGCAAGTTGCTAACACGCTCATTTCAACGGTTTAGGGCAGCCGTATTATTTGGCCGGTTGCGGTGCAATTTGGTGCACACAATTGGTACGTGCCATATTTGAAGTGTGCAAAATTTCATGCTTCTATCTTCATTATTAGCTGAGAAAAACGATGTGGTGCATTACTTTCTGAACGCCCCTCGTATTTGTAGAATCAAAAGCGATAATTCAAAAGTCGTACCTTTTGATAAGTGCACGTTCTCAGAAGGAATTAAGCGATTGTAGAATAAGGGGCGGATAACCAAGTTACCGACCTCATTGTTTGTTCGTGAACGTAATTAGCTACAGACGAGACGAGATCAAAAGACTAGTTGTTCGTTGGAGACGTCTACGGTCGGCATAAGTGTAGAATCTAGCTTTCATTCAGAGATCGACAGCAGATTTCCCCAAACATACGGGCAAGACGCGAAATCTCGCACTGGCTAGCGATTTTCTACCTATTTCATATATATACCGCATCCTTCAAACTCAGTTTATCTAGTCGCCTCAGACTTTTCGGAACATCTAGCTTCGAATTCTAGACCATTGTTAAAGTGGAATTACTTAATTTTTCGTTGGAGAGTTTCAATTTCTATGTTGCGGTAAATATTATACTAGCAGTGTTGAGTGATTTAATTGTTAAAGTCCGTCATGATATTTCACTAGGATTTTTGTGCTAATTGACTAGCAAATTGAAATAACATATAGCTAAATTTTCCGGCTGTAACGCAAAATTAATTACTCGCTATCATCCAGATAAGAGATATTTTAATTGACTAGTAAATGCACTAGATGTAGTACTAACGAAATATATTTATCTCTAATCCATTGTGTTTAACTGGTAAATGACTAGCGCTTATTTCACGGATTGATAAAAACGATAAGATAAGCTATACACGTATAGATTCTGATCAAATTTAATAACCGAGTGGATAATAAATTATACCTTTTCGCGGGTTAGGATAGAATTGAGATTGTGGTTAAATGTTAGTATTTTCTTCCTATATACAGTACGGGTCACAAACCAAATCTACCAGCGGTCTTAATCTGAGAAACGGGGCTAAGTCTAAGTCCAACCATATCTAAAAACATTCTTATAAAATTATCGGGTCTTAGAGGTTGACCTGTTTGGCCCTCTTGTTTCACCGAGAGAGAAAGAGATTACCACTAAAAGACTATAAGAATAACATATAGCTATCCAGATATCTTTTCAATTTTCATTTACATTCAGCCTGCTGTGGCGAAGTTATCAAATTTAACATTACACGACTACCGACCAATGTGTTGTGAAGAGGATTTATCCAGAAAAGATTTATCTACCTGACATTCTATTTAACTATCGAATATTTCAAGCTACTGTATTCCGTGAACATTAGATCTCAAGTATTTTCCTACCTGGACTAATTGCTGTGCCATGAACAGATTCAATAAACAGTAACAAAGCAAGCGTTCCCCAAATAAGAGGATTAATCAGTAAATTTGAGGAACTGGGGCTTGTTTTGCCAAAACCCAACACTGGATTTGTTGTGTGTACCAAGGAGTTCTGTTCCAGACGTTGTAAATCAGCAATTAGGTAAGCGAGATTGAAATGTGGCCACATGTTTGTCAGAGCGAGAGAAAGCAGGAGTGAATAATTCTTCTATTGTATAATCATTGTACTCACTTTGTTTTTTTTCTTCTTATGTTTACTAATACTGTTAATTTCAGAATAGATTAATTAGAAACTCTGTTCTTTACAGTATAGTCAAATTCTATACCCTAGTGCTAATCTTCTGACCTTTTGGGGGTTAATAACCTCTTCTTACGGGATCTTGTCTCAATAGAGGGAATTGCACTTATGTGTCTATTTCTTTATTATCCCTGTAACCTATGATTTTATAATTGATATTTTGATACTGGATGTTGTGAAGTTTTCTTTATGATAAATAAACTTAACATAAAATTTAATTACCTGTGTTGGTCAGCTCGGCCCAATATCCCTACTCCATTAATATAGTTTCACGTTTGTGCGTCAAGTTGTCGTCACTTAACTGTGTGTGTGTATGTGAGTGGTTATAGTGTATATGTTAATATATACAGAGAGGTAAACTGTCTGGAAAATCAAATTTCATTCGTAGAGCTAGGCTGGACTAGAGTATCTTCTCAATCCAGGGACAGACTCTACCTTTTCACCATTTCACTCGTGAAATCTATTTCTTTATCTTATCTCTCACTGAGTACCACCTTTTTCAGTTATTCAGACGGGACCAGAATCTATCTTAATCGCTGTGATGAGTTACTGTGATTTAGTTTCCAACAGGCCCCGTGTCGTCTTCTCTTTGTAACTATAGGAGTTGCACCAGTCTTCTTCTCTTAGTAATTACATGAGTCTGACCATTTCTTCGTCTCTCTGTAATTAGTGGTGTTTAGTCTTGTTCTGTAGATAAAGTAATTGCGGGTTTTGTTCTATAGGGATTACTGTAGGTTAGTACTGAATGGCACCAGTCTTCCTTTCCCTAGATTTATCGCGATCTCGGAATCCCATTTTGCTTTGTTTAAATTTATAGCGGTCATTTTATTGTGGTAAGCTTGAGTGTGATTAAATTAACCCCTACCCAGTAAATTGGGGAAAGGGGTGATGAACCACTACCCAGGTAACGTCCAACTTACGTTAGAGCGAATCACATTCGATTCTACTCACGCAAAAGGACAATGTTAGGTAATATTACGGGGCGATAGACGCACGCGTTCAGATATAAGCGGGTTGCTCATACGTTCTATATTTAGACCATGAGCACGGGATTAACTTTAGATTTTTCACTATTTCTATTGGCTATAGTTGGACGCTAGTATGACGTAGTGCTTTTGGGTCAGCGTGGGGGATTCTAAGATATATACGAGCGCTTCTCAATTAGAAGTCTCTTTGTCTGCAGAAAAGTTCCGGCTGTGCATCCAAGCATTATTGTCTGCTTCTGAGCGGAAGAAACGCAGTAATTGGTATGTCTATAATTTAAAGTAGCGTGGTACTTATAGCCAAGTTTCTATAATAGAGCATTAGCCCGTTCTCGTATAGGTTACTTTCGGAAATTTGTTTAAAACTAATGCAACTTGTAGAACCATCAATTATTTCTTCGGGGATAGCAGTGTCCATGAGTGATTGGAGGTTGAGATATTTAGTATGTGTGCTCTGTAAGATTTAATAGAAGGTCTGTAGAAATACACGCATCTTTGATTTATGATAATTTCAGAATATAATATGGGAGCGGTTTTTGTAGTTCTATCACGTGGTTACTGGTAGTAATTGAGTATTTATTCGAGACGGTAGTTGGATGGAGAGAGGGGGTAATTTTATATTTCTTTATCTGTTGATCTACAATATTGCAGTGTAACCACGTTGGGTAGTTGTGTAAGGTATTTTATTGTGCCTGTAATTGGTTGTGTAATTAAATATTATGAAGAGTAGTATTTAATTTTTCTGTAATGGGATTTAATGAGGCCTAGAGGATAATATCCCAACGGGCTGATCACCCGTTTGCCAGTCACTTTGATTACGGAAACAACAGCAAACGGATTGATTTGTCGTTGCCCTAAAGACGCCATTAGGCGTGATGGGAACAATGGCAAAGAAAATCTATTCGCCGTTGCCCTTAAGACGCCACTAGGCGTAATGGCCACTGACTGCTTTGCCGGTCGTTGGCTAAGGACGGAAGAAGAAGAAGAAGAGGATAATATATATTTATGTACTTGGAGATGTAATATATAAGTGTATTGGTGTAATCTTTTAATCGTGGGTGTGCCTTTAATTGTAGTGCATTTGATTAAATCGATTGAGACCGCTTGTAGAGTTAAAGTAGGCCTAAGTACGGGAGGTTTCCCTACATGTTCTAATGTTTTGATACATGGAGTAAGATGTGCATAACCAGACTTAGGTCAGCGCGTCTGTATTTTACGAGACAGACAGCGTTGAAGTCGTGGGTAGTTGACCCGGGGTTTAGTAAATATTTATGTATTGTTGGGCATAGGAGTAGGGGACAGAAGTGGAGCAGTCTTTGTTTTGGGTGGTTACATGTTTGTGCTAGATATGAGTGTGACTGAAGCAACAACTGTATATGTTCTACTTTGTAAGTATATAATATGAGAGTATTTGAAATTGTTGTACATAGTGGAGTTTCTTTTTTTGTCCACAGCATTTGGACCCGGCCCGTAGCTCGGGGTGCCATAAATTTTGTTCCTGCCAGCTGGCAAAGGTAGTCAGTCTTCTCAGGAGAGAAAAGTATGGAAAACGCCAGAGGCGTAAGAGCATTAAACAGCGTTGGGTATCGGCTCTGAGTACATTGGCCCCAGAGAGAGAGAGAGAGAGAGAGAGAGAGAGAGAGAGAGAGAGAGGGAGGGAGTGAGAAAGAGCAGGTCGGTGGCAGCTACACAGTCTTCAGTGAAAGGATTTCCTTAAAATCCTGAGCTCAAAGCTCCTTTACACACATCGAACCCAAGCACGTGGGCTGGTGTGTCGTTTATAAAAATCGGTCATAATAATACCGACGGCCCTAAACCCAAAGAGGGGTAACCGGGAAAGTGAAAATCGACGTAGCAAAACGCGTCATATTCATTCAACGATAATGCAGAAAAGTACGCGCAAATATTTAAAATATACATTTATTTAAGATGCGCTCACATGTGTGTCTATCAAGACTAGACAGGCATGTGAGAATCTCACACACTTAACTCCCACGCGAAAAGGGACTTAACAGTTACACTGTCTCTCTTGCTGTCGTTCAGATTTGTATACTTATGGCCTGCCAGTCTTTTCTTTCTCCCAACATATTATTAGCTCCATTACTCCACAGGTGTGTTGTTCTGTATGTTCCCACATCCGTATGATTTGATTTAAGACAACGGCAGTCCCATTGTAGATACTTCTTTAACTCAGATGTTAAGTCAGTCTTATTGTGTGACTGAAACATGGAGAACAACAAAAACAACGACCAAAAAAACAAACTACAGACTTTCGTAAATGAGTGCTTATGTAGAATAGAAGGATTGAATTGATAAAACAAGGTCACCAATATGGACATGATGACAAGAACCAAACAAGTGGCAGTGAAACACAATTTGAGAAGAAGAGGCTGGAGATGGATAGGACGCACATTGACCTGCTGTTAGCATTACAAAGCGATCATTGTTCTAGAATCCCAATGGTAAGAGAGACAGAAGTGGACCAAAAACATAGAGAAGAGAGCTTTAGATGGATAGGACGCACATTGACCTGCTGTTAGCATTACAAAGTGATCGTTGTTCTAGAATCTCAATGGTAAGAGAGACAGAAGAGGACCAAAAACATAGAGAAGAGAGCTTTAGATGGATAGGACGCACATTGACCTACTGTTAGCATTACAAAGCGATCTTTGTTCTAGAATCTCAATGGTAAGAGAGACAGAAGTGGACCAAAAACATAGAGAAGAGAGCTTTAGATGGATAGGACGCACATTGACCTGCTGTTAGCATTACAAAGTGATCGTTGTTCTAGAATCTCAATGGTAAGAGAGACAGAAGAGGACCAAAAACATAGAGAAGAGAGCTTTAGATGGATAGGACGCACATTGACCTACTGTTAGCATTACAAAGCGATCTTTGTTCTAGAATCTCAATGGTAAGAGAGACAGAAGTGGACCAAAAACATAGAGAAGAGAGCTTTAGATGGATAGGACGCACATTGACCTGATGTTAGCATTACAAAGCGATCGTTGTTCTAGAATCTCAATGGTAAAAGAGACAGAAGTGGACCAAAAACATAGAGAAGAGAGCTTTAGATGGATAGGACGCACATTGACCTGCTGTTAGCATTACAAAGCGATCGTTGTTCTAGAATCGCAATGGTAAGAGAGACAGAAGTGGACCAAAAACATAGAGAAGAGAGCTTTAGATGGATAGGACGCACATTGACCTGCTGTTAGCATTACAAAGCGATCGTTGTTCTAGAATCTCAATGGTAAAAGAGACAGAAGTGGACCAAAAACATAGAGAAGAGAGCTTTAGATGGATAGGACGCACATTGACTGCTGTGAGCATTACAAAGCGATCGTTGTTCTAGAATCTCAATGGTAAGAGAGACAGAAGTGGACCAAAAACATAGAGAAGAGAGCTGGAGACAGAAGTGAAAATGATGAGGAACACGTGGAAAGAACTTGAGCTGATGGCACGTGACAGGTGGACTTGGCATGTGTTTGTTGAAGACCTATGCTCCTTGTGGAACTAAAGGGTATTGGTCGATTGATAGTAGATACTGCCGAAGAAAGAGAAGTGTTAGAGACCCGCTGTACTATGTCTCATCTTTACGAAGTGGATTGACTGGTTTCTTTGCTCGCTGTTTTTTCCGTCCCTAACTCAAATGCAATCTGTTACTCATTTTACAACTGGGCAGACGTTAAAGTGACGGTACCTGGATTCGAACCCTCGAGCTTTGCCTCGAGAAGCAAATGTCCTAACTGAAGTACCACCCGACGCCCTTATAATTATTAATGATCCCATCCATTAGATGACCATCCAACTCGTTGCATTCCATCACCCGCCAATTAGTAGGTCTGATATGTTTTACCAATGCTGAGCCCGCTGAGTTGGAGAAGCATTGCTATCAACAGATTTCCACAGTGTGTATCCTATCCATCGCCATCGCCTACGTCTCATCTCTTGTTTCACTGTGACGGTATTGCCTCCCCTGCTTTGCAGTAGTTGTCCAACAGTGGCCAAAACTCAAGAGTATCTAATATAGGCTTCGCACAAGATCACTCTTGGCAGAGATGTAGATAGAAGGGTGATGACACTTCCATTACAAAGGGAGTCTTCACAAGATATTCAGAATAAGCGAGAACAATACTGCTTTGGCTGAGTATGTTAACTCTGTAATTCTGCCGACGCTTTTGTGAAGGATTTAAGCACTTATTAATTTCAGCTCGTTTAAGCCCCCACCACTGATTTGCTCAGTGGAATTCTATTATTCTAGTATAGCTCTGTTTAGAGTGTGTGTAGTAAATTGACTGAGACAAACATGCAGTAATTTAAAAATGATTAAATCGAAGTTAAATTTGTAACATTACAAATAACAAAATTTAATACTCACTTTAGGTTTTAACAGTTAGAAAATAATTTGAATAGTTATGGATCAAGAAAAGTTATCATCATGGTCTTTAAGGACCGTGAAGTGTTACAAGAAGTTCAAGTGGCAGCACATATTTGAACTTAGCTGCCAATGACGGTTCTGCTCCTTCTTATGGGTTGGTTCTTTTCACTCGGCTCACGCTCGTCTCTGATCAAGGTTGTCGGGGGTAGCTCGTTTCCCAGAAATGTCAAGGAGAGTCTACCACGTGGGTCCTTCGCCTTAAAGCTTAGGCCACGGTTCCCTTCATGTTCCAGAGATAGTACTTTCTGCTGGTACCACCAATAACTATGGTAAAAGAATAGAACCAAACGCTCTTCTGAGTTCATATATATCTATATACGGTACACTCTAAATTAAAGTAATTCATCACTTCGTTAACTTCAGACTGTGTATATTAATGAAGGTTCAAATCAGTGGTTAAAAAGACCGTTAATTTTCGGCTTACCTACAATTTCCGTCGTCTACTTATTGTTAGAGCAAATAAATCCCTAATTCCGTGCAAGTTTTTTTCTTAAACTGCGATCATCCTCGTTTTCGATTGCTAGGAAACTCAAATCGCTCTAGAATTGTTGACCCATCGTGTTTCTTAAATAAATTATTAGGCTTAGTTTCTGTGGTGGGGCGCTGTTTGAATATATTTTGTGTTTGTTTTTATTATTATTTCCGGTAAATTGCTACCCCTGTCCACAGTTAATGTATATGTTGATTTTGTTAATGTATATTTGATTGCCCCGGCGGTTGCTCATAATAATGCTCGTTATTCTGTTACGTCCAGGGTGACCCAACGATTATAGTTTTATTCCATACTCAACAACATACATGTGGGTTCTTTAACTGACCCAATCACCAATGACGAACTAAAACAGTCTTCCTTTTTAACGAACTCAACATCCTTTAATAACGTATATTCCTTGTAGCATACAAAAGCGTTCGTCAAGATTAATCCTTAATTACCAAACCTCATCAATACAGTATTAATCATATGCCAAGAGTATTCCTCCTCTTGTACAAACCACATCCATTTAGAAAGGTGAACACTTCGCAATATGTTCCCAATGGAACTTACAAGAAAACACAGCGGCCACAAAGCTCAAGGTTTTTTCTTAACACCTTGGCCATACACATTATAAACATCTCTCTTCTCTCATTTTCCGGTGCGCTTTTTTCAATATTCCAAATAGTGCCGCATTTATCAGCACTGACTCAAACTCAATAAATCCAACATGTGGTGTGCATGGGCAGACACCACATATTACCCCCCTTGCGCGCTACTGGAAACTGCAGGTTTCCAGGCCATCATTAACTATACTTAACTATAATGATAAAAAGGAAAATCAAATTCAAGCAATGAGTGAAATGATATCACGATGAGTGAAATGCAGTTAAAATATGTGGCAACAACTTGTGAGCAACATATTAATGCTACGAAAATATCGCTATATAATCTACCTATCAATTGATTATGAACATAAATAATGTTTGTTGTCACTTCCTGTACCCAGGACAGTTACGTATTTCAATGTATTACTCTCGACAGAGTATCAGCGATTACATTATTATGTCCTTCTATATGGACGATATCAAAGTCATACGCTTGCAACTGCAATGCGAATCTCGTAAGTCTTGCACTTGGTGATTTACAGGTTTGGAGATATGTTAACGCTCTCTGATCTGTCATTATAGTAAAATGCGTACCTACCACATACTTTTGAAGTTTATTCAAAGTCCATACTATACCCAAAAGTTCTCTGTCGAAAATAGAGTATTTAGATTCGGCTTCCGACAGTTTCCTACTCAAGTAGTAAATCGGATGAAACTTGCCATCAAAACTTGTCCCAAACACCCGCCTATTGCATGGAGCGAAGCATCTGTTACAACAGTAAATGATCTTTTTAAATCTGGCAGTCTTAATATAGGATACTGTGAAAAATGAGTCTTAATGTTTTGTAATGCATGGTTACATTGTTCTGTCCAAACTACTTTGTTAGGCATACCTCTTTTAGTTAGATCAGATAAGACAGCAGTCAAAGACGAGAACCTTGGAATAAACTTGTGGTAAAAATTCACCAATCCTAATAGACTCCGTACTTGCTTCTTTGTAGTTGGAATTGTAAGATCAAGTATGCGTTTTAAATTAGATTCATCAGGCTGTATTACATGTCTGCCAATTTTGTGTCCTAGAAATGAAATTTCATTGAATCCAATTTCTATTTTGGATGGACGGGCTGTGAGATTGTGTATTCTTAGTGTCAGGAGTAAAGATTGTATACCATCTACATGCTCTTCCCATGTGTCATGAAACATGCAAATATCATCTATATAAGATATTAGGTCAGAACGGTTCCCAAATACTCGACGCATCATCCGTACAAAAGTTGCAGGTGCATTTTTGAGCCCAAAACACATGACATTGTATTGGAACAAACCCTTCGCTGTTGCAAATGCCGTCAACGGTTTACATTCTTCGGTCAAAGGGATCTGCCAATACCCTTTTGATAAATCGAATTTGCTAAAGAAAGTAGCAGAAGCTAAATGAGGTAGCAAGTCCTCCAGCACAGGCATTGGTTCAGAATCTGATATCGTGACTTTATTTAGTCGACGGAAATCAATGCATATACGAATGGATTTGTCTTTCTTCCGTACTGCCACCATCGGAAAACAAAATGGAGAATCTGATGGAGAGATTATCCCCATTTTCGACATATTGTCGACCTCGTTATCAACCTGCTCTCTGATATGCAAAGGAATTGCATACGGTCGTAACTTAATAGGAGTGGGATCCGATAATTTTATTTCGTGAGACATAATGTTAGTTCGTCCAGGCAGATCAGATAATACATCTTCAAAAGATTTCAATAGATTGAGAATCTGATTCTTCTGATCTGAAGGTAAATCGTTACAAATGATTACATCCTTCCAAGTTTCAGAGGCATGGATAGGTACCACAGGAAAATCAAGCGGTACATCCGCGAAACTAGTTGCTTCTTCATCAACTAAAGCAATAGATGCCAGATGCGGAGATTGATTTGTGATAGATTCCCAAATATGTTTGAGTGGAAGAGGTCTAGAAATGTAAGGTTGTAACATGTTAGTGTGGAATGTTTTTCTTTTACCCCTAATGTCGATGATGTAATCTACGTCGGTTTTCTTACCCACAACTTTAAAAGGACCTTGCCACGTAACCAACAAATGATCACCTTTAAGTGGCAAGAGAACAAAAACTTCATCGTTAATCGATAATGATGTTAATCTTCTATCACGATTAATACGCGACCGAGTCTTATATTTTGCTAATTCTGATGCTTCAGTCGCGATCTCACATGCGTCCACAATGCATTGACGTAGATCTGTGACATATTGGTGACTAGATTTCGTAACCGTATTATCATCGTTTGTTATCACCAAATCATGTAAGATAGACATTGGTCCTCTTTGATTAGCCCCGAAAACTAATTGAAATGGTGAGAATCCGGTTTGACGATTAGGAACTTCTCTATACGCAAAGAGAACCGCTGGTATCAACCGGTCCCAATCATGGGGAAACATTGTTGTTACTTTGCCCAACATCTGTTTTAATGTAGAATTCCAGCGTTCTACAACTCCGTTTGATTGCGGATTTAATCTGGCACTCAATGTATGACGGATGTGAAGCACATCACAAATTTCCGAGAACATACCTGAAGTGAATTGCGTGCCATGATCTGACAGAAGCTCTTCAGGAAATCCGATACGTGAAAATATCGATAATAATGCGTCAGTCACCGACATTGTTGTTATGGACTTAACAGGTATGGCTTCAGGCCATCTGGTGCATAGATCGATACACGTTAAGATGAAGCGGAATCCTCTGGATGATAACACCGGAAGAGGCCCGATTATGTCGACAGCCATCTTATAAAAAGGACGCACAGAGATATCTGTGGTCTGTAGGGGTGCAAACTGATGCGCACCCTTCCGTGCAACTCCCTGACAAACAGTGCATGATTTACAAAACGTTGCGACGTCCTTATGAACCCCTGGCCAAAAAAAATGTGCCATCAATCTATAAGCTGTGCGGGCAATCCCCATATGACCCGCAAAAGGAACATCATGTGCATTAGATAAAACTAGTGATCGAAATGACGTAGGTACTACAATTTGTCTGAGTACTGAAGAATAATTGTCAAAACAACGTATCAAAATATTGTCATGAAATTGATACCAATGTCTGGCATTATTTGTCTGTGTAATAGTTTTAGCCGTAGCTAAAGTGAATAAACGTCCCAAAGAAGAGTCATCTTTTTGTTGGTTAATGAATGCATTTTTATCTATGTAATGACTTGTTGTCATGTGTGGGATATTATTGCTATCATTAAGTTCATTTGCTTCTGCAACCAACTGTGCTCTAGTAGTCACAGCATTGGATAAAGAAAGATATTCTCTTTCCCATGCAGAAATTTCATCAGTAGAACATTCTTTTATACCCTTTATGTTTCCCAAAATCAAGTCACAGCAAGGCTGGTTGAGAACACATACACGAACTTTCCCAGTAAAGAATGGCGTGGTAATTGTTACGTCGGCCATGGGATATACCTCTACCGTGCCTCCGAAAGTTATGCATTTCACTGACGTTCCAGTGAAACACGACGGAGGGATTAACGACCTTCTTATCCCGACAGTTGTGCAACCCTTGTCCCTTAAAATTTTAATTGGAGTGTTAAACAAAAACCCATTATGTAAAGTGAGAGTACCAACACCGTCATAAGATGACAACACTGGTAAGACATGTCCACATTTAAGCCGTGGTGTAGCTCCAGGTTGAAATAACATCTTACATTCTGTACAATTATTAGAATTTTCTAAATCCACGTTACACGCATTGGCGTGATTATTGGTTGAATGAATATCATTACTGACATTTCTATCTACCGTCTGACAAGCATTGGCTTGTGAGCGTGCTCTATTATGACTTCTAACGAAGTGAGATCTTCTGCGATCTGAAAAATTGTCTGAATGAGAATGTCCATTGTTGTCCCTGTCATAATGGCCACCCCGCGGTGACAAATTATGATTGTCAGTATATTTGTTGTGTGAATACTGGTTATTTCGATACCATTGGTTATTGTTATAATTGTTGAAATTATGCCTGTCTCTACCCCGTGAAGGTGAGCGATTATGGTAAAAATTATATTTACCCCTATAGGATGTGTGATTATTTTCTCTATGATTATATCGTCTATCCAAGTTATGAGTGCGCGATCTCCCGTGCGTCGCAGCACACGCAGTAGATGAGTCCAAGACTTTTGCTCTGCTCAATGACAAGTTTGGATGAGCAACGGAAAATTGTTGACCTAATTTTTCCATTTCCTCGATACTAGTCGGATTACGTTCTTGTAAGAATGATACAATATCCTGGTTTACCGAAGAAACAATTTTATCTCTTAATAAGAGATCACATAATCCTTCAAAAGTTTTAGGGATAGAAGCCTGTTCAACCCATCTTTGGAGACATAGTTTTATGGAGGAAACAAAATCCTCAAAATTTTTACCCTCTACCGGCAACATGGATCGAAACTTTTGTCTATAGCCTTCCTGATCCAGACCATATCTGCGTATAAATGCTGCCTTTACGACCTGAAAATCATGTCTTTTATCTTGGTCTATACCCAGATAGACCCCAACTGCATCACCTGTGAGGAGACCCGAAAAAACACCAGACCACGAATCTTTATCAATATTTAAGCAAGAGACTCTTTCCTGAAATCTTAATAAATAAAAACTTATATCGTCGTGAGGAGGAGAAAAGGGTGGTAGTCTTAAATTAAAATTAGGGGTTGTGATTGCCTTCTTCGATGAACCATTACTATCAGAATCATGGGAAACATGATGTTGTTGAAAACGAAGTTTCTCAACCTCAAAAGCTTTCTCCCTTTCAAATTTTGCCTCCTCGGCAGCAATTTCAGCTAAACGAATTGCCTTTTCATGTTCCATTTTCTCTCGTTCCGCAGCGATTTCTGCCATACGAATTCTTTCTTCCTTATTTGCTTTTTCTTGCGCCATAGAAAATTCCCTTTCTTCTCTTTCTTTTTTCTAATTTCTTTCTCTTTCTTCTTTTGCCTCTGCTTTTTCATATGCAGTCAAAGCAAAATTTTTTAAAATATCACCTTCCATACTCAGTGCCTTTCCTTGTTTAATAAAATAGTCAAGAGTCGCCATAGTATACTAAGAAGTATAACTTTTATAAACAATAAATCAATATCTATGTTATCCTCTGCCTTACTTAGTCCATCACACTATGGGATAGTGTGTCTGATTGGTGTAGTCACAATGTGAATATATATATATATATATATATATATATATATATATATATATATATATATATATATATATATATATATATATATATATATATATATATATATATATATATATATATATATATATATATATCACCTGCACAACTCACTTAGACGTGATATAATTATCGTGTATGATTATGCTTCTTGTTATCCACAAGAATCGTAGGATATATAACAAGCAATATTATTGTATTATAGTTGATCAATAAATAATGAATCATATGTATGCTGCAAAGGAAAATTATCACATGCCATGAATAACGAAAGACATTAATGGAAACAAAATAAGGAAACGACAAAATTGTAAATAGTCAAAAATTCTAAGACAAAAAAAAAAAAATTTAAGTTTCCACCAGTAATAAACGAGACAAAACGACAAATCACTTTTACCATTAATGTAAATTTTACAAAAGATAGCCAGGAAAGACCCACGCCAGACTAAATTTCCAAACAAAATTGAAATTTAAAAAAATACGACAAATCACAGCACAGCTAACACGCATGAAAGCCTTAATTTCAAACAGAGCGGTAATCACGACAGCACTAAATGCTGAATCCCTGAAAGAAATTAATGCAATCAACCTATAAAAATACGACACTGAAACGTAAAATGCCTCCTAAACAGTCGCCCGCAAGAGACAAAGAAAAGAAACATATAACACAAAAGAAGCGAGATTTGCCCAACAATGATAGGACCA
The DNA here is from genome assembly GCA_024509875.1 of Oreohelix idahoensis. Taxonomy (NCBI): domain Eukaryota; kingdom Metazoa; phylum Mollusca; class Gastropoda; order Stylommatophora; family Oreohelicidae; genus Oreohelix; species Oreohelix idahoensis. Next base: position 176,300 of record JAMPIV010021120.1, on the reverse strand, counting down.
ACAACCATGACGTTACAAAAACATCAATTATCTGAATCGACCATGAGTATCCACTCCACGATGTAACTCCAATGCATCGTTCTACGCAATATCACATTGAATCGTTCACTAATTATTCAGTTAACTAGGACTCTTGGACATGAATTCAACGTCGAAAATGTCCGACCTTCACTCGTGTGAGACACATTGCAGAGATAGTGTCAATATATAATGATAGAGACGAAATGTTAATTTCCAACGAGTGACCGAATAAACTGATGAGGTGGCCTTATCAGTGTCCTAACGGTTTGATCTATTACTTTCGAGTCCACTTGTCCAGCGAAACGACCTCCTCGTAAAATCCCAGATTCATATTTCTCCCGTGAAGATATTCGTCAGATTGGTATAGCATCCCTCTCATGGTAAATAAGCGTGAACGATTTCGTCATGGATATAATGTTTTTTTCTGATCCTCAAGTAAGGTACCAGGTCTGGGCATGACCTAGTATACGAATATTGTAAATTTCATGTCTGCACAAAGTTGCATTCCAACAGCTGTCTCTGCATAAAATGTTCATTGTTGAACAGCGATAGATTGATCAAACTTCCCGATATTGTCCCAACAAAGGACTCTGTCTGCCAATAACTTGAGCAACCTTCAAATGTCCTTCAAATCCAACGGACGACAGCCTCCCATATCTGTGGTGGGGCGCTGTTTGAATATATTTTGTGTTTGTTTTTATTATTATTTCCGGTAAATTGCTACCCCTGTCCACAGTTAATGTATATGTTGATTTTGTTAATGTATATTTGATTGCCCCGGCGGTTGCTCATAATAATGCTCGTTATTCTGTTACGTCCAGGGTGACCCAACGATTATAGTTTTATTCCATACTCAACAACATACATGTGGGTTCTTTAACTGACCCAATCACCAATGACGAACTAAAACAGTCTTCCTTTTTAACGAACTCAACATCCTTTAATAACGTATATTCCTTGTAGCATACAAAAGCGTTCGTCAAGATTAATCCTTAATTACCAAACCTCATCAATACAGTATTAATCATATGCCAAGAGTATTCCTCCTCTTGTACAAACCACATCCATTTAGAAAGGTGAACACTTCGCAATATGTTCCCAATGGAACTTACAAGAAAACACAGCGGCCACAAAGCTCAAGGTTTTTTCTTAACACCTTGGCCATACACATTATAAACATCTCTCTTCTCTCATTTTCCGGTGCGCTTTTTTTCAATATTCCAAATAGTGCCGCATTTATCAGCACTGACTCAAACTCAATAAATCCAACATGTGGTGTGCATGGGCAGACACCACAGTTTCGAAAAAAGATCTTTCAGCGGTTGCAGCTGTTACAGATAGCGCTAGGAAAAGCACAACAACTGTAAATATATCTGGGAAACTAGACAAAAGTGCTGAATGTTCAATAACTGTTAGGTATGAGGGTTCTTTTATTAATATTATGCTACCTATTGCAACCCTATTTCCAAGACAAGATCGCAGTGATATCAGTTGCGTTGTGAAATTATCCGTGAGGTCACAACTATTTTTGTCAATTATTCTTAGACACTGCTCATAAAATTGACTCTTCGACACTCTGACTAGTTCCTGCGGCTGGATCGCTTGAAAAGCGTGGACCATATGTGCAAAACTATTAAAGTTCTCTTGTACGATAAAAATATCCATGGAAAATGTTAGGTCGGAATTGAGACTCGGCGTCAGTGAGTCTCTAGTTTTCCTACAGTTCATCAAAATGACGTTTAGTTTTCATCACGCGCTACTAAGAAAATGCTTGTTGCACTATCCAAACAGCGTATGATTCAGTGACAGTTTGGTTTGCATCCTTATTTGCATCCCGGAATTTTATCAGCTCTTCCGGTGCTTCTATAATTATAAAACTGGCTTTCGAAAGATCTGAATCAAGATTCTAACACGTCATACCAAAAAGATTTTTATCTCAATACTTCCGCTTCGAGATCTTTGTCAGCAGTTTTATCGACACGCCAAAGTTAACGTATCCAGAATTTTCACGATCTTGGATTTTGTCATTCAGCCTCCTCAAAGCTCTAATCCAGTCCACCAAAGCTGGTCTAAAATGTTGCCTTTTTCAGCAAGTAACCAGCATGGCATGCGATATGAGCAGTAAAGCATTTCTGAATAACACAACCAGTCCCGTGAAACTTCAACTCCAGTTATATTTCTTGTTCACAAACAATTGTGAGAGAAGTTAGCAAATGTTTCTTTGTAAAGTGGACAAAATTCAGCTGAAATAACAAATCTGCCGTTTGAACATTCTGGAAGTGATATTTGTGTGTAGAATTCTTGTGCTTTATGTAGGTCAGCATCGATTTGTTACTCACTTCTTGCACTTTTATATCCTGTCTGCATTCGCATTTTTTTTTTCAGTATGGGCCCAGATTCTCAGACCCCATCAGGTTTATCAACCACTGCATTTAATGTTTGTTCAAGTACCAAGCCACATAACTGCACCCATTCATTTTCAAGATCGCCGCAATTATCAATAAAATCACTTTCAAGCACATTTTTCTCAACAGTGCAAAGTTACTTTTCTCATCAGCACTGCTAGCGATACCACTATCTGTCATCAGCAGGCGTATCACACGTATCAAGTGCCGGCTTATTCACAATTAAGCATGTATATTTTTAAGAGGGCTGTAAGAAGTACTTAATTTTTGTCAATCTTTTGGTAACAGCAGAGACTTCAGAGTTTTTTTTTTTTAATTATAAAATTAGCACGTTTATTGCACGTTGTAGCGGGAGGTTATTTAAAATTATTTATTATGTAAAAGTATGCCAGTAAAGAGTTCTGGTCTTACCAGTAATACCCCAGTCTTAGAAATAAGCACTGGTGTATTGTTATCATAAAAATAGTCAGACTGTGAAAACCCTGGCCCAGTTGGTAAGAAGTAGTACCAGGATTTAAGGGGTCTCCTCCCTGTGACTATCTTATGATTACTTATATTCTAGGGGATAATAAAATGAACATTCACTGTGACCACAAATGTAATAAGTGAATAATTCCTCAGGTACAGTTAAAAATATTTTAATATTTACACTAATATTCTATTTCTACTAGTTGGAAAAGAGTATAAAAATATATATCAAAGTATTCACACAATTACTATTATTGTCTGTTTAGACTTCAAGATCTTGAATATTACAGTTACTGCAATCACGGTTTTTAGTTCTTTGACTTTACAAATAACTGTCATCACTTGACTGTTTGAATATTAGGTTCACTATGGCTGTTTTCATAAACGGGTGGTCAGTGTCTTAACTGCCACTTATCTTATCACTTGATACTGCTGAAACTGTCCCTTGCTGATATCAGACTTGGTAGGCCCAACAGTAGGGATGCCAATGACCAGTTGAAGTTCACTCTTTGGGGTCCTGCACTTTTGTGGGATTGCCTCGGATGAACTGCACCGGCTTCTGATACTGGACAGTCTGGTTTGAGTTATTTCATGGAACCTGCAACATATCAGCCTTGGCTAGTATCTGGCTAGACTTGTAGCTGACTAGCACAGATGTCAGACCAGTCAGTCATCAGATGTCACCGTTATACAATCATAGTAAGTAAGGACATCATTTCAGTGATATAGCATTAATATTAACATGTCAATTAAGTGTAACTGACTAGCACATAAGTCAGACAAGTCAGTCATCAGGTGTCAAAGTTATACAGTCATAGCAAGTAACATCATTTCAATGATACAGAATTAATATTAACATATCAGTACTAAACATCATCTGGTTTATTCCGCTCCTATACATCCCTTCATATGCTATAACTTGATCCTTCCAAATCATATCAAGTACAAATTCAAATACTGATGCTATCCTTAGCATCTACACAAAAGTAATACATAAATAAAGAAAGTGAGTGACCACGTGATCAGGTTGCTTTCTACTGAAACTGGCTATAGAACACTCCAGTTTACCAGCTGTAAATGGGTACAAAGTTGTGCGCTCGAACTAGGGAAGGCAAAGGCAGCGAGGAAGGGGACTAGTCACCTTAGCCTCGTAACTGGGATCTTCCATGATGAAGTTTCTAACACTTCATTTCCCTATGACAATCTCTGCCATGGGACTGCCTTTATCTTCGTAAGCGATAAAGCAATATGATAAATATAACTTCATTACGCCGTGGGGCTATTTGTGATTACTTTTTGTACAAGCAACACTCATCCATAATGCACATGAATAAATCATTAAAATAATAATACGTTATATCAATGAATATTATACAGGCATATTTTGTGAATTCTGTATGAACCTGAAATAACAAATATTATACACGGTAGTTATCATAATTTCGCTTACCCTCAGACTTCAGATACTGGACTTAAAAATGTTTCTGGCGATCCGCTCACAATTCATGGATAGTGGCGAAACTCTGTCTCCAGTCTGGCTCAAACCTCTTTCGTTGTGTATCTCGCTCAGTTTACCGATCCGCTACTTATACGCAAAGCGCGGACGTATCGGAGAGTACCGACGTCACAGCCTAAACCTAACCTGAAAAATCCTTCCCGAACAGTGATTTCGGCAGATCTGTGCGTCGACTGAAATTTTGCCTTTATCATTCTCGGCATATATAATATCCATATTGTTCCATCTTATCTAGTTTTATACAGTTGATAATTCTCTACCTTCCTATCCATGTAATTTCCCAAACTGCTATTTGTTGATTTTAATATTTCGAACAGAAGTGGGTTTACCAGCTGTTAGCGTAACTGTGGGCAGCCGAAATACGCATATATCTCCGAAAATGAGAACTTCCTACCGTTCCATCTTATATGCAGTTATACACCATCCTTCCCTGTACTGAAATGTAAAATCCTTTTCATACGGATTCCCTTCTATAGTTATTTATCGTTGGCGATTTCCTCTGTCCGATACACATTTCGCTGATACGCCGCCATTTTGAAAGCGGTCGTTCGATCGTAGACGGGTTTATAAATCTAACTGATCCCGTTTGCAATGACTTGAAACCAATTTCGCGACATAGCTCCCCCATATTTTAAGCTGGATGATATCTAGCTTAACTATTGGGTACAAGACAATTGCAAATCGACCATTCCGAGGTTAGTTTTCCTTCCTTCTATCCTCCTCAAGCTCTGTGGGATGACGACTAAGAAAATCTGCACCCACATTCTGTTTTCCAAGAATATATTCATCCTTTACTATCTCTCTCCTTCCTGTTCGGCTTTTCATCCAGGCTCTTACTGCTGGTGAAACCGGGTCGGTAGGTTTCCCATGAAGTTTACCGCCCTCTTTTCGTTGATAGTTGGATGTGGTTTTCCCTCGCAAATCCGTAGGTGTTTGATTTTCGCTACGTGATTTGTTCCTTTTTTCCAGCGCATGGGGTTCCGACTGCAATTGAACCTGTGTGGGATGTTTCCTTTCCCCTCCCGTGCAAATCTCGTGAGTACCCCTGATTGCTGGTTTGCTTGTAGATTTTTGATGAAGAATCTTCCGTCGACTTTCTGAATCTACATAGGTGCACTCTGGACAGGAATTTACATACTGATTTATGTCTTCCGTAATACCTGGCCAGTAGAACTGGGTGGCTATTCTTTGTTTTGTGGCACCATTACCCAGGTGTTCACTCAAAGTTGATATGTGTCCCCAGCCTATAACCTTATTCCTATAGGTGGATGGTATAACAATTTGACCATGACTTTTCGTCCCTCTTCCAGCTTTCCTGTACAAGAGTCCATGTTCCATATAGAAATGTCCTTTCCTTGGAGCTTTATGTGTTTTAGATAATTTGCCAAAACAAGGCTTCAACGTGCTGTCTGCTTCTTGAGCCCGTTTCATTTCAGTCGAATGAAATGTTAATTTGGTGTCCCTCTCTATGTTCCTGGAGTCAGACCTGGTCTGGATTCCTGCCCTAACCATAGGTTTTACAGGGTCTCCTAAGAAAACATATTTACGCCCCAACATTAGGGGGTAAAAGGGATCATCTATCACAGCTGCATTTATCTCCCCTTCCACATAGCGACAACTGACATGAATCTTTGCTATGGGTAATGTAAGGGGTGATGTTCCTTTTAGTGGCCCTTGAATCTCTACTGTTTCTGTGGTGATTTGTTCAGGGCACACCAGAGATGCACACACGACTGCGTCATAGGACAAACCTGTGTCATACATTCCTGTGACTTGTTTGCCATTCACAGTCACTATCTCCTGGGTAGGTGGGTGATGGAGGCTATTCTGACTCACAGTCAGTTCCTTCCTAACAGAAGTCCTCACCTGTAGACATGCAGCATGATGAAGGGGTTTTTTCCTCCCACATTCATCAGTGTTGTGGTTGCTCATCTTACAAAATTTGCACCACTTATCTCCCTGTTTGTAGGGTTTCTTTTCCTGAGTCTGAGGGTTCTTGTCCTTATTATCAAATCTTTGCTTGTATCTGTGTGGTTGATCCATCTGGTCAAAATCGGTATTCTGCGGTGGTGGCTTATATCCTTCTACCTGCTTCCTTTTTGTTCCTATCAATTCAGCTTGAGCTGCTTGGTATCTCTCTGCACATTTCAAAATGTCTTCCAGCCTCTCTGCTCCTTATTCCATAAGGAATTTCCTCATTTCTTGAGACATGGAATCTTTCACTTGCTCTAACATAACCATTTCTTTCAGATCCTCGTAGGTTTTCTGATACTTACCTAAACTACTCCATTTCAACAAATACGTTTCTAGCCTAGCTGAGAACTGGTTATATGTTTCTCCAGGTAGAGGTTTAGAACTTCTAAATTTCTTCCTATATGCCTCAGAGTTCTTTTCATACCGGATCAGTAAGGCTTGCTTTAGTATCTCATAATTTTCCTGATCTTCTTTGGGGAGTTTCAGAAACACATCATATGCAATACCTCTCAATCCCTGGGATAACTTTAGACTCCATTTTTCCTTTTCCAGTCCATAGGTAGAGGCTAGCCTTTCATACCTATCCAGGTATGACTCAATTGCGTCCTCCTTTTCAACAAATGGATCTAGGTGGAAGTTCATGGCCCCATTTGCTGTGTTCTGAAAAGAGCTACTCGCAGAATGAGGTGAGCTATTACCATGGGTGATAGTCCCAGCCTGAAGTTCAAGATCAAGCTGTCTCATTTTCAGCTCATGGTCTCTCTCTGCTTGTAACCTCCTTTCTTCTCTCTCAGCTTCTAATTTCTTGGCTTCTCTCTCTGCTTCCAATTCTAATTTCTTGGCTTCTCTCTCAGCTTCTAGTTTCTTTGTTTCTCTCTTCGCTTCTAATTCTAATTTCTTGGCTTCTCTCTCTGCTTCTAATTCTAATTTCTTGGCTTTTCTCTCTGCTTCTAATTTCTTGGCTTCTCTCTCTGCTTCTAATTTCTTGGCTTCTCTCTCTGCTTCTAATTTCTTGGCTTCTCTCTCTGCTTCTAATTGCTTTGCTTCTCTCTCGGTGTACTTTTCACATTCCGTCGTGACATACCGGATCAGAGCGTCACCATCCATGCCAAGCTCTTTTCCCACCTGCAGTGTAGCAGACCTAAATTTGACCAAGTCAGCCATGATGTATCTGTAGTCTAGTAGGGCAAGCGATCTTACTCAAACTAATTTACTACAATATAATTAACTTATTTAAAATTAAAGTTAATTAAACTGACTTCACCATATATGAAACAGCTGTCTTATCTGTACTCAATGGTACTCCTACAAAAAATATAATTATTTCCTATTATGTTTACTCTTTCCAAAAAAAATTTTTTCAAAACAAAATCTACTACACAGCAGAAATAGAAAGTTGGCTCAGGAATATCAAAGATATATCCCGGACGAGCCCCCACTGTAGCGGGAGGTTATTTAAAATTATTTATTATGTAAAAGTATGCCAGTAAAGAGTTCTGGTCTTACCAGTAATACCCCAGTCTTAGAAATAAGCACTGGTGTATTGTTATCATAAAAATAGTCAGACTGTGAAAACCCTGGCCCAGTTGGTAAGAAGTAGTACCAGGATTTAAGGGGTCTCCTCCCTGTGACTATCTTATGATTACTTATATTCTAGGGGATAATAAAATGAACATTCACTGTGACCACAAATGTAATAAGTGAATAATTCCTCAGGTACAGTTAAAAATATTTTAATATTTACACTAATATTCTATTTCTACTAGTTGGAAAAGAGTATAAAAATATATATCAAAGTATTCACACAATTACTATTATTGTCTGTTTAGACTTCAAGATCTTGAATATTACAGTTACTGCAATCACGGTTTTTAGTTCTTTGACTTTACAAATAACTGTCATCACTTGACTGTTTGAATATTAGGTTCACTATGGCTGTTTTCATAAACGGGTGGTCAGTGTCTTAACTGCCACTTATCTTATCACTTGATACTGCTGAAACTGTCCCTTGCTGATATCAGACTTGGTAGGCCCAACAGTAGGGATGCCAATGACCAGTTGAAGTTCACTCTTTGGGGTCCTGCACTTTTGTGGGATTGCCTCGGATGAACTGCACCGGCTTCTGATACTGGACAGTCTGGTTTGAGTTATTTCATGGAACCTGCAACATATCAGCCTTGGCTAGTATCTGGCTAGACTTGTAGCTGACTAGCACAGATGTCAGACCAGTCAGTCATCAGATGTCACCGTTATACAATCATAGTAAGTAAGGACATCATTTCAGTGATATAGCATTAATATTAACATGTCAATTAAGTGTAACTGACTAGCACATAAGTCAGACAAGTCAGTCATCAGGTGTCAAAGTTATACAGTCATAGCAAGTAACATCATTTCAATGATACAGAATTAATATTAACATATCAGTACTAAACATCATCTGGTTTATTCCGCTCCTATACATCCCTTCATATGCTATAACTTGATCCTTCCAAATCATATCAAGTACAAATTCAAATACTGATGCTATCCTTAGCATCTACACAAAAGTAATACATAAATAAAGAAAGTGAGTGACCACGTGATCAGGTTGCTTTCTACTGAAACTGGCTATAGAACACTCCAGTTTACCAGCTGTAAATGGGTACAAAGTTGTGCGCTCGAACTAGGGAAGGCAAAGGCAGCGAGGAAGGGGACTAGTCACCTTAGCCTCGTAACTGGGATCTTCCATGATGAAGTTTCTAACACTTCATTTCCCTATGACAATCTCTGCCATGGGACTGCCTTTATCTTCGTAAGCGATAAAGCAATATGATAAATATAACTTCATTACGCCGTGGGGCTATTTGTGATTACTTTTTGTACAAGCAACACTCATCCATAATGCACATGAATAAATCATATTAAAATAATAATACGTTATATCAATGAATATTATACAGGCATATTTTGTGAATTCTGTATGAACCTGAAATAACAAATATTATACACGGTAGTTATCATAATTTCGCTTACCCTCAGACTTCAGATACTGGACTTAAAAATGTTTCTGGCGATCCGCTCACAATTCATGGATAGTGGCGAAACTCTGTCTCCAGTCTGGCTCAAACCTCTTTCGTTGTGTATCTCGCTCAGTTTACCGATCCGCTACTTATACGCAAAGCGCGGACGTATCGGAGAGTACCGACGTCACAGCCTAAACCTAACCTGAAAAATCCTTCCCGAACAGTGATTTCGGCAGATCTGTGCGTCGACTGAAATTTTGCCTTTATCATTCTCGGCATATATAATATCCATATTGTTCCATCTTATCTAGTTTTATACAGTTGATAATTCTCTACCTTCCTATCCATGTAATTTCCCAAACTGTTATTTGTTGATTTTAATATTTAGAACAGAAGTGGGTTTACCAGCTGTTAGCGTAACTGTGGGCAGCCGAAATACGCATATATCTCCGAAAATGAGAACTTCCTACCGTTCCATCTTATATGCAGTTATACACCATCCTTCCCTGTACTGAAATGTAAAATCCTTTTCATACGGATTCCCTTCTATAGTTATTTATCGTTGGCGATTTCCTCTGTCCGATACACATTTCGCTGATACGCCGCCATTTTGAAAGCGGTCGTTCGATCGTAGACGGGTTTATAAATCTAACTGATCCCGTTTGCAATGACTTGAAACCAATTTCGCGACACACGTTGAAGCTCATATCTGATATTTGTATGCCTTTCATTCTTTTCTTCTATGCTACACATTTCTGTCAATAAAAACATATGCTGATAAACTAAACACACAAAAAAAGTTTTTTTTTCCCTATATAACATCCAGTCAAATACTCCTTAGATAAATAAACACCTTACATTCCGACATCAGAAGTTGGCAAGTTATCTGGGCAAAAAATTCACAATCAATACCCTTTAGCTCCCCGAGGAGCATAGGCCTTCAACAAACACATGCCAAGTCTTACTGTCCTGTGCCATCCGCTCAAGTTCTTTCCATGTTTTCCTCATCATTTTCACTTCTGTATCCAGTTCTGTTCTCCATGTGTTTTTTGGTCTACCTCTGATCTCTTTCCCTGTGGATTCCAGAACAAGGACTGCCTTGTAATGCTATCAACAGGTCTCCTGAATGTGTGTCCTATCCATCACCAGCGTCTTCTTCTCAGCTCTTGTTCCACTGGCACGTGTCTGGTTCTTGTCATCAATTCCACATTTGCAAAAAAAAAAAAATCACATTAAACTAAATTTGACCAGTGAGCAATGCAACTCCAGGTCGAAAAGTTAATAGACCCCTTTAAAACTGATAGAAATTCGTGTCCGGGGAACGTGATAGGACGTGTCAGATTTCGGCGAGACCAGAAAAATGACCCCTGTTTGACAATGTTTTGTCAAAGATACGCTACATACAGGCACAGCAATGAAAAAAAAGCATCGAGCATCAAATTTACTTTTCTTTTTTAATGACCGGCGGGAGACTTTGTCAGGCAGATCTGTTAAACAGAAATAACTTTCCGGAGTAGTACGAGACTACAATCAAACAGTATCGTTTTACCTGGTTAGCTAGATCTAGAAAATTAGACAGGTCAGAAGTTAACTTTCGGGCTCACACAGGAAATCATTTTATTGTTGGTATAAGAAACTGGGTCCTGCAGTGACATTAAACACAAAGGAAATTTTTTAAAAATATGTGTAAAGATGAGGGTCCTTTGTGACACTTGTTTCGGGGCCCACTTGATGCTAGGGCCCTAGGGATGTACCCGATTCAACAGGACGGTAGTCACGCCACTGCATACGGAATAAAATTCGGAGTTAGAGTACGGACATTTTTTACCGACTCTGACTCCACTAAAAACGAGCCAGTATAAGAGGAGAACTGCCGTAAAACGGGGGTAAAATGAAAAAAAAAAAACAACAACACAAAAAGTAATACGTCTTACTAAGAGAAAGGACAAGGAAACCAACGTTGCGGCCACAAGGCCTTCGTCAGGGACAGACAAACAAATGACAGAAGGGAAAGAAAGTGAGAATTAAGTGGTGAACATGAAACTATAGAAATACGAGACAAATACTCCCTGATAGTGTCACATGTCGGAGCGAAAATGGCCGCTACTGAACCGGAAACCGGAAGTGAATAGTATTTTGAAACTATAAATAGAAAATAATGAAAACAAGAACTGGAACACCGAAGGGGGGTGGGGGGGGGGGGGAAGTAATACATATTAAGAGGAAAAAAAATTAATAAATTAAAAAGGGAAGTCAAGGGTGATCGCAGTCATAATTGTAACAGGGTAGACTATTAAGTAGCTACAACTGTTAGCCTTATAGTAAAGTATTTTATGAATGACTAGTTAGATAAATAAACCACTAGTCAAGAATCAATGACATCATCAGTCATGACACACATGAACCCATGAGGTCATCAAACCTTGTGTGGTCACCATACAAGTCAGACCGGAAAACATTTAGATTAGAGAGAACTTTAAACAATGGTTGGTCATCATCACATAGAAACAATAATTTTAGACTAGAGGATTCGTAGATGGTTAGGTTAAAGATTATTTCAACATTCCACTAGCCCCCAAGACCAATCATTTGAAGGTTTCCGGTCTTAACTCCAATGAGAAATACTTCCTCTGGCAAGCCATAGTACCAGATAAGTATAAAGACTGATGCATCTTAGTAACCAGTCAGAGCTTGAGACAGTAACTCAATGCTAGAGTCAAATCAACATAGGGCGTTCTTTAGTTTAGGTTTGGAGCAACCTGGCGCTACATCTACTATTGAACGAAAAAGCCCTTGACTCCTACGGTTTGGATACTAATATCCAACTAGAGATCCTCTACCACCCAGGACAGTTAAGTGACCCAGCACTAACCCCTGCAACGATTATATTTGTGGTTCACTCCACAGGACGTAAGTTCGATTTAGTTATAATTGAAGTCTCGAATCGAATTTTCATTTCGTTAGGATTTCCACAGAGGTAACAAAACGACTACAGTATATGAAAAAACTCCGTAAGCCTTTCGCCTTGGAGGCTAAAGCTGGCAGTTTTGCTTTCCCCCACCAGAAATTCTTATCGAACTGCCATATCATCATTTTCCTCAAACGAAACTGAATAAAGTACACCTTTTATATAACTATTCGGATCTTTCAAGTAATCTGTCCTATTGAAGTTTCACTTGACTGTTTGAGTTGCCAATTATACTCAACCCTTCAAAATAAAATTTGGAATTATCAAGACACTTACGAGCTCTACTAATTACCTGGGTTGTCCCTCCCTTCTGGAATTATTATCTCTGGTGATTAACCAGTATTTCCCAGAAGAAACACAATAAGGAAAGTCTTGGGATTATTTCCCTTATCTCAAGTGATATACAGATTTACATCCCTTGCCACAAAAACCACTATCACGATCTACATTGACTTTTTAGTGCCGTTCCCTTCCTTCCCCGGTCACATATGAAGACTTTTGGTGCCCGTGACCTTTCACACATCAGAGATTGTCATTTTTGGTGTGGTACAGCTTATGCATGATGGATCCAAATATGCAACAGCAGTTTGAAAATCAAATACAATTGCTCCAACAACAAAATCTGTTATTACAACAGCAGATACATGACATGCAACAACAGCATGCGCTAAGTCAGCCATTGCCAGATAACGCTGAAGTTCCTAATAGTTCTCTACAAGCTATTGCTACCACCCTTAGCTTGGTTACACAGAGTGCAAATCTGCACAACACCAATAACATTGTTAAGCCTTTTTGTGGCGATCCGTCCACTTTTCGGCAGTGGTTACGTGACATTGAGAAATTTTCTTCATTGATTCCATCAGCCACTGATGCCGATCGCAAACGTGTTGCCTTCTTATCATCTCAGTCACTTGTCACTGACTATCTACGTCGCCGTGCACAGTTATTTCCAGACGAGACCTTCGCCTCTCTACAGAAGGAGCTCATCCGCCGTTACTCTTCCGTTAAGGATCACCAACATGCTTGGACTTTGCTTCGCGGACTCCATCAGGACCGTCACGAGTCGGTTCAGTTTTATGCCGATAGGTTGTTAAACCTGGCTGAAGATGCTTTAGTGGAACCTTCCTCTGCATCTACTGATACGGAAAACCAACTTGTTGGCATTTTTATCGATGGTATCCAGTCAGATGCGCTGAAACTTCATTTAATAAGGAAAGACCCACAGACAATCCTTGATGCCATACAACTAGCAATAAATGAAGACAATGTGAAGAAACGGTTTGCAAATAGACTTGGGCGTGAACCTCATGCACACGATCACACAGATGAAGAGCCAATGGACATCAGTCATTACCGTCAGTCTTGGCAGCAACCATCCATGTTACAGCCGTGCGATATTCCATTGCCGGGATCTTCTCGCCAACAGTTTGTTCAGCGCACTCAACACCGACGTCACCCATCTGCTCTACAAGTTCAACAAGTAGCTCCAGTCATATGCTACTTTTGTGGTTTGGCCGGACACACATCAAAAAGTTGTGTGCAGAATCGACATAATCTTAACAGGACCTTGAACCACGCTAGATCACAACCTCAACACCCGGTGAATGATCAACGTCAGCCACACCAGCTCTCATGGTTACCATCCAACCCCATGCCACCACCTCGTGTCCCTCCACGTTCATTCAACCGTGGACAGTTCCACCCCCAGCCTCTCATGGGCCAGGGAAACCATTCCAGCCACCCGTTAGATAGGATCGCTTCGTGTGGCTTTAACCCACCTCTTGTGGGCACTAGATCCTCTAACAAAACAAACACATTTCGTCACTTTCACAAGTCCTGTGAAAGTCCGAAAATTTTTTCTTCCTCTTCTACGGTCTCTCCGACTTCCATCTCTTATATCTCTCCTCCTTCGGTCACTCCTGACCCTTCTTCTTGTCTAATTGCCATTGATAAAAAGAATTATCGCGCTCTTGTGGATACTGGTGCTACTGTTAGTTTAATAAGAGAACAGTTATTTCGCCAGATCCGCAAACACGTCCAATTCTTTCCTTCTTCCACTTCTTTAACTTCTGTCACTGGACAACCTTTGCGTTCTATTGGAACGGCTATCATTCGCCTCCAGATTGGATCTCAATCTCTTGCGCATCCTTTTATTGTTGCTAGTGGGATGACTAGGAATTTCATTCTTGGTCGTGATTTCTTTCTTCATCACAAAGTGCGCATTTACTTTGACTTGAAACAGATCCGTGTCAATGGTGAGTACATCCCTCTTCAGGATGATATCCACATTGCGTCTCTTGTTAGAGTTATTGCCCCTGTTACCTTAAAACCTCATTGTCTTACTATCGTTACTGGTCGGGTCAAACGGTCCGACTATATAACCTCAGGTCATTCTGTTTACGTGGAACCTCTGCCTGACTCAGACATCATCGATGATCCCTGTATCCATGTCGTCGATGGCATTGTCACTGTGTCCATGTCACGTGACTTTCCCCTTATGCTCATAAATTCTTCAAGAAAACCTCTTACAATACCCAGAGGTACTATTGTTGCCCGTGTCACCAACCACTCCCAACTGTCTTCTAAACTCCCAACCCCCCATACATGTTCTCTCAATGCTCCCTCCCTTCTGCATACCTGTCCTCCCCTGGGAAATGATAGACGATCTTCTTCCTTCAAGAAGCCTTCTCCTTGGAGTTTGAATACCATTAGTGCTGTTACACATGCGCGTTTACCACATGGTAACTACCCTCCTCAGCACTACTTATCTTCCTCTCCTACATTTTCTACGCCACCCCTCTGTTGCGTGGGTGTGATTCGCTCTGAACAATGTTCCATGTGTTATGAATAAAACAATTATAAAATTCTGGCCATTGTTTTCTTCCTTGATATGTTAGTTTTAGTGCATCGTGCCTTTGATGGAAGATTAAACGAATGCGGGGGTGGAAGATTCCAAACAATACTTGAACTTTGGAATACGATTGATTTGATAAGTCATTTCATCGAGTCCGTACATTTAATTCACATGTACACATTTCAAATAGGGACAGAACATGAGTCATGCATAAATTAATCAATGGCGTAGACTGCTGGTTATGTGTCAATGTCCGTTATGAGGATACAATGCAGTATTGTCGTCGGAACATCACAGCTATATGCACGAGCAGATAGACATGGCTACCTGCCGACAGTGAGACTGCGAGTCTGAAATATATTCATACGAATTTGACGATTATTCTCATCCTTCTGAGGATTCTAGTTAAGTACTAACCTCCATATATTTCCTTCTCATATCGAGTTCTAGGACTGACCCTGGTCCATCAAAAATACACATAAAATGGCTATATCCTGCCATTAAATTGGAAGGTTAGAAAAACGCAGCTATTCAGCTTGGCGGTCAAGTAACAAAGGGTCGCGTTTCTTAGTTACCGACTGTGTCCTAAACAACGCTATACACGTCATAATCGATCGTGTATGAAGCGTTCAGTAATTGAAACATCTATCGCAATATATTAAATGTCTTAACCTTTACAATTGCACGTCTGGTAACCTTTAGCAGACGGCGTTAATATCATATACCGTAACAATTCCCTGTACACCGGGGAAAAAAAAAATCGATAGATTTTTTTTTTCAATATCTATCCGACTTAACAATTTTTCAAAAAAAATTTAACACAATTGTGACATATGGCCGACGATGTTCTGAGTAGAACCGTGTTGCGGTCGTGTCAACTAACTATTTGTCATAGTCATCTAACATAAGTCACATTATATATCAATATTATACATATTATTATATCAACTAAATAAATGTCCAATGTTAATAGTGAATGATAAAATTAAATTAAAGTAAGGTCTGTCGTATTAGTATGTCATATAGGAATTAATTTGACTAATTAAAATTAAATAAATAAATTAAACTAAGAGTTAAATTATTAAGGTTCTAATGTAACGCGATGTTATGAGAGAAGAAAAAGACAAAATAAGTGAGAAGAAATAGAAAGAAATTCGAATATAAGTTTTAACTTAATTGTGTGTGTTAAGTGTTAGTGAATAATAACTATCTAATTTAACTAACTAAATAATGTATAGGTACATTAAAAAAATTATTAATCTAATACTTGTGTGAGATTTATTTTCTCTTTTCATAATTTCTTCTTTTAGTATTTCGTTCTCTTTTTTTTTTGTTCTTTCATTTCATTTTTTTCTCACATTTCATTTTATTGATAATAATTCAATTAAGAAGTTAAGTTAACTAATTAATTAGTATAGGATATGATGATCCATCCGTAGTCTTGATCCTGATGAATTCTTTTAGGCAAAAATGTTCAAACGTTTACGTTGGAAAGAAATGTCATTTATCCCAGCATCCAAGAATTAAGTATACACAGGAACATCAGTTCGGTTTGTCGTCAGACATTAGTCCATGATTGTTCAAAGAGTATTCATATCTCGTGTATGGACGTTAGACGAAGTTCCAATGTCAATATGTCTTTTAGTTCAATTCTGTGATGCATATAGTGTATATAAAGTTTAAATTGAAGGCAAGGTTAGTTCCCTTATAGTTGATACTTCGTTCAATCCAATGTAGTTCTGATTGATGTAGTTTAAGAGTGTCAATGTTGATTATTCGTCGTCAATAGGATTACGTGACAATGCATCTGCCACACAATTTTCAGTGCCAGGAATATGTTCAATGGAGAACTCGAATGGCTGTAGGATGATTGAATATCTGGCAAGTTTCTGGCTTGTATGATTTGATCGACGCAAGGATGCTACAGCACGTTGGTCCGTCTGTATGGTAAAGGAAGCACCGAGTAGGAATTTTTCAAGCTTCGTTATTGCCCAGATCATAGACAAAAGTTCCTTGTCGACTGTTGAATACTTTGTTTCTGCCGGCTTCAGCTTTCTTGATATGTATAAGGTGGGATGTAGAATGCCATCATGGTTCTGGAGCAGGCATGCACCAATGCCGTAGTTACTAGCATCTGTTCGTAAGAAAAATCTTTTGGAAGCATCGGGAAGTCTTAAAATTGGTTCATGCGAGAACAAATTTATAATTTTGTTGAAAGTTTCATTGCATGTACCAGTCCATGTCACCTTCACCGGCATATCTTTTTTTAACAATGAAGACAATACAGCCGTGATGGATGACAAGTTTGGTATGAATCTACTGTAATATTGAACAAGTCCTAACAAACTCCTGACCTGTTTCTTCGTCTGAGGAACTGCTATGTTTAGAATTTTGGAGACTGTACTAGGTAACGTTCGGATATATCCCGATCCAATGATATGTCCCAAAAAGGTTATCTCATTACACGCGATTTGCACCTTTGTAGGTTTAGCAGTTAGATGATAATTCCTTAGAGTGTCAAAAACATATCTAAGTCCCGAAACATGTTCCTCAAACGACGAACTAAACAAGCATATGTCGTCAATATATGTAATAACGTCTGGTCTACCTGATAAAATTTGTCGCATCAGGCGAATGAAGGTAGCTGGCGCATTAACAAGCCCAAAAGGCATCACATTCCACTGGTATAGACCTTGTGGAGTGGAAAATGCGGTGTAGTACTTAGCCTTTTCGGTCAGTGGTATCTGCCAATAACCTTTAGTTAAGTCTATCTTACTAAATATAGTTGCGTTGGATAGACGTGGCAGTAAGTCGTCGATAAGTGGATGTGGTTCGCTGTCAACTATAGTCTTAGCATTTAATTTTCTATAATCAACACATAGTCTAATGTTATTGTCCTTCTTCCGGCCAATCACTAATGGAGAAGAGAATGGCGAATTACTAGTCTCAATGATTCCCAGAGACAACATCTGTTCAAGTTCCTTAGTAGTTTTAGCAAGGAAATGTAAAGGAACGGAATAGGGATGTACACGAATAGGTGTATCATCATTGAGAGTAATGTCATGACTGATAGCCGATGTGCGACCCGGGACGTCGGTCAACACATCTGGATAAGATTGTAATAGATTAGCAATCTGTAGACGCTGTTGCGGTGTAACCGTTGAAGAGATGGTTACATCCCACCAAGATTCAGTAGGTTGAACTACTGGTACAGGTAACGGTAACTGTACCTCAGGAAAAGAAGATTCTTCTTCCTGGATGACAGATAAGTTAGAATAATGACAAGTGGATACTGTGTTGTCATCTAGTTCATGAAAAATTGACTGTAAGTGTTCAGGACGTGTATGAAATTGCTTGAGCATGTTAATATGAAATATCTTTTTGTGTCCCTTGATATCTAAGACGTAATCAACGTCGGAAATTTTATCAATGACTTTGTAAGGACCATTCCAAGATATCAGTAATTTATTGTTATTGTGAGGAAGTAACACATAAGCCTCGTCGCCTGGGAATAATTGGCGTAATCGTCGAGACCTATTTTGTAGAGATCGAGCCTTAGCTTTTGCAGCCTCAGAAGAAGCTGTTGCCAACTGGCAAGACTCAATAATGTTCTTCCGAAGATTAATCACGTACTCGTAAGATGACTGAGTGTCCTAAACAACGCTATACACGTCATAATCGATCGTGTATGAAGCGTTCAGTAATTGAAACATCTATCGCAATATATTAAATGTCTTAACCTTTACAATTGCACGTCTGGTAACCTTTAGCAGACGGCGTTAATATCATATACCGTAACACCCTCCTTCACATTGGATGAAAGAAACGACATCTTCTCCTCCACCTCTCCTTCCACAACTTTCTCCTTCTCCCTCCCCCTCCCTGAGTGTACCACCCATACGCCTTGCTCAATTAATGGAGCAAGTGACAACTGACTCCCCACATGCCAGTCGCATTCGTCAGTTCGTCAAGAATAATCATGATATTTTTGCTCTCTCAGACATGGAACTGAAGAGAACCAATACTGTAACAATGGAAATCCATACCACCACTGAAGTGCCTGTCTCACTTAAGCCGTACCACACTCCACTTAAGAATAGGGAGATCGTGGAGAAATCGATTACGGGTATGTTAGCAGCAGGTATCATTGAGAGATCCCGATCCTCCTGGTCTTCCCCCATTTAATAGTCACTAAGAAGGATGGTACTAATCGCTTCTGTTGCGATTATCGGGCTTTAAATGCCATCACCAAAGTTATCTCATACCCCCTTCCTCGGGTTGACGATATCTTGGCAACCGTTGGCAAATCTAAGTGGTTTACTAACCTAGATGCCCGTTCTGGATTCTGGTGCATTCCGATGTCACCGGAAGCCAAAATGAAGTCCTCTTTTTCTACACATATTGGGAGTTACCAATGGAATGTCATGCCATTCGGTCTAAAGACCAGCCCTGCCACGTATATGTCCCTCATGGACGAAGTACTGAAGGGCATGCAATCTTACGCCTTGGCTTACGTTGATGACATCCTGATTCACACTCCAGGAACCCTTGAGGATCATTTACTCCATGTGGAGAAAGTTTTTAACCGATTGAGAGCACATAATGTTATGCTCAAGTTAAGCAAATATGCCTTCTTACAGACCGAAGCTAAATATCTTGGCTTCACAATCAACCAAGATGGTGTCCGTCCGGATGATGCTAAAGTGCAGGCCATTCGTGATATGCCCCTTCCTACTTCTGTTCGCCAAGTTCGCGGTTTCTTGGGCAGTTGTTCCTACTATAGAAAGCACATAATCAATTTCTCTCGAGCTGCTGAGCCTCTTACTGCTCTAACAAAAAAGTATGCTCGTTTCCGATGGACTGACGCCTGCCAAGATGCTTTCAACTATCTTAAGTCTTCCCTTACTAAGATTCCTCGGTTGGCATATCCAGACATTAAACGTCCTATGATTTTGTATACGGACGCTTCTTTTCGGGCCGTTGGTGCTTGCCTTGTCCAGGCCAACGTTTCGGACTCTCCTCCGATTATTGCCGAAGTCCCAAACGAGATGCCTATTGCGTTCCTCTCTCACGCACTTAGTCGGTCTCAACAAAAATGGACCGTTACTGAGAAAGAAGCTTTTTCCATACACTATGCATTGCAAAAGTTAGACTTCTATCTACGTGGTACAAAGGTTCTAATCCGTACCGATCACAAGCCTTTGCTCACTTGGCTATCCAAGACGTCTGAGCAACCCCGTAAGCTACAAACCTGGGCTCTGAATTTACAGAGTTATGATGCTACAATTGAGCATATCCCGGGAGAACATAACACTGTAGCTGACCTTTTGTCTAGGATTCCATATGATACTTATACGGATCCCTCTTATTCTTCTAGACCAGATCCTAAGGCGTCATCAGACCTTGACGATAACGCTAAAGAAATACTTGTCATTAATGCTGACTGTCCTCCTCCTATCATTTCCACTCATGACACTCCTTCCAGCTCTCCTGAAGAGCTCCTTTTTCCTTCTTTTACTGCAGAAGAACAACTTCGAGATCCTGCACTCCTGCAGATTCGCTCTCAGTTTCAGCGTGACCCTAAATCCGTTTCCAATTACACTATTCAGTCCTCTGATAACGTTCTTTACTGGATTAACCCTAAATGTCCAGATAAACTTCTCATCTGTCTTCCAAAGCATCTTATCCCTCGTGTTCTCCATGATTCTAATGGACACATGGGGCGAGATAAAACACGAGACATTATTTCTAGGCGATATTACTGGTCTTCTCTCTACAAAGACGTTGCCGAGTATGTCGACTCTTGTAGAACTTGCAAGCAGCGCAACATGCGTCCTCTACGTATCCCTACCCAACTGATGTCTCTGACACATTTTCCTATGGAATGCGTCAGCGTTGATCTCTCTGGTCCCTATCCTCTTTCTCAGTCCGGTAATACCCATGTCTTACATTTTGTAGACCAGTATTCTGTCTGGCCCGAATGTTTTCCACTTTGTGGATCTTTCTCTGAAGAAGTAACTGAAATCTTCCTTAATGATTTTGTGCCTCGCCACGGCTATCCTAAGACTATTCTTTCCGATAATGGGAAGCAATTTACTGGTCGACCTTTCCATTCCACTCTCTCGGCCCTTAATATAAGACATAAGATGACTAGTTTCTATAGGCCCCAGTCAAATGATCGCAATGAAAGAATGCATAAGACTCTTCATGACATCCTCTCCAAATTCACAGCTGATAATCCGCAGTATTGGGATCTTTATTTACCCCAAGCTCTTGAGGCTCTGCGTGTCAATGTGAATGATACGACTGGTTTCTCGCCATTCTACCTCTTGTATGGCAGGGAACCACGCCTACCTTTGGATAATCTCCTTACACCTCAGCGGAAATATATGGGTGATAATCCCATTGAGATTATCCTACGACAAAAACGTTCCGCCCACCAGCAAGTTCACCATAACGCTCTCAAGGCGTTTAAGAAGCGACAGCGTTTGCTTGATAAAGGCACTAACCTACCTTCCTTCCATGTTGGTGATTTGGTCTGGTTTAAGAAGCATGTCCGTAGCGATAAATTTGATCATCGCTGGCTTTCCGGGTACAAGATAGTTGAACAGACATCCCCTGTTACCTTCGTGATTTGGAATGAAGAGCGACACCACGAAACCAAAGCTCATGCTACCCAATTACGACTAGATGAGCAACGCCCCTACACTATCCCTCCTCCTCCTCTTCCTTCTGGCCGCCCCATGCGAAAAGCTACCCTCCAGTATAACCCCTCCTCCTCTCCATCTATGTCTGAACTTTCATTTTGTCCTACATCAGACGACAACGGATCTGCCCCCGTCTCCCTTAACAATCCTCCTGATCCGCTTACACCTGTTCAGCCCCATGATTATGATGCTTCCTCATCAGACTCTGATAGTCCTCCCAGGGATGATATTTTACACAAACTCCGGTCTAGAGTAGTCCGTCGAGCTGCTATTCCCTCCACCTCTAAGGTACCTTCTCCTTCTTATCCCTCCCATATAGTTCATCGAACCAGACGTTATCGTTCCTGTTCCGCCTCTGAAGGTCCTATCCCTCCTCCTGAATTGTACTCCCGTATCCACGCCCGTGACGCGCGTTTGGCTGAGTTACCCTCCATTACTCCGGGCCCCTCTCATGCTTCGCCTCAGCATGATGTTATTATACCTCCAATTACAACAACTCCTGTCGTTTCATCCCCTCCTCCTTCTGTTCATATCTCATCTAACCCCGCTCTTCCTCGCTCTGATTATTTTCCTCCGCCTCCCTCCGACCATGATACCACCCCTAATTCCGACTCTTCGGATGTTGAACCTACTCTTCCAACCTCTGATTATTTTCCTCCCCCTCTGTCAGACCTTGACAGTTCCCCCGACTCTGCTTCTTCTGATACTGAACCTGATCTTCCTCCTCCCCCAGCTCGTTTTCCTTTTAAACGTCGTCATTCGACATCATCTGGCGATTCTGCTCCCCTTCCTAAGTACCTTCTCCAGCAGGCCGCCCATGTGCGTCCCCGTATTCGTCACTCCCGTGGTTCTGTTCATTCTCCTCACCGTAGTCCCTCTCCTCCGCCTCCGCCCCCGCCTGTCACACCTCCGTCCCGTAGATTACGCATTCCCCGCAGTTGTCCTCCTGCCATTCCTCAGCCTCCACCCCGAAACTCCCGTCATGTCCCGTCTACTCCTGTTGTCCATGCCATTGTTCCTACATCCCAACCTACACAGTACGATCCTCGCCTGTCATTGCAAGCCATTGAAAGATTGGAAGCAGTGAACATTTTTGCAAGGATGCTTAAGAATTAAACTGTACTTACTTCCAGATGACAGTTCCTGTCATGTTGACATTTCCTGCCCTGATGCCATTTTCAAGCATGATGTCAAATCTGTTTCTAGTGTATTACGAAACAAGTCTCTTGCGCTGTGCTCCCACTGCTGAGTTGGTTGGTCCTGATGCTACAGTGGAAGACCAACCGTTACGCATCCCTGGACATTTCGGTTGTGGACTTTATTAATTTGCAAGTTATGCTATGAAGTCCAAAAATCGCTATTTATGGAGAACTAACACATTTCCGTCCGCAAGAAAAACATTGACGAATCACCAGTACATGAACAGTTTCCCTTGCGGCCTCCTTTTAAACATTGATGATGGAGATCTCCCGACTCAGAAGAACTGTGTAGTCCTCATATATTGCTAAAGTATTTCCTTTCACACGCGTATTGTTATTAAGTCACGTTAGTTTTGACTGATTTAATAATTGACCATCTTTTATCTCCCTTTGTTTTTTTTCACCCCATTACTTTTGACCATCCTTGAATCTCCCTTTGTTTTTTTCCTGTACTTTTGACCATCTTTTATGTCCCTTTGTTTTTTTTTTGCTATACGATTTTGCTCAGATTTGAGTGTGCTGTTCGTCCTGTTGTACCTAATAAAAGTGTTTAACTAAAGTACATTTTCACCCGCCACTAATGTTGGCATCATCCATGACTTATTATAATAATGATTCCATTTTGCGTTATGATTGTTTGAAGTTCCAGTTATTGTTCCTCTAACACATGTGATTAACTATTTCCCATTTCTCCATTGAGTACCTTAGTCCGTTGATTACCATGTTTCCAATCCTTGCATTATTTCCGGTTATTGTTATACCGGTGTAGCCATTATTTTTATTATAAGACTTACCCATTTTGCCCATACTTTGCCACCAAGTTTTGTTGTTCCATTTCCATTTGTGCCATTAATTTTGTTTCATCACCCACTTCAGTTGAAGTGTAGGGTGACAGCCATTTTGTAAATCCGCCATATTTTATGGGCACCCGCCATTTTTGTTCCCAGTTTTCCTTTGCGACATTAACTCGCTTGTCATGTTGTATTATGTTTTATAATGTATTTGAGAGATATTTGATAACTATCAACCCATAAAAGCGGTTTGCTAGTTGGTTGATGATTGTTCAGTTCTATTTTTGCCCATTATTATTGCTAATGGTTCCTACCATGTCATCCCCTGTCATTACTTATGTCCCTTAACTATGTCCATCAGTCCCTACTTATGTCCCTTGATTATGTCCATCAGTCCCTACTTAAGTACCTTAACTATGTCCATCAGTCCCTACTTATGTCCCTTGATTATGTCCATCAGTCCCTACTTAAGTACCTTAACTATGTCCATCACTTACAATTAATTCTTGAAATGTTAATAGAATTGATTCATCCATCATTCCCATATATTGATTGTTGTATTCCATCCGACATGATTTCTGGTGGGATACCTGAACCCCGATATTTTTAGGGATTAACCATTTTTTTAAGGGACTAAAGTGTCTCCCTACGGGATACACTTTGGCGGCCCCGGGCGTATGTAACAGGGTAGACTATTAAGTAGCTACAACTGTTAGCCTTATAGTAAAGTATTTTATGAATGACTAGTTAGATAAATAAACCACTAGTCAAGAATCAATGACATCATCAGTCATGACACACATGAACCCATGAGGTCATCAAACCTTGTGTGGTCACCATACAAGTCAGACCGGAAAACATTTAGATTAGAGAGAACTTTAAACAATGGTTGGTCATCATCACATAGAAACAATAATTTTAGACTAGAGGATTCGTAGATGGTTAGGTTAAAGATTATTTCAACATTCCACTAGCCCCCAAGACCAATCATTTGAAGGTTTCCGGTCTTAACTCCAATGAGAAATACTTCCTCTGGCAAGCCATAGTACCAGACAAGTATAAAGACTGATGCATCTTAGTAACCAGTCAGAGCTTGAGACAGTAACTCAATGCTAGAGTCAAATCAACATAGGGCGTTCTTTAGTTTAGGTTTGGAGCAACCTGGCGCTACATCTACTATTGAACGAAAAAGCCCTTGACTCCTACGGTTTGGATACTAATATCCAACTAGAGATCCTCTACCACCCAGGACAGTTAAATGACCCAGCACTAACCCCTGCAACGATAATCTGTCCTATTGAAGTTTCACTTGGGTTTGAGTTGCCAATTATATTCAACCTTCAAGATGGAAAAATTTAACCATCAAGACACTTACGAGGCCTACTAATTACTGGTTGATCCCTTCTGGACCTCTGTATTTCCCAGAAGAAACACAATAAGGAAAGTCTTGGGATTATTTCCCTTATCTCAAGTGATATACAGATTTACATCCCTTTCCACAAAAACCACTATCACGATCTACATTGACTTTTTAGTGCCGTTCCCTTCCTTCCCCGGTCACATAATATAACTGGGGCTAGATTTAAAAAAAGACGCCTAGACAAAATAATGCTGGGTGTTCAAACCATTGGGTTTTTATTTTTATGTTTTTCGTACGCCCGCTAATACTCGAGGCGAAATCTCAGGTTATTATTTATGTCTAACCTGACATTGATTTTACGTGAGTATCCCTTTTTTTCTTGTGTTCCTCGCCATTCAGGCAGATTCTCGCCGATTTCGGATTTACCCATTAGAGCTGGGTCGGCTCAGGAGCCGCCAATCCCTGGTCGACGACACTCCTTCAAATGTCCTCGCCAGGTCTCGAGTTAATCCAGTCCAAATCCCGGTCGACGAAAAATCCTCAAATGCCGTCGCCCGGGTTTGATCCTGAATCACCCGGTCGCCAGAGCGGTGTGGTAACCACCACGCTAGCGCGGCTCCCTAAACCATTGGGTTTGAAGCAACCCATAAGATGGATGAGGCGTTGTTTGGAAATGTCCAGACATTAGAACTAAATATGTCAGATTGCAAATTAGCTGTTTTTGTTTGTTTGTTTTTGCTCATTTGCTTGTTTCTGGAAATGAAGAAGACCACTATACATACCAACAAAATGTTTTATTTAATGTGATTTTTCTGGCACTCACTGAATCTCAATCTCTATGAGTCTGTCTCTCTGGTTCAGGTGTTCTTTAATATCATCTTTGTTTAGTTTTACTGGAATAATCATCATTGTTATTCGTGCAAACGAATGGTTTGGTTTTGGTTATATGAAGTATCTTTATTGCACACGGATATCTCCATCAGTGCTCCGATCTCCTCTCTCAGATCATACAATGAGGATCTCAACACAGTGCACAAACTCATTAGTACCGGCCAGAATCCCAGTGTGTGTACATAGGAGTCACACATTCTATAAATACTTTTGTGGCGGATAGATTTTCCTAATTTTTAAATTTTTGCCAGGGCAGCGGCCATATGGCTTATTCTTTAAGATATCCAACTGCGGAGGGATTTTTAACGTGTGCAACTTGCACACATTCTATTTTTTTGCCCTTATCCGAGAAGGCTAGGCATCCGATCTCACTACCCAGATCAGGATAAGGGGGGACGTACTGTATGTCCTAATTAGGAACCGCTGATTATGAAAAACAATTCCATCAATTATATTCCCTGTACTGGGAGCGAACCCGGTACCTTTAGAATTAGAGGAGGACGCCATACCTCTGAGCCACTCCGACACTTCGTACAAGTGAACTTAGTTGGTGGGGGAAAGGGGGGGGGAGAACCAGATTTATTTCACTATAATGGTGTACTGCCTTAAGACCACACAAGTAGTTCCAACTAATATTGTACAAGTGAAGTTAATTGGATCTACTCTTGTCTTCTTCATGCAGTACACCATTTTGTGGTATCTTCGCTAATAAGATACAATGAATAGTTACTATTTAGGATTTAATGTCCATCCTTCGACTATTTCCATGTCAAACAATTAATCTGTTCCTGGAATACTTCATTTGTTTTGGTGACTAAACATAACAGTTGAAGATCGTTAAGCAATACACTAAATCATGGTCAACCAATCAAACATTTGTCTTCAGTGCTTTGGTATGACTTATTTATTGGGGGAAAAAAACAACAACATTACCACAGAGTTGTATGCAGTGAGGATGGAACACGAAACCATGAGATAAAAAAAGTGTTCAAGAATGAATTTTTAAAACCCTATCAGCGCTGACAGGTTGTAATGATAGCCTGGGGGTTTTAAGCTGCTCTGAGATAAAGGGTCTTAATGTGTCACAAAGGTACTCAGCACATTCTTTCTGATACTTGACCCTCCTTACTTCTATTTCTGGGCATATATTTTTAGGAGCGTGTTCCATTCACAATAAAACATGCTATTCATTGGCCATTATTCTTAGAAATGTGGGTCTGGAAAATGCCATGATGACGTTAAGAACAATGGTAAAATAAACAGACGAAGACATAGAGGGAAGCCTGATATGTCATGTCAAGATGGCAGGGAAAATAGTAATTATCTAGAGTACTGGATTGCTGAGCGTCCGATTGGCTAAGCGTTTACAGTGCTTGCCTCTCACAGAAATGTTACGGGGTTCCGTATTTAAACGTGGCAGCGTCACGTTCCAGTCTACACAGCTGTAAGTGGGTACGCAACATTGCACTAGAGTTAGGGCAGACAACGACAGCGATGAATGGAACTGGTCATCCCATCTCATAAAGTTAGACTTAGGATCATAGTGCAGCCTCTTACACTTCATCCACCTACGGCAGTATCTGCTATGAAACTACACTTTTATTTTTACTGGATTTCTCGGAGATAACTGATCATGATGATGATGAGGTCGCGTTAAAGTGTATAAGAGCACCTGTGTGGTGTGGCATATGTTTTTAGATATCACCATCCACCCTTTTCATTCTTCATAATACAATGAGCTGCTTTTATTGCCCCAGAAAATATATATTCACGAACTTGCAAACGCGTAATTTACAGACCAACATTAGACATCGTGTAGCTCACCTGTCTCTGAGGAACCATTGGAAGAACAAGCTTACTACTTCCTCAGGCAATTCAGTATGTGACGTCATGTGATTTTGTGTTTGGGACTGGCCACTTCAGCGTAGGCAAGCATTTTGGTACTGTTGCCCCTTTACGTATAGTAAACCAAATTCAGTATAGTGATAAACAACTGGTTATTGTCAGTCGCGAGAAATGATTGATTTGCAGCTAACCCGGATCAGGATTGTCTGGGATTAGGTGTGTCGGAATTTTCATAAATATCCGGTTACTTGAGATGCAGGACAGCTGGTTAAAGTAAATGTTCGTGTTTTCCAACAACGATTTAGGGGGTAAAAAAATTTCGGTATTATTCCTTTTTGAGCTTGCCGACTTCTGGTGGGTAATTTCGTGTAGTTGAGCAAGAAAGACGTCAATTTTTAGCCTACTTGAATCTGTCAAGTGTATATAGTATCACAGAATACACACCCCTTTTTCACTGCAGAGATGATGGCAATACTACAAGAACTAGAAATCTTCTAACATATAACCCTCCCAAGAAACTAACAATTTTAACAGACTCGCTTTCAACAATTCAAGCACTAAGAAACTTACGAGAATGCAGTAGACCTGATATATCAATACCCTTTAGCTTCCCAAAGAGCATAGGCCTTCAACAAATACATGCCAAGTCTTCCTATTCTGTGCCATCTGCTCAAGTTTTTTTCCATGTTTTCCTCATCATTTTCACCTCTGTATCCAGCTCTCTTCTCAATGTGTTTTTGGTCTACCTCTGCCTCTTTTTCCCTGGGCATTCAAGAACACGGACTGCCTTGTAATGCTATCAACAGGTTTCCTCAATGTGTGTCCTATCCATCGCCAGCGTCTTCTTCTCATCTCTTGTTCAACTGGCATTTGTCTGGTTCTTGTCATCAGTTCCACATTCGTGACTTTGTCATACCATTTCAAATACTTCTATTCTACACAAGCACCCATTTATGAATATGTGTAACTTTTTGTTGTTGTTTTTGTTGTTCACCGTGTTTCAGAACCATACAATAAAACTGACTTGACACGAGCTGAATGTTCTTACTTTCGTGTTGGACCTGATTTATCTTTATCTCAATATGTTTCCTCTTGCTTATTGTATTCTTATTTTGATATCATTGTCTGTCCTTCCACCTGTGTTTATATTGCTGCCAAAATAATCGAACGATTCTATATCTTTTAGTGGTGTTTCTTTAAGTTCAACCTTGTTATCATCTCTTGCATTTATTCTCATAATATTTGTCTTTTCCCTGTGTATTTTCAGACCCACTTGTGGTTAAACCTGATTTAGCGGAAGAGATATTTCTGACTACTTCATACTTATATTCCAGAGGATTTTCAGTCTTAATAGTTTGGATACCTTCACATGTTGGCATAGAGGTAAATGAAAAGGCAGATAAGGAAGCCAAAAATGGTAGACCTGATAAAAACCTAACAAATGTAGGGATGAGTGAATCAGAGATTAAAAGCTTAGTTAAAAAAATAATAACAGATGAATGAAAAGCAGAGTGGGATGAAAATCTGAAAGGAAGGCATGCATATAAGATTTTCAAGACTCCAACAAGAAAATGTCAGGTATCTACGGAATTGAACATTACTAGTAAGAAGAAACTTCTCAGACTGCAGCTGGGAAAAAGCTATTTCAGAATAGAAGAACCTTACTGTGCAGAATGTCTTCAAGACAATAATATAGAACATGTCTTGTTAAAATGTAAGAGATATGAACAACTGAGAATTACATTAGCAGTGTTGATGGGGTCGTTCGTGTATTTGTCTCCAAGGTTTCTTTGTTTCCTACTAGAGTTACTTGCCCTTATAGCAACTTCCTTTTTCTTGTTTTCTGCTTCTAATAACATGGTTGATTAACATTTTGAGTTACATCCAGTGTGTTCAGGCTTCGTGATTATGCTTCATAATGTGAGGATGTTAGACAGCCAGCCACGTCTCATTACATTTACCAACATTCACTATACACAACAGTAAATATCAACAATTAGATTATTTGCAGGCTTCAAATTTACCCATAAATATAGAATACTAGCTGTAAGGACCCGGCGTTGCCCGGCTTTTTCCTAGAATTGCATTAGAAACTTATGAAATGTGTAGCGAGATATCCTTGATTCACTCGTCTCAATGTTACGTCATTAACGCATTTGCATTTAGTTTCACTACGCCACGATAATATTAAACGCCTCCTTAACACTATTGCCCCACCCGCTTGATATTCTTATAAAATCAAACTGTTGGAAAGAAAGAAAAAAACGCTCTAGTTACACCTTGTAGATCCCCCTACTCCCAGTGATAATTGCCTAGGGCAAAACCACTAGCAAAAAGTCACAAAAAATCGGACGCAATGATGTAATATTTTGTCTATAGAAAGTCGCATTTTTCAAAAAAAAAAAAAACGCCCGCTAACGACACGCGATTTGAATCTAGTAACGCCATGTGAGAATACCCCTCACCAAAATCTAACGTACTCCTAGTGACACTGATTGCTTGGCAACTGAGACGACTAGCGCAAGAGGGGAGAACAGAAAGGGACTATTGAACGCATGTATAAGTATAGATGGAAGAATAAAAAGGAAAGACAGAGTAAAATAAAAACGATAATGTTGTTTATTCTATACCATCTCATCTTTCTAATATGTTCTCTGAACTTAGATAATAAAAGTATGTTGTTCTGAACCAATAAAGATGAAAAGAAAAAATGGACAATTTGATAAAAACTTAGACGAAAATATAACAGTAAGATAAAGGACACTTGACAGAGTAATAAACAATTTTAATCTTTTCAATCGGTCAAATAATAACGAAGATAATGTAGAAAGAAAGTATTGAGACATACGGTTTGACACATTCATACTCGGTTTTGGTAACATTTCAAACCAAAAGTCAAATCCGTTGATTTGAATCCTATTGGCTTATAATAATAATAATAATAAATTCTTTAAGCACCAAACACGGCGCATAAGGCAGAAACCAATGCTCTCCAGGTTGTTCGTTGTGACGCCACTCCTCTTAGCTCTTGCACATTATTTAGGCCCAACGTTCTTCCTTCTCTTATTATTGTTCTTCTGAGTGTTTCTTTTGGTCTTCCTTTTTTCCTCTTACCCTCAGGAACCAAAGTGAACGCCTGTAGTGGTATTCTGTTGTTTTGCATTCGTAGGACATGACCGATATATGACCATCGTCTTTTCCTTATATAGTCGGAGACATATTTCTGCCTAGAGTCTTCTCTTATTTGTCGATTAGTCTTGAATTCTTTACAACTGATGTTCATGAGTTTTCTAAGACATTTGTTCTCGAATGTATTCAGCTTGTTCTCCAATGATTTTGTTATTTTCCAACTCTCACAGCCGTATGTTAACACTGAGATAACATTTGAATTAAACAGACGAAGCTTGGTATGTCTATTCAATGATCGTAATTTCCAAATGTTAGATAACACTGACTAACAAAAAAAAACTTTTTTTTTCTTTCTCTAACATTTCTATGTTTTTCTGGTCAATTTTAATGCGCTGTTTTTAAATCTGCAAACCGTTTTTCTCTATCAGGTCGGGATCTCTAGAAATACGCAATTGAAGTTTTTTAACAAGGCATAAAGTATTATAACATCATTCATACAAGAAGTGTAACAGTTATGTAGGCTTGAATTTCTTTGCAGTCGACTTTCGTCGGTGAATGGCATGTGGTACATCGCGATGAAGCATCCAACAATAATCGGCAAGCATGGTCACACTCCACCGTCCTTGATAGCGTGATTCCATTACGGCGATATCTTGATGGAATCGTTCTCCATGTTCATCGCTGACTTCGCCAAGTTTGTCAGGGAAAAAGTCAAGATGCGAATCAAGCAAATGGATTTTGAGGGACATGTTACAGCCCATAATTCTGTATGCATCTATGCACTGCTTAACAATATGCACATAGTCGACAGATTTGTGATTTCACAGAAAGTTATCGACGATCGATTTGAATGCCATCCATGCGCGAAGTTCACTACCATGTAACAAGTTCTCGAATTGTTTGTCTGCAATAACTTTCCTAATCTGAGGTCCTACAAAGATACCTTCCTTTATCTTTGCATCGCTAACTTGCGGAAACTTTTCTCGAAGATAAGTGAAAGCTTTTCTCGTTTTATCTAACGCTTTTACGAAATTCTTCATGAGCCCCAACTTTATATGTAACGGTGGTAAAATGATGCCGTCTTTGTTAACTAATGGCTCATGTATTACATTTTTATGCCAGAGCTGCATACGATCCCTGATAGGCCACACCTTTCTTGCATAATGTTCCTGTCTGTTGCGGCTGTCCCATTCACATAGGAAGCAACAAAATTTAGTATACCAGTCTGCATGCCCGTGAGAATTGCAATGACCTTTAGGTCTCCACAAATCCGCCATTGGTAGTCATTGTACTTTATTTTTGCCAAAAGTATAGCCATATTGTCATAAGTTTCTTTCATATGAACAGAGTAGGCGACTGGAATTGATGAAAATAAATTTCCGTTATGCAATAACACGGCTTTTAGACTAGTCTTGGAAGATACGATGAAAAGTCGCCATTCGTTGACTATGTGCTCACGACCGAGGTGCACCATTAGACCGTTTACATCTTTGCAATAGCAAATGCCATCATCCATCTCAAAGTATTGAACAAGTTCTCTGTGTCTATGACGAAATTTAGATATCGGAGTATTGGGCGCTAAAAGATTCCATTCTTTGAGTCGCGAATCGAGTAATTCCGCTTGTCCTTTGGTAAGAGCGAGATCACGTATTAGATCTGAAAGTTCTGAATGGTTAATTAAGTGAACACCATCATTCACCGGTATATAATCCGAGTCAGAATTAGTTTCTAAAGCAGGTAAACTATCACTTTCTGATGGTTCATTCACGTCCAACGGATATTGTTATGGTGGAACTGGGATCGGACACGTGATTGGATCATGAGGCACTGGTTTCGATACCGATTCTACAACTTCTAGAAGCCATATTTCGCTCAGAATTATTTCAAAATACAGTAACTATTTGAAAAATAGCGTAACATATGTCATGCATCTTTTAGCAGTATAAAAAGTAGAATTTTTTTGCATTTTATTAATTTTTAATAAGTTATATAGTAAAAATGAAACGGAGCAAATAACGGTTTCCCAAAAATATATTTATTCACAAATATCTTAAGAACCCGACGTGATAGAGATAAACGGATTTCAGATTTGAAATCAGCGCAAGAAACTGACCTAAGAACACTTATTCTTATATAAGAAAGAAAAATGTTGTTTGTCAGTGTAATCTATTGAAGGCGCCAGCTGCCAAAGCAATTCTAGTATCGATTTCTCTTGTTGTGTCACCATCCTGAGTCATTTTACTGCCTAAATAATTGAAACTTTCAACTTTCTGTAGTTTTTCCCCGTTCAAGATGATATCAAAGGTCTCGTTAGAAAAGTTCATAGCTTTAGTTTTAGAGGCATTTATTTGGAGACCTATTTTAACCGAGAGATGACACAAATTATTTACTGCTTTTTGGGATTGTCTGGGTGTTGAACTTAAGAATGCTACATCATCTGCGAAATCCAGGTCCCCCAGGAATTTTCCATTTGTCCATTTTATACCTAATTGTTCATTGTGGGTATAGTTTCTCATAACCCAATCAATAGCTATTCCAAAAAGTAGTGGTGACATAATACAGCCTTGTTTCACCCCTGTTTCTACTGTAAACCATTCTGTATTCCCTTTATTTGTTCTAACACAACATCTTGCATTGTCATATAGCGCTTTGATTATATTTGATTATTGGCTTATGCTAGTTAGTTATGAAGAAAAGAGGGGAGGTAGGAACTGCAAATTTGTTAGCCACGTGAAACATTTTCTCACTCCGTAATAGTAAAGGCACACTGACCAGCGCATGAATAAACACATAGACTTGTTTAGGATTTTCAAAAAAGAGTTGTATTTTTGGACTCGTCTTTTCCATTGGCCAGTGGGTTTGACAATAAGGAGGTAAACCAAGGCTCAGTGCCATTTGAAGAAAATATATTCCACCTAGTGGATGTTTGAGATCAGAAGTCAAGCTTTTAACAAAAAAGTGTTGCAGTCTGGACACGGACGATCTATTCTTGTGCTAACAGAATTGCCAGTCAAACTATTACTAGTGTGTGAATTATTTCATTGATTTCGGTAAGAGAAATGTTTTATTAATATCTTTTGTTGCATTTTAAAGATAAACCCCAGAAAGGGGCGCTCATAACTTTGTATTACACGACATAGTAAGTAACAGAAGCCTATGCTATCATTAGGGAGCATATCATGCCTAAGGTAGTCATGAATAAAGGGACATTGTATCTGAAAATTAATATCATAAAATATTACGACAGTAAGTCAAGAGATTAATGGAAATCCTTTACTGTAACTCAGTGTTCAATTGACACCTGAACACTTATGTAAAATGATTGAGAAAAGAAAATAAATATAAGTTGCCAGAAGGAGAGTGTATACCCCACCTGATTAGATGGAAGAAGATCAATATTGAAATGACAGTGGGTTTACAAATATCTGAAAGAAGCATGTAAATACTGGTGTCCCCTGTCATATTAAATTAAGATGGATGAAATGGGTTGTCGTAAAGAGCTGACACTCTTTGTTTTAAATGTACCATGTTTTAACCTGTATAATCATTAGTTTGAATGTGATGTACAGAAGGGGAAATACCTTCTTTTCTCAGGGTTAAATCTCGTGTTTAAAAGCCAGACCCTGAACTCCTGGTGAGGCCTTATGGTGTGTGAGGAGGAGCTGTCAAGCAAAATACAAGCCCCCTGCCACTGGTACTGCCAGGACTTCCTAGAGACAGGTCCATGGTCACTGAAGAACCACATCAGCACTATACAACTTAGTTTAAAGATAAGTGCCACTTAGTCGGCACTTGAGATCATATCCACTTTGTACAATTGTAATAAAAGTTTTGAAAACACAAGAGTGGATGATGATCCACCCCAACCCACCATCACTTATCCATTATTAAAAGTAAAGATAAAAAGAGGGGAATACATATCCATTAATAAGATAGCATTTTCATTCTTATAGACAGATTACCTACATTAGTTATTAATTATTGTATAAATGCACATTTCTTATTTTGAATTAACAGTCCTGACCCAGATCATTTAGGGTCAGGAAAAATTAAATGGTACTATACGTGATTGCCAAATTTTACCCAAAGTCTTGTTCATTCGATATTATTAAATTTTAGTTATGTATGTTGTATTAATACATCATCACCTTCACATTACCCTAGACATGTAGCAAATTTAACATACAACCTAAAAATATAGCCCGAGTGAGAACTTAATGTGGTAGCACCGTAGGTACCCTGAGAATACATAAACTCTCAACAATTAGACTCAGGGACGTACACAGCTTGACCTCACTCGGTGTACACGTAGGTGGATACAACACCCATAACACCTCATAACATCACCACAAAATGTCAAAATCAATCAATAATATTTTGATATTTGAGTGAAAATGAATTTTCATTTAAGTTAATGACTACTGCTTTAAGTTACTATCCTCGTGCCTTGTTTACAGTAATTGCAAATGCAAGCTGCACAAAATACTGTTATTCCTTATGGTTCCACCAGAAGAGTGATTTCACTTTTGCTTTTCAATTCGCTTCCGAGTTTTTCCAACATACTCTTATTTCTTATGATGGAATCGCAAAAGCAATTATATTCTGCTTCCGAGTTCTAGCAAGAAGCAAATTAATAAGACACATTTTTCCTTTCCGACCTTGCGCACCAAGAAATAATAGTCCAACTCATCCTTTTTTAACTTCTTAATACTGTTTTTCGTAACACGTTCTTTTCAAACATATATACATTATTGCTTGTTATAAAACAAAAAACAAAACATGATTATTATTTTCTGTCATATATACTTCAAATATAAAAGGCATAGTGATTGCGTTGAGCTGTATTTTTAAAATAAAAGTTCCTCTTTACTGTGAGACACGACCTATTCAACCTAGACATACGGATAACACCTGTTATCTATGAGTAGTCAATAATTTTGTTTTTCTTTAATGGTTTGTTATTTTTTGTTGATTAATTTCTATTCGGTTGAATTTATTATCTGAAATATAATTATTGTTATTATTATTACTAATATTGTCAATGTTATTAACCTTATATATTTCCTTTGTTTTGTGTATATATCGTTTAAGTATGAAGTTATGGAGATGTTAATCTTTGATAAACCTATGTAATATTTTTTTAAATAAACAGAAATTGCTTGATAAAATGTAACTAAATTTGATATAAACAGTAATAATAACTTAAACACTATAAAAAATATATTTTTTAAATTTTCGCATTAGTATCTGTTTAAATCACAGCGGACTGATCATCCGCTTGCTTGTCAATGATCAAAGAAACAACAATTAATAATCTGTTGTACCAATAAACGCCGTTAGGTGTAACGGAACAATGGATAATTTCTTGTTGCCCTGTGACGCCGCAAGGTGTGATGGCCGGAGACTGCTTAGTCATGTCAGTCAATGGCCAAGGGAGAATGATGATGATGATGATCTGTTTAAATAATTTAAACTGCTATATAAAATAAAGAAATGTGACCTTGTAAATAACGACGTTTAATAATGATTTTATCGTTTGGATTGTTTCCCTTGATTCATAATTTTGATTGTTTCCCGTGACTCAGTTTGGCACTTGTTTGAGTATGGCCTGTATTACGCATAGAAAAATAAAGTACACCACGTGGTGAGTCTTACTTTTACTCGGATACGGATCCACATTGTATAGTCATTGCTTTTTTTTTAAATCTTCCTTTAAATTAAAAGTGTATGGTTAATAGTTTTGAACTATGTTGTAAAATATGGAAAAGTATGGCAGTTGTCACAAAAACAAAACAATAGTTTTTTTCATTTATATTACTTCCCTTGATTACTCATGAATTTTTATTTAAATTATTATAGCCCCTGATCTGTTCATATTCTTTCGAAAAAACTTTAATTACTCATAATGTCATAATTACAATATTAAATTATGAAATAACTACATGGTGTTACACGGTGGAAACTAAAGAGACTTCTGCCAAAATTCATTAAGAAATAATAAGGCGTGCGGATTTGTATTAAGAACATATATACATACTTTGCCTTTTATTTATATAGATAGATGTGTTAAGAATAGACAGACCCAGAGACTTGCATAATATAGTCAAACCGTATTTAACAAGAACAAAAATTAATATAAAGCAATTGGGAAGGTGATGTTGTTATAAAACATATGACTTTTAAGTATAACAAATGAAAGTTAATTAAATATCTAACTAAACACCCCAAGCCTTTACACCCCTCCCCTGTTCATTTTTGTTTGCCTTATTATTTGGTTTAATCTCTCTTTTTATTTTTATTTGTTTGTTTAGTTGTTTTTTCCCTACATGCACGCACAATTGGTAATTATGATTTGCCCTATTTACAATTATGGGACAGGAGATGTGATGCCACTTTCATGTATTCGGGTAATTATTCATATTATTTGTAATTGAAAACTATATATATATATATATAT
Source organism: Oreohelix idahoensis (assembly GCA_024509875.1). Taxonomy (NCBI): domain Eukaryota; kingdom Metazoa; phylum Mollusca; class Gastropoda; order Stylommatophora; family Oreohelicidae; genus Oreohelix; species Oreohelix idahoensis. The sequence goes on along the minus strand of JAMPIV010021120.1, from coordinate 138,710 downwards.
ATATATATATATATATATATATATATATATATATATATATATATATATATATATATATATATATATATATATATATATATATATATATATATATATATATATATATATATATATATATATATATATATATATATATATATATATATATATATATATATATATATATATATATATATAGACTTACCATAATATTTTTTTCTCGAACCGGGACAATTTCGAGAGTTTGCTCGAAACAGAAAGTGAGCGCCTTCTATGTGATTTTAGAACGAGAGAAGTATATTCAGCTAAGTACTTATGATTCAAGAAGGCTAAGTAATGGAGTGGTTAACAAAAAACAACAATTATGTAGTAATAATTTTTAATTACTCTTAACTGAACATAACTTATTATTAAAAAGTTATTAATATTTATCACTAGCGTGAACTTTCTTTAAAAATTCTTTGTTATTTTTAATCGCGTCGAAAAATTCACTACAACTTAGTTCACAATTAACTTTGCAGCGCAATAAAGCTTTTACAGTTGATTCAGCCATTCTACCTCTTTCTTCAGACCATATGTTATTCATTATTGAGAATATCCTTTCAACAAGTGCAGATGTGCCTGGCAGGCTGAAAATGTATTCTATAATTTGGACAAGATTGGGCAATGAAATGTTCTTTTCTTTGAAATGACTGAATAGTTGTGTCCATTTTTCTTCGCAACTTGTATTTTTCCAAATGTCATAGTTTGCAGACCAAAAACTTTTTGCAATCACCACTTCATCAAACAGTTCATCCAAGTTTATTGCACTATTTGCAAGAGTTTCATTAATTTGTTCACCAGATGCTTCAATTTCAGACCATGTTAATTCATTGTTGTTTATCCAAATAAAAGATTCTGCTCCACCAAAACTGTTTTCCCATAGCTCAATGTAAGAAAGACATCGGTCATAAAATTTTGTAAACTCTTGTAGGATTGTATTAATATTAATACTTCCATTATTTTCAAGTATTCTAAAAAGTTTTTTTTAGCTTCTTGAGGTATAAATTTATTATCACGCCTTTCCTCAAGATTTTTTTTTCAATTTTCCAAGTTCACTGACAATATCAGTTGCACTTGCTTTTGTATTTTCCATAATCAAGGTAGATTTGTTAAACAATGTGAGTTGCCCTTGCACAAACCACAAATACATTTCACCACAATCATTATCAAAGAACTGTTTTATCAACACTGGACAGTGTTCTTGTGAAAAAAAATATGATTTTAATTTTGTCCAAATAACCGGGAAAAAATGACAAACTGGCCGGGACGCCGGGACCATACCTTCAAACCGGGACAGTCCCGGTCAAACCGGGACGTATGGTAAGCCTATATATATATATCATCATCATCATGTGACGTATTCTTTCCAGAACGTTGTCTCCATTACAGCTGCTCTGAACGCATCACGATTCTGGGCAAGTCGACCTGCATCAGCCAAAGACAAGTTCAGACTCTCTGTGATGTTCTGGGTCCACCGTCGTCTAGGTCGACCCCTTCCCCTTTTTCCGTGTTTTTTCCAGGCTATTATGTCTTTTTATATGACCGAAAAATTTCAGCTTCCTTATTGCGATGGTATTTAGGAGCCAATGTTCCTGTACGTTTAGTGAGTGCAGTACTTCTCTGTTGGTCTTTTTTTCTGTCCAGGGTATTCTCAACATCCTTCTGTAGCATTTCATTTCAAATGATGTAATCTTTTTTGCAGCTGTTTTATTGAGTGTCCAAGTCTCGCAGCCGTATGTTGCTACTGGGAATATACATGCTCTGATCAGTTGTAACTTTGTTTCTTTGCTTGTGCCTTGCCATAGGTTTTTCATCTGTATTAGTTTATGTGAAGCAATTGCAAGTCTTCTTTTAATTTCTACTGCACAGTCGCCAGAGCTGTTGATGATTGATCCTAAGTATTCGAATTCATTAACACTTTCCAGTTCTTCGTTATCAATTTCAATTTCTGGTTTGGTCTTTACTTTGTCTGTTGTCAATACTTTAGTCTTCTTGGTGTTTAGGTATAGATTCTGGGCCTCGCTGTGTTTTTTGGTGGACAGAAGTAATTGTTCAAGTCCTTCTGGGTTGGTCGATAGGAGGACTGTGTCGTCAGCATATCTGATTTCCGGAATCTGGTACCCGCCGATGTTAAATGAGTCAAACTCTGTGTGTTCTTGGTCATCTCTTACATTTCTCATGATATTCTCGGCATAAATGTTAAACAGGTAAGGGGAAAGGGTACAGCCTTGTCTTACTCCTTTCTGTACTTCAAAGCATTCTGATGTTTCCCCCTCTATTCTTACGGCTGCCTGTTGTTCTTGGTACAGCAGTGCGATGAGTTGTATAAGGTGGTTTGGAAATCCCATATTTTTCATAATAGCCCATAACTGCTGATGTTGTACACAATCGAAAGCTTTGGTGTAATCAATGAAACAAGTATGTAGGTCAACGTTGAATTATCTACACTTTTCTATGATGATCCTCATGTTGAATATATGATCTCTAGTGCCTCTACCTGGTCGAAAACCCGCCTGTACTTCGTTTATTTCTGTTTCTAGCTTTTGTTGCATCCTTTTAATTATGATTTGTAATAGTATTTTGCTGGCATGGCTTATAAGAGCTATAGTTCTGTAGTTTGTGCACAGTTTCAGGTTGCCCTTTTTTGGCAAGGGTATGTAAATTGATCTTTTCCATTCCTTGGGCCAAATTCCGCTTTGCCAGATCTTGCAGCATAATGCATGGTATATACGAGCGCTGCCTTCTCCTCCTGCCTGTATCATTTCAGCTGTTATTTCATCACAACCAGGAGATTTTCCACTTTTTAAGTGTTTGATTGCGTTCCGGACTTCCTCTATGGTAGGTTCTGGTTCACGTTCCGCTTCATTCATGACGTTGTTATCTGCCGCTTTGTTTATTTCCGTATACATTTCTTGACAGTACTCCTTCCATCTGTTCAGAATATCTTTACGTTCTGTTAGAGTGTCGCCTTTCTTGTCGTTTATTGCTCGAGGTGATGATTTAAAGTTGCTGTTCTTCAATGTTCTTACTTCAGAAAACATATTCTTACTCAATCCCTTTTCGCGCATTTCCTCTATTTTCCTGCAGGTGTCGTTTATGTATTGTTGTTTGTCTTGTCTGACTCGTTTTTTAATCTGCTTTGTGTATTCCTTGTACAACTCCTGATTTTCTGTATCTTTTTTGGACTTCATTTTTCTTCTCTCTACCACCAACTTCAGTGTTTCGTCTGAGATGTATTCTCGTCTCTTTATACTTCTTTTGGAATTAACCTCTGTGCATTTGTAATATAAACATCTCTGATGTTATTGGCAAGTTCATCTGGTGTCATTTCCTCCTGTACTGCCATAAGAATGTCAAATTTGTTCTGAATATCGACACTGTACTCTTCTGGTATGGCGCTTGTGTCATAACGTATTACTTTGTCGCTTGTAACGACTTTTTTCAATTTGATCTTGAAGTTTGCAGCAAGAAGTTCATGGTCGGAGTCACAGTCTGCTCCTGGGAGCGTCTTGATGGATGAGATACAAGATCGCACCTTTGTTGTATTAAGACGTAATCTATTTAGTTCTTGCTTTTTCCGTCCGGTGACGTCCATGTATATAGTCTTCTAGGGTGTTGCATAAAAAGAGTATTTGTGATGACTAGGTTGTTTTCTAGGAAGAATGTTGTTAAGCGTTCTCCTCTCTCATTTCTCTGACCCAATCCATAACTTCCTTTCATTCTTTTTTCATGTTCTAATCTTTCGTTTCCAACTTTGGCATTAAAATCTCCCATTATTATCCTAATATCTTGCTTATTTGCTTTCTCTAATGCGTGTTGCAGTTCATTGTAAAAATCTTCAATTTCCTGTTCTTCAGCAGCTGCTGTTGGCGCATATGTTTGTATAATTGTGATGTTCTTTCTTTTTCCTTTCAGTCTTCTTCTTCTTCTGCTTCTTCTTCTTCCTCGTTCGCCTTCAGACTTCCACATTTATGACTCTAATAAAGGCAGTAGTCAACCCAAGGCTCCCAACATCTCCAAACAGTTTTTCGTTGACAGAAGTGGGTTGTTGCCATATGCTACTCCGTTCATTACTGTAGGTTGGGCAGTATTGCAGCAGGTGTTCGACTGTCATTGGGCTGGTACCGCAGGTGCAGAGATCTGTTGCACCAATTTTGTATTTGTGGTACAGATGGTATCTCAATCTATTGTGACCAGTGCGTAGCCGAAAAATGATGACCTGTTCTTTTCTGGATAGTTGATGATATGCGTCATTTTTCAAATGTCCCGGGTGCTCTCTTTCCCATTTGGACTTGAATGTAGCCTTTATAGTGGTCTTTGCCGTTGCGTAAGTTGTCTCTATATCATTTTGTTGTAAGGCACCTCCTTCCTTAGCAAGTCTATCTGCCTCCTCATTTCCTGGTATGTTGCAATGGGCTGGTATCCACTGGATAGTGCACTTCTTGAAGCATTCGGCCAGTCTTTCAAGGGAAATTATCAGATCTTTCAATCCTTTAGTTTGGTGGCTCTTCAGTGCTGATATTATTGAGAGGGCATCTGAAAAGATTACTATCTGTTTTTCTGCCTGTGCTTTGCATTCAATAAGAGTTTCAGCTGCTTGTTTCAGGGCTTCTGCTTCAGCACAGAAGTTATTGCAGTATTTTCCAGTGACAATTGCCATAGAGTGAATTCTATTCTTTAATTTTATGAGGATGCCGGCACCCCCATTTTCAACTGCATTTGTTGCCGAACCATCAGTATATGCAGGTGTCCAAAGCTTTGCTGGAAATGTTTGGTCAATATACTTGGTTGCTATACACTTTATTTGTGTTTCTGTCTGTGTTCCCTTACCTTCAATGCCTGGAATATCAGATTTTAACTTAGGAAAGCATCTTATTTTCCACAGTGGGATAGTTGAGCTTGTTGGGATTTTCTTTGCAACTGAGCTTGCTAGTATGGTATTATTGTTAATTTTTTTCTTTTGCTTGGGCGACAAAGTTAGTTCGCTTGAGCCTGCCTCTTCCTAGCCTATTCATTCTTTGGTACATGGGGTGTCCTTCGAGCCTCTTAAATTTTTCAGCTTGTTTTAAGACTCTGCTGTCACGTCTATCCTCCATTGACTGTAGCCCTGTGATGTTTTCCATATGGTTGATTTGTGTCGACTTTAGGGCCCCTGTTATAATACGTGCTGCTTGGTTTTGGAGTCTGTTTATTCTGTCAAAATTTGATTTTGCTGCCGTCGACCAAGCTGTGATGCCATATTCCATAGCAGGTCTGATTGTGACAATGCGGTCATTTATGGGATTATATCCCATTAGGGAGGCAGCTGTCCTTTTAGACAGGTAGAAGCCGACGCCACTCTGACCTCCTCTCTCTTTGCCTGAGTATATGAATGTTCCTCCTGATGGAATCGAAAAGTGTCCCTGGCTCGACCATCTGTGCTCTGAGATGTCCAGGATATCGATGTTTAGTCTTTCCCTCTCGTTCTTCATTATGTACTGTTTTCCTTGGTATAAGCTTCTGACGTTCCATGTTCCTAAGACCGATGGCATGGTTTTCCGTGGTAACACAGTCAGGATTTTGGCCGTCATCACGATTACCTGTACTGACGCTGCCAACGATCTCTTCCCCAGTTAAATATGATCTGCCTGGCCTGGGGGCCTCACCACCAGATCTTTGTGTAGTATTCAGATTAGCCATTATGGATTTCTTGGCATTGTACATCCAGTAGTTTGCCATTGCTTTCTGGATGGTTCTGGCCGCTTACCATTACAGTCCATGGTGCGCCCTCAGCCCGATACCAGGCCTTTCCAACTCCTGCCCTAGAAGCCGTTGTCAAAATATTATTGATCATCCGCCCGCTCGGCCAGCAGTTGTGTGTACTGTTTAAGGGGGACCTCCCTTTTTCAATTTACTCATGTAGTTCTGCCGGCCAGTCAAAGCCGTTGCTCGGGGGGGTGGCGCTGCCGTACACAAGCAGAATCGAGGAGCCATACATGAGCTGAACTGGAGTGGGGGAACCAAATGGGATCCAGGCCATCCTCAAAAAGAGGAAGTGACTGCCTCTCACCGTGAGGTACTATCCCTTACACACTCCAGCCCTACCCCCCCGTAGAATTTATATTTTGTATAAATATATATATATATATATATATATATATATATATATATATATATATATATATATATATATATATATATATATGTGTGTGGCCGGGTAGGGTAGTGGGGGTTGCTGTTTAAATCGAGATTATTAGATTTTGATGACTAGCTAGCCTGCTAGAGGTGATGATTGCTCTCTACAGTCTTACAGGACTTAACCAGGTTCGGGGATAATCCTCTATGATGTTTTATTTTTAGAGCAGATGGTTATTTATTTGTGTTGCACCTGCAGCGATTAGCTTTGGTATGATACCTTAATAAATTGTATGATGGCCAACTGCAAACATATGATTCGTCAACAGCATTTGTGTTCAATGAAACAAATGTTTATTCAATTTTCAACAAGAACTGGGTTAAGTCAAATGGTAACCACACCAAATTTGCATAATAGCATGTTGACATTTAATAAACAAGCATAAAAAGTCAATGCATTATTTTAATGATGCAATATTCCTTATTGCATCTAGTGATCTTTTCAACTTGCAAAAACATGGCGTGGCTTCTCTATCCTTCTAGTGTTCCTTCGTTTATTTGTTAATGTGGTCTAGATTTCACGACGTTTTTCTTATCTCTTCATTTCAATGAAGAGCCAAACTTTCTCTTATTCATTAGTATTCCTTAGTTTGACGTTCTCTCAGCTTAAGGACCTTCATCCTTGGTGAAAGGTTCAGATATATGCCTGGGTTTACAATTCTTTACCCAGTTTTCGAGCCTAGCTCTGTTTCAGTTATGACTGTGGGCTCTAACAGTTATTGCATGCAATTTTTAGCACTACTTACGGTTCTCGTGAATTCACAAAACATAACATTCTACATTTCGAAGTTACACAGTTGCATCAATTGTGCGAAGTCAATCTCCTCTATTAGAATATCACTGAGCAAGAAGAATTATGTCTTCTCTCGACCGCTCTAAATTCATGACTGCCCAAAAAATGGCCTCGTCTCTCGTTCATTCCGGGGAAAAGAAGGACTGAGCCTAACCATTGGTTGGAAATCACGTGACCAACGCAACTATACAAGCGAAGCTTAGCCTAAATAAATGAGTGGCGTTTCGAAGCTAAACTGGCCTAATTAAACATCTGCATCAAGATTTTTTAATCTTCTGTTTCTATAAAAATTTATTTTATATGTTAATATAGTTTGTATCTGAAGACTCACGGTATACGCGGTTACATACAGATCCCGGGGCCCTGCAAATGTATCCCGTAGGGAGACATTTGAGTACTATCAAATCTTAAAAAATTTTATCCCACAAATTTCTTAAGTTCAAAAAAATGTTCAGAAAAATTTAAAGTTCAAAAAAATTTTCTAAGTCTAAAAATAATTCGGAAAAATTTAAACTAATTCCTAAACCTGGGTTCCTATATCTATGTGAGATCAACTTCTCTATAAAAACTTAGGGATGGACATCAACTTCAAAAAAAAAATTTTAACTCCAGCATTTTTCATCACATTTTTAAATTGGCAACCCTGACCAACAAAAATATTCATTAAGTCATCACTCAAAAATATGGGGAGTGGCAACATTGGGAACATGAACAATAATATCCTATTTCATTATCATACTCCACATGCATGTTATTCCAACAATATAGTTGACACACTGTATTGGACATTGTGGGGGAAAACCTAATTCTATCTCTGTGTCCTCCGAGTGGTTCAAAATTTTATGTTATTTTCACTCCTGGTGTTCTAATAAGTTTTGGTCCTAACTTATTTATTGAGTAAGCACTCCATGTATATTGCAGTAGAAAGTATTCCCGTTTTTTTTTTTTTTTTCAAAATATCCACATCATCTTTGCCAATGACGATCCAATTGTATAAGTCAGTTAATTTATCCGTGGTGATCCATCATGCTTTCTTTTGTTATTTATTATTGCATATGGGAAACAATTTCAGATCTGTACATAATCATTTTCAAACTTCAATGTAACAATTTATTCTGATAAGCAATTACAATGTACCAAATAAAATGATTTAAAATCTCATTACTTGTACTTGTTCATTTATTTTTGAAATAACCTGGTATCCTTGACAATATGTATCTGTTATCACTTGTTTATCCTTGTATACCATTTAGTATTTCCTTTATTTTTTTTTTTATTTTTTTTTTTATAATAAATCCCATATTCTCCATATATATGTGGTGCTCCAATATTTTATAGGTGTGGATCTTTCCTGGTCCTCTTGTTTATACTGGGAATTCATCAGTATTGACTTTCAATGTATGACATCTAACAATATATTTATCAACAACACATCGACTAATCATGTGTAAACATCAACAAAACTTTCATAATTTTATCGCAATATGAGGTAAAATACTTTTGTACATATTTTCAGGATTTCAACACCAACTCTGCCTTCGCAGGTCGAAGGTTAGTCAGAGTTATGTGGTGCCTGTAACATCCGCTGACTACAGCCAGATGGGTGACTTATGGTACTTATAATACAAAAATCCCGTCCGTCAGTTATATCTTAAGTGTGGGGCGGGGGTCTATTTCATGGTGTCGTTGACAAAGTTTGCTGCATTTCCAATCTAGGTATTCTTTTCTTATGTCATAATATCTCCATGATATGTCTGTGACCTGTCTGTCCTTGGGATAACATTATTTTTTTTTTTCAATATCCTCGGGGTGAGCAAATCTCAGTACGTCCAATTTCATCAATCATGTATTTTTTTTTTCTTTTTTTCCTGTAATTCTGGGTATATTATGAGTATAGTAAATCGTCAATTTATTTCAACTATCTTACAACATTCTGTAATTCGTGATAAGGAATAGTCATTTGTTATACAACAATGTTCATTTTACAAAGGCAATAAGCAAAAATCAAAGAGATATCTTCTCCGAAAATGCGGATGTATCTCTATTTCCTTTACCTCTGGGCGTAGTAATTATTCAGTCATTATTTTTTATTATTATTTAATCTCCATTTTGTGTCCTTAGTACCTGTGATTCCATGGGATTATCATAATCTATTTGTCCCTTGTCTACTGATAATCCTTCAATAATGACTTCAAATATGGTCCTCATGTGTGCAGCTATCATCTGCTCTGATTTGTTCCATGTCCATGGTATTCATAAAATATTCCATTATCTCCTTGTCTTATCTCGTATCCACGAAAGACTAAGATTATTGCTCCTCCAATGTTAATGTGGGGGATTTTGTGCATAGACATTACAATAAAATCTCAGCTGTGACAACATAAAGTTTCACCTTAATATAAAATGGCATCTTCATCATACATAACCAGTTGCTTCTTCATCTCATGTGTCATTAGTGGTTATCATCCGGTAATGGGGTATTCAATGTGGGTTCAGCATATACAAATGCTGTAAAGGGGTATTTCATTTGCTAGGTCAGCATGTGCAAATGCTATTTCTTTAACATGGGCAAAGGCATCATCAACAAATAGGTGCAATTTGTTCAATCTGGGGTTAGCATATACTAATGCTCTCAAGGGATTCTTCATTTGCAGAAATTCAGCATGCGCAAATGTCACTGGGGTACTTGTGATAGGCAGTATCAACAAAATATTGTTGGAGTATCAGAGATCATGCTGGTGGGGTGTATGACTGGTATAGGGTGATTTATTTTCTCTTTTTCTTTTCTTTTATGTCGGCTGCTAACCTCAGGGCAGTCAATGTTTTACAATATTGGCTTATCATCATCAAAATGTGTGAGGGTGGCATATAAACATATAGCAATCCTATAAAACCATTTAGAATGTTTTCTCTTCTTTTCATTTTTCTTTTCATTTTTTCTTTTATGTCTTTTGTCTCTTTTTCATTTCTTTTATGTTTTCTTGTGATTTCTTTTCTTTTCTTGTGATTTCTTTTCTGTTTGTATCACAAGTACTAAAGAATGATAAAAATCAATTCACTAAACACTAGATATACTATCAATATTCCTAATAGTAAATCCTAACCAATAGTGCTGCAAGTAATAGTTTAGGTTAGAATAGAATGAATGTTGTAGCAGTATCTGTTGTCAATAAGTGGCGAGGAAATAGTACATCAAGGATCTCCTGATTACAACATGATTGTAATTCCAAGGAATGAATATGATTGGGATTGAAAAAATCACAAGTCTAGAATGTCGTCTCAATATAGTGGAAAGGAAAAATAGTAAGTCAAAGATGAGTAACAGTGGAGTGAAGAAAATCTTATTATAGAGAGTCAAGGTTGGGATATGGAATCTCTTTTGGAGAATGTTTAAAATCCTTGACAGTACTAATATACATCTGGGTCTAAAATAATAATATACATTTGAAAAATAAATAATCCTGTGGAGAAAAATAGCATAACATGCAATACTAGTTTTGGACATGAATTAATATGCTGTTAACAGATGTCATAGCAGGAACAGTATGATTGGTCAAGGTGATAGAATAAAGGAGTTTAGCATAATTTAGATCAAAGAAATATTAGTATGGGGTAAGAAAAACTACTGGTGTAAAGTGTCTGCATGAAAATGCACTAAGATTCGAAAGTACAGGACTCTGGATCTGCAAGGACAAGAAATCTGGTGAATGGAGCGTGGAATATGATCGGTTTCAAAAGTAGAGATCAATGTTACAACAGCATAGTGTGACACATGTGTTATAGGTAAGGTTGTGTAACATTCTAAATATTAAGAAAATGTCTGTAACTAAATAATGTCTGTAAACTCGTAACACCGTGTGTTATCAATTGTTTTGTCATTTTTATTTCACAACACTATAATATGTCCAATGAAAATCCTCAGTGGGCTGGTCTTTAGTGGAAAAACTTCCTCAGTTAGGCTGTGACATCTTAGTCTGCAAGCAAGTCATTTGAACTGTCAAAAACTGAAAATAAAGTACATGTGAAAGTTAGTACATTGTTAAAAAGTAATTTCACATTCGCGGTGACCGTACATGGGATGGCATGTACATTGAAGACTCGAGGGGCGTGTTTTCAGAATAGCTTTGCTAGTTCCTTCAGTTTCTCTGCCATCTCTAACCTTGCAATGTCCCTACTGCTTAGGCGAGAATCATACTGAGTAACTGTGGGTGACACTGCATTTGCTGATTGTTGGGGCTCTGAGGACATTGGCGAATGCGGTGATGGCTTAACATCTTTTGATTGCGGTGATGGTTTCACTGTGGTAGGGGTTTGTATGGCTGGAACATCTGTTAGTTTTGAGGCAGGTATATGTTTCGCCTTGATTTTTCTTCGGACTTGGGTCTGTGGTACGTTAACTCTCTTCAGACCTGTTATTTTGTATCATTTTCTCATACTCTGACATATCTGACTTCTATTGTTCCTTGATACATTATAATTTGAAGTCTACCCAAGAGTGTTATACATCAAATTGTTTGTAATTGAACAGACTACCATATTTAGATGTAAAATTAATATTTTAAACATTTATATTGATGTGAGTTTTAAAAAATTGAAGGAAAGTCAACAGGAAAAATACACAAAAATTATAAACATGATATTTCACAAAGAAGAAAAAAATAAAGTATTATCAGAACAATTAACAAAAGTCATATTTTATTGTAGTCTGACCATTTCTGCATTATATGTTACATTTCCAAAACAATTCAACATTAAATAATAAAATTATGCAAATTTTTGAAATGTTACATAACTATGCTTTTCAAAAAAAAAAAAATTTTTTTTTAAATCTTCCACTGAATACATTACAGTTATTTTACGTAGCTGCAACATCTTAGCTAAAATAATGAAATATGACTTCAGTAGACATATTTCTAGTGTAGTACTGTATGATCACTAACACATAAGTAAAATCAGTTATGAGGGTGACATAATAAAGACTCAACACATCTTTATCTATTTCCTACTAAGGCTTGTGGTATTCTGACAGACAATTCCTACCTGCATGAAAACATTTTAAAAAAATATCACAAACTTTACATTTAACTTTTTATTTTTATTTTAATCTTTACAATCTGATATCAAAGCTTAGAACTTCTTTTTGTCTCTGTACACTTGGGGTCCATGGTGTGCTAAGAAAAAACTGGTGGCTTTGAAGCGAGTAGTGCATCATACAAACTTATGTTCCCCAATTCCGGATTAGTTCTTCTGTAAAATCTAGCTGACCATATCTAGCTGGTCTTCCACATCAGGGTGTTTTTTCTGCTAGTCTTGAAATAATATGTAAGCATCTACCATAGCAATATCCAGAAAATGAAAAAAAGAGTTATCCAATATTTATTGGTCTTTCTCAAAACATTGTACTTGTTAATTGGCTGGTCACTCTTGTCCACTACTTTCATAACTAACTACAGTATAAGCTAAACCAAATGGTCCATTTGCAGTGATCCTACCTAAATAAACATCAAAGTATATCAACTAACAGCATCAGCAAGAACCCATAGTTTCATCCCCCATATACTGTCAAAAAGAAAGCACCCTTTTCTTATATATATTTTCTTATATTCTTTCATAAAATTACAGTTTGAAGAAGTCAATGGGTCTCAAAAACTGCTTTGTATTTTCTCTGGTGCTTACCTCTGACAGTTGCAGACTGGAACCCTCTCAGGCGAAAAAGGTGAGGGGTTGGAAGGTGGGCCGTCATCAAGTCCATCATAACCAAAACATCTGCAAGAAGAACAATTTAAAATTAATTTTTACAGATCAACAATAGAATTCAAAGTTACAGTTTAGTGTACACAGGAAAATTGACACACATTACATTTTCAGTACAAAGGAATACTGTCAATCATAAAGTCATATGATGTAAATAATAATTTTTAAAAGCAGAGACACCGGGCGAATGAGGTCAGAAAAATCAGCTGATTCAGAAGTTACGTCAGATCCACTTTATATTTATTTCCTGGTGCCATGAGTTCTTTGTTAACTGTTTGAAAGGTGACATATTTGTTTCTTTTTTTCAAAAACAAACAGAAAGCAGCTATACTGACTACAATAGCCCACTAAAATGACTGTTTTACTACTTTTCAAAATCAGCTGTCATTTCGTTAACGAAGTAACATTACCTTTACATGTACGGCTGGTGATCTGAGTTGTTCTGGGCTGTATTTTCGCCATCCAACTCATCAGAAGTTTCCAAGTCCTCTGAATAATCATCAAAACAGGAATCTACATCACTAGATGCATTGTAGTCACTTTCAGACTGCATTTTGTTTACGACCTGTTAAGTCGAGTTGATCGGAAAAAATCCAAAATGGCGGACGGACAAATTCGGTTTTTACGTTTTTCTGCGTGTAATTTCAAAGTCAAAATAAGTGAAAGCTGTATATTTTTTAGCACAAATAAAATTTTTAACATGTATTCTTAATATAAAACATAGATTTGAAGTCAAAATTAAAAAAATAAATGTGCTTTTTTTACTTCAAAAGTCTTCGTTCCATTTGGATCGATTTTTTTATATATCCGGTCTGAAGAGTGTTAACGTCTTTTTCAGTGGGCGTAATTTGCACACTGTTGTTTTTAACTAGTAGAGCTGAGCCTAATACTTCTCGGCTTGGTTTTGGCACTTGATAGCGTTTCTTCAGAATCTTTCGTCTGATATAGTTGTGCTGTATACGCGGAATTTCGTTGCTAGGGATTGAGTCATCTGATTCTGTTTTATAGGCGCGTTTGACGCTGGAGCTGACTGGTACAAATAATGTACTATCCGCATCACTGGTTTCAATAGAACTAGCTGTATCAATGTCTGTTTCTTGTTTGTATAATTCTACCATTTCTCTGTCATTTTGTTCGTTGGGGTCTGACAAAGCTGTGCCGGGGTTGACACTGTAGTTTCTCATTTCTTGTTGCGTTTCGTCTTCATAAAGATTGCTGGTATATGGTTCAACAATCTGCTTGGGTATAGTTTCTTCAGGATCTGATTGTTTTGAACGACCAATCTTGTTCTTGTGGTATAGCAGTGTTTGGTTGTCACTAGTGTTAAAACTGGAGCTGCCTGAGTTTGGGGTGTGATAGGTATCAGCTGACGATTTATCACCGCGGGAGTAAGTTTGAGTGTGAATATAAGTTGTTTTGTTGTTGTCATCGTGTGACGTCTGAGGCATTATTTCTTCATTTCTAATGCGCAGGTCTCTGTCTTGGAGTCGATTACGCAATTCAAGTGGTGGGATATCTTCTTCGCTTTCGGACGAGTCTCGTTGTTGTCTTGCTCGATGTAGTGCATCGGTGGGTGGTCTGGGTATGCGGTCGTCTTGATAAAATTCAGAGTCTGTCGTCTCTGACTCTGATATGTCAGACGGATCTGTACTGGATGGATTATAATTTAGGGTGGCCTTTCTGACTGGTCTTGTATTTGTCGTCAGAGGCGGAATGGGCCGGTGATTATCAATTTTGATTTGTTTTACGTGAGCTTTTGTTTGGTGTTGTTTCTCTTCATTCCAGATAATGAAGTTTACAGGCGTAGTTTGTTTCATGATTTTGTAGCCATCTAACCATCGGTCATCGAATTTTGAACTGCGTACATGTTTCTTGTAGTATACTCTGTCTCCTATTTTGTACGTTGGTAGCTTGGCTGATTTATCATGTTGTTTCTGTTTCTTGTGAAATGCCTTCTGCGTATTTCGTTGTGCAATCTGGTGAGCTTTATACTTTTCTTGAAGGATTATTTCGATGGGGTCTTCTCCCATGTATTTTCTTTGTGGGCGAAGTAGGTTGTCTAACGGAAAGTTTGGTTCTCTTCCGTATAGCATGACAAAGGGTGACATTCCTGTGGTATCGTTCACGTTTACTCGGATGGCTTCAAGAGCTTGGTTAATGTATAGATCCCACTATTGGTGGTTCCCCTTGATATATTTGCTAATAATATCATGTAGGGTGGCATGCATGCGCTAATTTCTGCCATTAGCATTTGGGCAATAATAACTTGTAGTAGTATGCTCAATATTCAGCTGGTGTAAGGTGGCTTTAAATGGGTTACCGATAAACTGTTTACCGTTGTCCGAAATGATTCGTTTTGGACAGCCATGCCTGGGAATGAATTCTTGTAAAAAAATTTGCGTGATAGACTGCGATGTGGCATCACTGAGTGGGTAACTTTCTGGCCAAACAGAGTATTGGTCAACTATGTGCAGGAGGTATTTGTTGCCTGATTGGGTGAGTGGGTAAGGACCTGATAAGTCAATGCTTACTGTTTGCATGGGATAATGCGAAGGTTGCATTTCTTGAAGGGGAATTAAATGTGGCTTCATGTTTCTCAATTTACATGTTCTACAGGTGGCTACATATTCTGTAATGTCTTTGTAGAAAGTTTGCCAATAATACCTTTTCTTTATGACATCAATTGTTTTGTCTCTTCCCATGTGCCCGTTGTTATCATGAAACTGTAGCAATACTTCTGGGACTAGATGTGCTGGAATGACTTTTCTTAGTGTCCCTTCTTGTTTACTATCAATATCGTATAGAGCTCCATCCGTTGGGTGTACTGTAAAATCTTTACTTTTTGTTGGGTTTTCCTTCACGTATGTGAGCAGCTTAACAATTTCTGCATCTTTCGCTTGTTCTACTCTCATGTCAAACATATCTTGACTTTCTTCTTCTACTTGAGTGGCAGAATCTGAGGTACTTCTTCGACCTGGTGAAGTAATTTCGTTAATTTCTTTAGCATTATCGTCAATCTCTGAGGATGTGCCATCATTTTTGACTCTAATTGTTTTCACTTCGGTTTCATCATCATATTTGATTCTGGATAGGAGATCTGCACAGATGTTCAATCTGCCAGGGATATGTTCGATAGAGGTGTCATAGGACTGTAAATTTATTGCCCATGTCTGTAACTTCTTAGGCTGTTCCTGTGTTTTGGTGAGCCAGTTAACCAAAGGCTGGTGATCAGTTCTGATAGTGAGTTTCGTCCCTCTCACATAAAAGTCTAATTTCTGTACTGCATAGTGAATGGCGTATGCTTCTTTCTCAATGGTGGTCCACCGTTTCTGTGACTTTGACAATGCGTGGGATAAGAATGCAATGGGTTTCACATTGGGGATGTCCGGTAGTATGGGTGTTTCATCTTCTAGTACTGGTTGTACCAAACACGCACCAATTGCGTTATTCGAGGCATCGGTGTATAGTATCATGGGCTGAGAAATGTCTGGATGTCCCAGAAGCGGAATGGCGGTTAGGGCATTTTTTAGATATTCAAACGATTTATGGCACTCTTCTGTCCATCTAAATCGTGCATACTTGCGGGTAAGGGCTATTAATGGCTCAGCTGCTTGTGAGAAATGTATGATATGGCGTCTATAGTATCCTACGGAACCGATAAAGGAGCGTGTTTGTCTGACCGTCTTGGGGCTAGGCATTTCTCTTATGCTTTGACTTTATCTTCATCAGGTCTGATGCCATCTCTATTGACAACAAAGCCTAAATATTTGGTTTCTGTCTTTAGAAATTCACACTTGGACAGTTTTAACTTTATTTGGTGATGTCTGAGTCTATCAAAAACTGTTTCAACTTTGCGGAGGTGGTCTTCCATCGTGCCTGCGGTATGTATCAGGATATCGTCTATGTATGCCAGGGCAAATGGATGTAGACCCTTTAACACTTCATCCATGAGTGACATATATGTTGCCGGCGATCCTTTTAGACCAAATGGCATAACATTCCAAAAAAAAACTTCCGATATGGGAACAGAATGTGGATTTCTGTTTTGCCTCAGGTGTCATGGGGATGCACCAAAAGCCTGACCTTGCATCAAGTGTGGTGAAATAGGTAGACTTTCCTAACGTCGCAAGTAGATCGTCTATTCTGGGGAGGGGGTAGGAAATGACTTTTGTGATTTTGTTCAGGGCTCGGTAATCGCAGCAAAAGCGACTGGACCCATCTTTCTTTGTTACGATAACGATGGGGGAGGACCATTGGGATCTGGATCTTTCGATGATTCCTGCCTGTAGCATTTCATTTATAGACCTTTCCACGAGTTCTCTGTTTTTCAAGGGCGTATGATAGGGTTTCATATGTATTGGCTCCTCTGTGGTTGTTTGAATGTCCATTGTGACAGTGTTAGTTCTGCCTAATTCCATGTCATTGAGTGCGAATACATCCTGGTGCTTTTCTACAAACGTTTTCAAACGTGCCTCATTATCTTCTGTGGCATTCAGGGTTGCAAGTAACTGAGCTATTCTCTCTCTGTATTTATGATCTGCTATGATATCTCTGGTCTGTCTTGATGCCTCCGTTTCATTCCCATAATCTTGGGGCATTTTTCTTGCATCTTGTGAAAATCTCTGTTCCTGGTATGTGGCTTTCTTTTGGGTATTTCTTTGCCATTCGCTGGGTTGTGCTTGGTATTGTCTCCTCTGCCATGTGCTGTGTGCATTTCCATTTGTCACTGCACTTACTGTATATACGTTTCTAGTATTATTTCTGGGGTAGTCGTTGTTGTGCCATTTTTTTCTGATTATTTCTGCCGTAACTGCGCTTATCCGCGTACGTTACTGTATTTCTTCTGTTTGTGCTATAGGGCTGTCTTCTTTCCCTGGGCAAAAATTTTTCATTCTTTCTGTTTCCAACTTTGCTGCTATAGTATCCTCCTGTGGTGGAGTCATATAAGAATTCTTCCTTTTCTTCGGAACATTCAATTGGTTTTGGGACTTTATCATATCCACCTGTTTTTGAGTTATATTGATACTCCATGGGACATGTATCTCTGTCTTGTCGCTTCGGATATCCTCCTGGCAAGACAATTTCTGTTTCTCTGTTTCTTTCCGATATACAGCACTTCATCTTTTCTCTTGGTGTGCTGGGGCGCAAGAATGAGTAATTATAGTCATTCTCATACCGTGGCTGCCTTATTTCTCTCCTTCTTATACATGGACTGGTTTGTTTCTGCAGTCTGGGTGGGGTATGCTGTGGTGTAACATAACTGTGACTGGTATCTCTGCCATTTTCTGCATATGACTTATGACTGTTTACCTTTCGTGTACCATGGTTATTTGTACTGCGATTTCGTGCACTATGTCCAGTGGGAGTGGTTGAGACAATTTGTGAATGGTCTCTATTGGTTTTAGTCTGTCTTATTGTTGACGTATCCACTTGTGCTACAATTGTGCCTCTATTTATAGTGGTAGTTTTTCCTGACATATTCAATATCATGATGGGGAAATCTCTGGACTTCGAGACTTCAGCGATTCCCTCTGTAATTTGCAACAATGGGTCATCAATAATGCTTTCTTCTGCTAGGGGCTGTATTTGGATTGATTGCCCTGGTGTTATGTACTCAGAATTTTTTACTCTGCCTTTTGCTATGACTAGGGAGTTTGGGGCCACTGTTATGGGAGCTGTAAGCCTTACCAAAGACGCTATGTGGATATCGTCCTGGAGATCGATATAAATATTGTTGACTTTGATTTTCTGGAGGTCATAGTATATTCTAACCTTGTTTTTGTTAAAGAAATCCCTCCCTAGGATAAGATTTCTAGACATGTCTTTTGTAATGACAAATGGGTGTTCAAAATTTGTTTCACCTAAAGAAAATTTTACCCATGCTGTCCCAACTGAATTTAGTCTTTGTCCCGTGACTGAGGCTAGGTGTGTTTTGGACTGTTGAAATCGTACTAAATGTTGGATCTTCTTGAACAATTGGAACCTAATAAGACTAATGGATGCTCCTGTATCTACCAGTGCTCTATACTGCTGGCCCTGTATAGACATGATGCAAGAACTGGGGTCCGGATGTATTTTGGTTCCATCATTCAGCATTTCTTCATAATGTATTTTTCTGGATGGGTTCACTTGACTATTTCTGTTCTGTGTTATTTCTTTTGCTTTGGACCATTCTCTATGATAGTCACCCTCACTAACGGTCCTGTTTAGTGAGTGGCACGTCCGTTTCCCTGACGCATGAGGGGTTGAGGTGTGCCTCTGGTATACTGATTTCTTGTGTAATTACGTGAGGGTGGTGCGAGTTGTTGTGGTTGGTAACTTCCTTCTCTTCTGAATGGTGCATTATTGTAATTTGCTCTGCATGACCTGTAACTATGTCCGAACCTACCGCATGTAAAGCATCCATTTGGATTGATGTTATTAATGTCATTTGTCCTCTGTGTGGGGGGTCTGTAACTGCGAGGTCTATCATCTTGTTGTCGTGGGCGAGTCCATTGCCTCCTGGCATGGTCAACTTCAATAGGCTCATGCTCAGTATAGTCCCTCTGGTCTGGTCGGTGTTCCCTACTTATTCTTTGTTGGAACCTTCGGTGAAGATTTTCTTCCTGAATTGCTGCTTGGATTGTTTCAGCAATAGTCTTTGTATCTTTTCTAATGAGATGCCTTCTGATGTTCTCTGCTCTAAGGCCATCGACAAATATCCCTACTAGCTGTATTTCTACGTCAGGTGTGGTAGGTATTTCTCCACTAAACGCCTCTTCTGCCATATTGAGGAATCTATCGCCATAAAGTTGTACTGATTCATCCCTTTCCTGTTTCCTTTGTCTAAGTACTGACCAAGCGTGCATTCTGTCTATGATTTCTCCATATCTCTGGGTGAGCTCTTTTTTAAGGGACTCGTAGGTCTCTGTGGGGTACTGCTGGGACCTCCTTCTTAAAAAATCAGTCACGAACGAATCAGAGCTTAGCAGAGCGATTTTCTTTTTCTCTTCATCAGTTGTTGCCTCTGCTATTGCCGCAAATTTCTCCATGTCGGCTAACCATCTTCTGAATTTCTTCTTGTCTCCATCGAATGGTTGTACTATGGACCTGACTTGGGATAATTTTGCATAAGTGCTATTCTTTTGTAAGTTCTCAGTAAAGCGCTGTAGCGCTATCAATGTGGGTTCTTCCATATTTGGATTGACTGGGGGCTGCAGCGGTTGTGCTTGTGCAGATCTGTTTTCCTGTTCTACCCCTAGTTGCTGGAAATTTTCCATTAATTGGTCCATCTTTCGTTAATGCTTCTGCTCTTTTCTAGAGGACTGGTCATACGGCACCAAATTGAGATGTGTGGCCGGGTAGGGTAGTGGGGGTTGCTGTTTAAATCGAGAGTATTAGATTTTGATGACTAGCTAGCCTGCTAGAGGTGATGATTGCTCTCTACAGTCTTACAGGACTTAACCAGGTTCGGGGATAATCCTCTATGATGTTTTATTTTTAGAGCAGATGGTTATTTATTTGTGTTGCACCTGCAGCGATTAGCTTTGGTATGATACCTTAATAAATTGTATGATGGCCAACTGCAAACATATGATTCGTCAACAGCATTTGTGTTCAATGAAACAAATGTTTATTCAATTTTCAACAAGAACTGGGTTAAGTCAAATGGTAACCACACCAAATTTGCATAATAGCATGTTGACATTTAATAAACAAGCATAAAAAGTCAATGCATTATTTTAATGATGCAATATTCCTTATTGCATCTAGTGATCTTTTCAACTTGCAAAAACATGGCGTGGCTCCTCTATCCTTCTAGTGTTCCTTCGTTTATTTGTTAATGTGGTCTAGATTTCACGACGTTTTTCTTATCTCTTCATTTCAATGAAGAGCCAAACTTTCTCTTATTCATTAGTATTCCTTAGTTTGACGTTCTCTCAGCTTAAGGACCTTCATCCTTGGTAAAAGGTTCAGATATATGCCTGGGTTTACAATTCTTTACCCAGTTTTCGAGCGTAGCTCTGTTTCAGTTATGACTGTGGGCTCTAACAGTTTTGCATGCAATTCTTAGCACTACTTACGGTTCTCGTGAATTCACAAAACATAACATTCTACATTTCGAAGTTACACAGTTGCATTAATTGTGCGAAGTCAATCTCCTCTATTAGAATATCACTGAGCAAGAAGAATTATGTCTTCTCTCGACCGCTCTAAATTCATGACTGCCCAAAAAATGGCCTCGTCTCTCGTTCATTCCGGGGAAAAGAAGGACTGAGCCTAACCATTGGTTGGAAATCACGTGACCAACGCAACTATACAAGCGAAGCTTAGCCTAAATAAATGAGTGGCGTTTCGAAGCTAAACTTGCCTAATTAAACATCTGCATCAAGATTTTTTAATCTTCTGTTTCTATAAAAATTTATTTTATATGTTAATATAGTTTGTATCTGAAGACTCACGGTATACGCGGTTACATATATATATAT